>JARWMC010000008.1:1478310-2078310 GCA_029959065.1 Colias behrii | reverse complement strand
TAGAGCTTGATGTGAAATACAATGGTATTCCAAAACGAGGATGTCACTCCGAACATTTGCTTTGTGTGGGAAAATGTATGGGAAATTAAATGTATGGGCGTGTTTGATGTAAATTTTTTGGATATTTCCCGTTTTATTTAAAAAAAGTTATTATTGTCATTTAACTCATTAGGTAAAGGGCTTTCGATATCAGTTTAAAGTTTTTTGATATCTGCAATAGTTACGGAATAATCGCCTGTGCACACTTAACGATTACACCCTGTATACAGGGACTAGACTATTTACTATCGACAGGACGAGTAGCTAGCAATAAACAAAATCGATTGGGATTAAAGTTAAAAATTCTATAATATGCTTATAAACGATTTATTTATTATATTAATATTAAAGTATATTTCACAGATACTTCGTAATATACAAGCTAAAACACCTGCGTTTCCTCGACTCGCGGCGCGTGTCCGAGTACGAGCGCGGCGAGGCGCTCGCTCGCGGCGAGTTCATGCGTGTGCGGCGCCCGACCTGTGACGTCACCAAGTACACGCCCAGTGACGTCATCGTGCGGCCCTTACCGCTCGATCTAGCGTCGCTTGGGAAACATAAAGGTGAGGAATACGTAATAAAAAAAGCGTGTGTGCAGAACATACGTGTCAGAAGTGAAACTTTTTTTCTTTCCAAAATCGTCGCCTTACCCCCATGACGTGACGGTATTGCCATGCGACGCGACGTTGAAATTTTACTCTCAACGTGCCTAAAGAAGTTTCAATTCAAAAAGCTTTAAAGAAGTTTGAGGGTAGTAAGTAAGCCCAGTGACGTCACCAATTACATGCCCGCTGACGTCCTACGCTAAGTACGCGTTCTACCTGCTAAAATCATTATCGCGTAAAAAAAGCGCGTGTGTGCCGAACATGCGTGTCAGAAGTAAAACTTCTTTGGTAAGATTCAAAGATACCAAAATCGTCGCCTTACTCCATCACCTGACGGTATTGCCATGACACGACTTTGAAATTTTACTCTCAACGCGCCTAAAGAAGTTTCACTTAAAAAACCTTTTAAGAAGTTTGAGGGTAGTAAGTACGTCACCAAGCATACGCCCGGTGACGTCATCGCGCGGCGGTTACCGCTCGATCTAGCGTCGCTCGGGAAACATAAAGGTAAGCGATATCGAGTAGTAAATGTAACAACAAAAGCTTTTAATAAGTTTGAGGGTAGTAAGTACCCAGCCCAGTGACGTCACTAAGTACACGCCCGGTGACGTCATCGCTCGACAAAGAGTGGCTCTGCCAGCGTTGCTAATTTACGATGACTACTTAAGCGTACCTCCAATTACAAAAAAACTATTTAAATA
The DNA here is from genome assembly GCA_029959065.1 of Colias behrii. Taxonomy (NCBI): domain Eukaryota; kingdom Metazoa; phylum Arthropoda; class Insecta; order Lepidoptera; family Pieridae; genus Colias; species Colias behrii. Next base: position 2,076,965 of record JARWMC010000008.1, on the reverse strand, counting down.
AATGTTGTCATTAAATAATTGCATGTAACTTAGTTCATCATCTTATCCATGAAAGCGTGACACAGTTTCACATTTATATTGTGAAAATTACGTATATTATCATCACTGCATAGTATAAAACAAAGATCTTGAAAAAATCTTTAAAACTACGCAACGGAATTTGATACGGTATTTTTAATAGATAGAGTGATTCAAGAGGATAGTTTTAGTATATAATTTATTAGTTTTTAGACAAAGCGGGCGAATCCGCGGGCGGAAAGCTAGTATACATATAACGTTTTTTTCTTTTTGGCGCACATGGCAATGATTATTTTAAAAGTTTCTCTAATTATATTTCTATTTGTTTCCAGGTGCATACGGCAAATGTCTGTATAAATACACGGGCAAGCACTCAGAGGGTAACAGGTTCATTCTCAACAGTGACTTGTGACAAAAGTGTGTGTTCTGTGCCATGTGTGTGTCAGTGAAGATGGCTGAAGCGTGCCGTCTCGTTCTATCTTATATCTGTTCTTGTGTGTAAGAAAGAGATGGCTAGCATGTTATAAAATGTATGTAGGAAATTCGGTAGCTTTTTATTTTATTGTAATATAAAGTAATAAGAGAAATGGCCATGGAAATGTATTTTCTTTCTTTCTATGTTTGTATTAATATGAAGTACATATATTATATTTTATAGAAAAACATATTTATTAAGCAACACTATTCAGTTCTGAAATATTATGGAGAATAATTAAAAATATTTAAAAATAGTACTTACATAATATTTTTATATTATATATTCATAATATTATATGTATTTTTATTTTTTTTAATGTAAAAATACAACATTGCTTCAGCCTTTACGACACGAGTCTTCATATAGCTTTAACTATTAAATATTTTGTATAAATCACTATTTTTGTATTGAAAATGAGGGTAGTTGAATTTTAGTTCAAAATTCGGTATACTAATAATTTTTTTTTATATTTTCTGAGCAAGTGGTTCATAAATCTGTTATCTGTAAAATTGTAACATTCTGATGGATGTAAGTATAGCATTGGGTGAGTTTTGAATGGAGAAAATAACTAAGAAGAAAAACCTTTAAATAAATTTACTCACCTTAATTTATTTTTTAAAATTTATTACTCTCTGTTCACGACTATCCCCTTGCTATATATGTACTTGTATTGTACCTTTTTATTTAATTTCTAAATAACATAGGTTGTTCATTAATAAATTAATAATGTATACCAATCGAATTTTCTATTAATTATTATACATATTTGTTAAAGAATATACTGTAACCTTATTTTGTTAATAAATGAAAAATAATAAAATAAATTTGTTACTGTCAAAGCGTTTCAGATTGTTTTTGTGTAAGCATTATTTTTGTAAAAAAAATACTGAAATAAAACAGTCACAAACACATTGTTTACTCAATTAAAAATATTTCTGATAAATCTTGTTTTTTTTTCTGATGACTTCCCACTTCCTGATATAGGTGGGGCATTTCACGCCAAGCGGACACAGATTTCAGGGTCAGGTTTCAGATTTCGGTTATATTTTAGTATGTTACACCTGTATATATCCTCGGTATGTATACGAAAAATTTTTGCATTTAGAAGCTTAGTTTTCAAAATACAGGTCTTTGAAGATGTCAGTAAGCGCGAGGTATGGGGGACTTTGAATGTAATTATCAGTTCAAGAAAAGTTATTTTTAAATAAATTGATGACTGAATAATATACCCCATGAAATAAACTTTTTATGCTCATATTTCGAATTTTGAATTTATATTTAAATTCCTTAGAAAAATAAAAATATATTTTTCTTTGTCATTTTTTACAAACTTTGCGTATTTTTAATTTTTTTAAAGATCATTAAATAAATAGCTTATATTATGTTTAAACTTCATGCAAAGTTCTAGAGTGGTCATCGCAGGACTTTAGAATCTACATGTATTATAATGTCGAAGCGCGGCAATATCCCCATACTAGCGCTTAGTTGGTTAGCGCACCGTACTGCAGTATTTATCTCATTATAGTTAGTTAATAACACCGTTTCAGGTTTTAATAAGATTTTATAGTGGTAAATAACAAGCAAGAAAATATTACTTTAGTTTTCTTAAAAAAAAAAAATCAGTAAAGTAATATGACATTTTTACGACTTTGAATACGTATATCTCGTCAATTATTTATTTTAGCATAAAACTTATTTATAAACCTCTAATCAATTTTTAAAGACCTATCTGTTGACACTTCATTTAATTCAAATTTCTAGAATTTATTTTTTGTCCCCGTTTCTATGAATATTGCTGGCAGTGCGTCGCGCTAGGCGCTAGTATGGGGATATTGCCGCGCTTCGACATTATAATACATGTAGCTTCTAAACTTCTGCGATGACCACTCTAGAACTTTGCATGAAGTTTAAGCATAATATAAGCTATTTATTTAATGATCTTTAAAAAAATTAAAAATACGCAAAGTTTGTAAAAAATGACAAAGAAAAATATATTTTTATTTTTCTAAGGAATTTAAATATAAATTCGAAATTCGAAATATGAGCATAAAAAGTTTATTTCATGGGGTATATTATTCAGTCATCAATTTATTTAAAAATAACTTTTCTTGAACTGATAATTACATTCAAAGTCCCCCATACCTCGCGCTTACTGACATCTTCAAAGACCTGTATTTTGAAAACTAAGCTTCTAAATGCAAAAATTTTTCGTATACATACCGAGGATATATACAGGTGTAACATAATAAAATATAACCGAAATCTGAAACCTGACCCTGAAATCTGTGTCCGCTTGGCGTGAAATGCCCCAGGTACTATGACGGATGAAGCTAATTTGCGTTTCTTTTTAATGGCTTCTTTAAACCCTGCCAAAGAATAACCGTAATATGCAAATGTTGAACTATTAACATAGTCCAAAACAATATAATAATAATATGGGCTATCTACACTATTGTGGTAAAAGGGCAATATATATACCTTCATTTAACTACATCGATTTCGACATCGATCGGTAAAGCTAGATATCGAATAAAAAAACTCATTTAAAACTTTATACACTTAAACGTCTTATTCACGGTCCATCTTGACGTACGTCCCGCCAAGGTCATACACGATGCACGACGCAAAACGACAGTGAATAGTGTTGACGTACGTCAATAATTATTATTATTATCTTGCTGGATGTGCACGACCAATTTTTCATCCAGCGAGCACCCCCACCACCGCGAACGTCGTGCAGATGGACAGTGAATAGGCTTGCTGTACAGCAGATCAGTGTTGCCAACAGAAATTAATGTAAATACTTGGAAACGTGGCCTATTGATATGATTTTTTTGTGATAACTTAGTGAGTACATGAGCAAGCAAGAAACAGTTATTTTATATTTTTATGTACACAGGAAATACCCAATTATCATTACTTTTGGATCAACCTAGTACACATGGACAGTTTATATTCAGAAGTAATTATTTTAAAAGAACTCCAAGGCGAATTGTTGAATAACACAGATTTTATGCAAAAGTCCACTGCAGAAAAATGGCAATTTATTTAAAAAAAATGTCCTAACGAATTTGTTTGTTTAAAAAAAATGATTAGCTATATACTCTCTGTTCCCGCCACTTCAGCATTTACTGAAAGAGTCTTTTCGGTCATGAATGTGAAGTGGCGGGAAGAGAGAAACCGAGCTTCATTAAAAATTAATTAAAAATGAGCTCTTGAAATATATAAATTTAGATTTGGAATGTTTGGATTCATATAATTCATTTAAAAATAATTAAAAATTGTTAGGTACTGCAAAAAGTACAAAAAAATACATTTTTAAAAATATTTATTTACTCTTTATTTACCTCCTTTAAAATCAGATATACTCTATTTCTTCAAATAAAAGTTGGCAACCCTAGCCATGCTTGATGCGCGCACGATCGTCAGTAGGATACATCCAGCACCGCGGCCTTGTGCTGACGTACGTCGGGGATGGACCGTGAATAAGACGCTTAAGGTCGTATTCAGAAAGAAAGCAGGATACTTATAAGCGCTTATCGGCGCTTGTCAGCGCTGGTAACCCGCGCAGGAAAATATATGAACACGCGCCGATAAGCGCTGAACGGCGCCGACAAGCTTCAACACGCGCTAGTCAGCGCTGGGCGCTGCAATATAAAATTTGTCTTGGTCTGCTTCAACCTGCTTCCTTTGTATAGAACGAACCAGCGCTGACAAGCGCCGGCAAGCGCTTATAAGTTTCCAGCTTTCTTACTGAATACGGCCTAAGGCTGAGTTGCACCATGGTACTTGAGCATTAAAAAAAGCAATATCAAACATGTTAAGGTAACTTAGGGATAGGGAAATATGAGTTGCACCATTTGACAATTTTATAGAGGACGTCATAATTTTAACACTAACTATAACCACGTGTTTCACCGGTTAAAGCAATTGTTAACGTTAGACAACTGTCAGAGGCGTCAAATATGTACAAAATGAGATGTCATTGACTTGAGATATTGATAAGCTAAAAATACGATGTCGCAGTCACTGAAAAAGTCACAGACCTTTTGTGAAAATTGACATTAATCGTAACTATAACTAAAACATGGTGCAACCAAGCCTAAGATCTGTTTCAGTTTATTAAAAAATCTCTAATCTTTGGGTACGGAACCCCGAATTGCTATTGAATATGAAAAAAAATTATGATCACACCGCAGTACTGCACACAGTACTAGAGAAACAATACATACCTACTTAATAGCTTTGATAATAATTAACACTAAATAGATATGTACGAAGTTGGTTCATGAAACAATTAGTTTCACGACATAATTAGTAGAGAACTTGATAGGTTTCTTCAAATATAGGCTATGCTTCAACTAATTGCGTAGTGCAAATAAAGCGTAATAATCCTATCCTACTAATATTATAAATGCGAGAGTTTGTGAGGATGTGTGTGTGTCTGTTACTCTTTCACGCAAATTTTACTGAACCGATTACAATGAAATTTAGCACGCATATAGAGGGTAACATGGATTAACACATAGGAACGGTTTTATCCCGGAAATCCCACGGGAACGGGAACTATGCGGGTTTTCCTTTGAAAACGCGGGCGAAACCGCGGACGGAAATCTAGTTGAAGTAATAATTTTATTGATATAAAAAAATTAAAATAAATGGTTGGGGAAATTTTTGTAACAGCTGCATTGCCTCGTCACCTGCAATCGTTTGCCCATCATCAGTCAGTTGGGCATTTTGCGATTCATTTTATAAAATGTCTACATTAGCTTTTCGCCGCCATGGTCGAAGGAAATTCTTAGCGTGTTGGGACTTGCAGCTGTTGAGTTCGTGCTCTGTTTTCATATATGCATTTCAGTATTTCCAAAACCTAATAAGTTGCATCGACCATTTTAAAACCTATTTTGTGCTTAGCTAAACCCAGAGACGTGTTGATTGAATGAAGTAGTCAAGATGGTACACCTACTTGGCATCGATGCTAAATATCTGCTTTTAAGCGAATGGGAACCGCTCGTTTCCTAGGATATCTAAATGTTTAAAAACGATTATGCAATAAAATTTTCTATCACTCGCACATATCGGCTGCCCCTCTCTAAAGTCTATCTAAAGTCATTTTTTGTTTAATTTGAGTTACAAAAATTTGAGTTTAATCTAAAGTCATTTTTGAGAGGGGCCGATATATGCGAGTGAGAGAAAATTGTTTTGCAGTCGAATTAGATAGTATGATGACTTTACTATACCAATGCTTTGCATGTTTTCACAACAAATTAATCAGGGAGGTAACAAATAAAATACATTTTCAGTGCTTTCATTAAAAATTTATTTATTTCATACTTACAATAATCGATAACAACTGAAATAGTGTTACATTCAAATTAATTCACATGCCTTCACAATATTTCTCATTACCACTAAATTAACAATATTAATTCTTGTTACATAAAAAATAAACAGTTTCTATACGTATCAAATGAATAATTTCACAAAACGATTTGAGCGATATAGTTAGAAATGTAAATAACTATTGAACTTAATTGACAATAGAATCAATATATTTTTATTTCTCATAACTTACAACCACATAAGATGGTTTCTACTATATCGTAACGACATATTTATCGCGTCTAGGTAATCTAGGAATATTTAAATAGTAAAAACACGCAAAAGCGTTGTCCGTCACGCCCAGCAGTATATCGGTACGACATAATAGAAATGGGTAAATAAATTTAAATATAAAACAATTATTATGGATATGTAGTACGAAGGTACACCGTTCAACGCATAGACAATTCAACTATGAATTTAATATGGCGTAAAATTCAAATACAGCTTTGGTCTTGTACCAATAAATATATTATTTGTACAAACATTTTGTATAACACGGAATGTGCGAATCACAAAAGGAAATCATCACAAATTCATACGCCCAGCACGTGACGTCACACGTACTGGTTATAACCGGTTAAAGCTAGATAGGCTCCAGTGTTTGCGGAGATTGGATCTAACTTTGCTGTAAAAATATGTGAGAAAAGAAATAATCTAAATCTAAATAAACTATCCTTTTTAACGGTACTGTGGGACACACTATTACATTGATTAATTATTTTTCTTCTTTTTTCTGTGGTTTTTTGTGTGTCCGTCTGTCTGTAGAAAATGAAATGTGTTTTCTTTCTTTCATTTTTATCAAATGATATAGTTTTAACAAAGATCTCTAGTAAAAGAGTTCAGAAATTCCCTTGTGTAATATAAAAGTGTTTCGAGAAAAGTTTTAACATCACTTAAAGATGCATGCTCATATACAATGCAACTAGTGTAAAATAAAGTTGCCAACTTATTATGAAATCAACAGGTACGTTTTATTATTCTTTTGACCTTTTAATGATAAAAAAATATAAATATATAGAACAGTCATTAACCTAGTACTTTTTATAGAAAAGCCAGATCCAACCTCCAATGTACTAAGGCTATAATAATAATTTATCTAACTCTAAACCAAGTTAGAAAAAGCCAGTGTTAGCCTAAAACGTAGGTTCAAGCCGTTTCTCCATTGGAATGGCACATTTAAATATCAATCGAACAATATATGTACAAATGTAAGGCTTACATACAGCGTATTATCACAAAATTACATTTTACTTAATAAAAAAAACCGTGAAGATTATTAAAATATTATATAAATGTGTTATAGCGTATATTATAGAATATATTTAACTAATATTCACTTTACAATCGAATCTATTACAACAATTATTATGTTTAACCACTAGAAGCCATCGTTACATTTACTGTGCTCAAAATAGTATAACATGAGTAGTATAATAACTATAATTTTAAAATCAATATGAGAAAAAAAGTAAAAATAATTCATTACTTACATGCATTTTAAAAAGGTACTTTTTCAATACTTAGGATATTATTAAACTATTGCATAGTTGCATTGCTTCTATCGCGGGCCTTGAACGCGGGGACCGAATCGAGAAATTCCGTAACGAAAAAACCTCACGCTCCCCACGGGGACGGGCGCGGAGGTGTGGCTTGAAGGCATAGCATGCAATAGCTTTACCGCGGCAGTCCCCGAGTGCCACACGTCTTTTTTTTTATTTTTCTTCTAATATAGAATAATCTAATATTTTTATTTTTCGTCTAATATAGAATCCCGAATGAATACGATAATACATGTTTATAGTACTTATGGGAAATTAAGATAGAAAAAGTTATTATAATTCATTGAGGTATTATTATAGAGAGGACACCACGAACAAAATCTGATGTCGGCGCGGGGCGGCTAGTGAGTCATACACTTTGTAGATATTCTGCCTCTTATTACTTATAAATTAAAACCAATCAATGTAACAAAAAAAATGGTTTGAGACGATTGACTCTAACTCGTGTTACAAATAGTTTAGCAGCGATGCCCTCTCTAGTACGTAGTACATAGTAACTCAATGTTTTAATTGTCAATATATACAGGATAATGATTACACTTGCAAATTATTTATGATTGTTTTAAATATTGATACATAATTTTAATAAATGAATTCAAATATACACATCACTTTAATACTAACACATTAAAAAATATACAGAATTAAGAAAATAACTATAAAAATAAACATTTCTTAGCATGTTTACTAGTTTACTTCAAATTTCTTACTCATATTTTATTATTCCGAGCACAAACCAGCTACTTTCAGCTCCACTAACATTACTCTTTACTCGATCTAAAAAATTTCCAACTATTACACGAATTAGGCCAAAAAAACTATCATTTCATAATATATTTTATTTAAGAGGATTGTTATAGGCCAATATCTACCAAGAAATTACAATTGACAGTTGTCTATTGAAACTAAACTATAGGACGTATATATAAAATATATTTTTAGTTGTTTTTTTAATGACCCCATCTATAATGCAGTTCATACACAACCAGAATAAAATTTCTCGGAGACCGTCAACTATCAAAAAAAAAATATAGTTGCAACTCGATCAAAAGAAATATAGAACATAGTATATATTTTTAAAAAGACATATTTTATATACACATATATTATTAGCATTAAGTACATTACATTAGCGCCCCGTTAAATAAAAAAAAAGTCAAAAAATAACTTAGCCGTCCGACTTATAAAAAATAAACTTAATAAATATTGAAAAATGTTTTTATATCTTTTCGAAGTCACCAATGGCACTCTTACTGTACTTTTTATATTACATAATGTTTCAGTACCGTAATTTGAAAACTATCGTAACTAGAAAATGTTACCAAAAACTGAGACACCTTTTTAGGTTTTGTACTATCTATAAAAATAAATGCGTATATTGTAGAAATAAAAAAAACGTAATACTAATTGTCTTTTTATCGTTTCCCAATTTAAAAATTCTATTAAATATTTAGAATTTACATTCATTCAGAAATTGCTTAAAACGCTATATAAAAAAATTGCTGGTGTCTCAATTATATTGACGATCATGAAGATTTAAATTCATATTTATTCTCAAGATAGTCTTGAAATGCGTATACGAAAGGCAACAAGCAAATTATATCCTTTAAACAAGATCATAAGGTTGAATTTTCAATAACTTTCTCTTTCTTTTTCATAGAAACGTTTTATTTCAATAAGATAGACAAACACCTTCTCACTCTAACCAATTTAGTTTCTTTGGGAGAGAAAGAGATAGTTATAATATTATGCTTTCAACTTGTATTGTTGCTAAAACGATACACTTTAAGTAAATTAATTATGAATACAGGTTATAGAAAATGGATTGCGCATTTGCCAATTTCAATAATAATATAAGTACATATAGATATTAATAAATATTATAAATGAATGGTGCTTATGTCACACTTAATTTTTTGTACTGAAATAATTGTATTAATTTTCTGATGTGAGTTTAAGATGTGAGGAAAACTCTTTTTTTATTTTTCGAATGCCATAATTTAGATTGAAATTACCTTTTATCAGACAAATATGTATTATTGATTGACTGATGAATAAGTCAAGTTAAGATTAACTTAAAATAAAACCATTATAAATATCCTTGCTTTGTTCAACAAATCCTATCCAACTAAGACGCATATACTCAATCCATTTCCTTCACCAAACATTAATAAAAAAAAGAAAAATTTCGTTTCTTAAACAGACTAGACATAACCAAGAAATGCACATAGCGGTACAAACATAAAATGCGATTTTCATTTACAATAAAAAAAAAAATGGAATGTATACATGACAATTGTGAACTTCGGCATAATACGCCCTATATCTTTATACATGAAAGGGGTTTGGGTAAAGTTGGCTTCGTGATGAACATCCGCGGACAGTGATGGAACTTGGATATTTTAAAAGAATAATATTTATTTATATAAAACCATTCCTACCATTACAGTTTACCCAATGCGATAGGGAGGTCAAATTTACAATACAATTTATTTATTAATACAAAAAAAATATTACATAAATTAAGATTGTAATATACAACCGCTACAATTATTTTTGATACTCTAGTCAAATATTATAATGATTAATACATATATAAAGCTGAATAATACATATTTTTTAATAATGTCAAATTTAAAACATTTTAAATTAAAAGTTAAAAACTAAATTTATTTCAAAGACGCAATATTAGTACATATAATAATAATAGTTAAAAAAAACTAAAAAAACACGCTTTTAGGTCGGTTTTCTATAAAAAGCGCGTTTTTTATTTTTTTTAACTATTATTTATTTTATCAAATTAGTGTATTGTCATCGGTCCTCAATAAATCTACAAAGTTTGAACGAAATCTGGCCGTTTAAAGTGGGTCAAAATCGCGCCCAAAGAAGTCGGTTACAAACATACAGGTGAAGCTAATATAAAGCGTGTAATATAACAGTATCACTACATTGATTTAAATACACTTAATACAGTTTTAGTATATATTGTGAGCAAAAGTTATTGTAGACACAAATCTCGAAACGTATTAGGAACAGAGATATTTGATTTTGTATCCATTTACCTAGAATCTAGATGATTTATTATAAGATTTTTCCGAGTTTTTTAGGTTTCTCCTTTATTTATTTGAGAATTCTAATCAAAACGATGTATATAAACGCTTGTATATTGCTCTTTTAAAAAAAATTGGTTGTCTGTAAAGTCGGTTTACTGACGATAGTTGAACGTGACAACGTCCGATTGTGCTTCTTTGTCGCTCGTTCCGCGCTCTCGCTCGCACTTCAAGCCTTACATGGAACGCCTCAGAGCGAGGTAACGCCGCATGAGTCATGTTTTTTCGTGCGTGCACGCGGCTCTATCGAATTATAAGACGTTGTCACGTCAATATTATCCAAGTTTCATTACTGGCCGCGAAAGCCCAACGCCACTAGCCCATACAAAAACCCAAACCCTTATATTAAAACTAATATATTTAAATAAAAAAGCTACACTTGTGTGACGCAATGCGCCAGTTTCTCCATCTCGCTCTGCAGCGTTTGTCTCTTTCCCTCTTCGGCTTTTAATCTAACGTTCAAATCTTCGATGGCCGCCGTGAACTTCGCGTTTTGTACTTCTAATAGCTTCTCTAGGTTTGTAATCTGTAATGTTATGCATATTTTTATTATATCTTTGTAACTTATTATTTTTTATTAAAGTTACGAACATAATGATGATCCTAGTAATTTAAATATTATTTTTACCAAAAAGCATTAAGCTTTTCTGTCTTAAAAATTCAATGTAACAAAAAAGAATCATCAAAATCGGATCACCCAAGGAATATTTTGAGCAAACAAAATAAATAATACTTGAAAACATAACAAAAAAACAGTTTTCAATCTTCGGAGCCTGAGGTCACTTTAAATTTTGTCAAATGATTGCAAATAAAGGATTTCTGATTATCTAATAAATTAAATTATCGTGTCGCGGTGTTTGAAGTAAAACTCCTCCGAAAAGGCTTGACCGATTCTCATGAAATTTTGCATATCGGGTAGGTCAAAAAATCGAACATCTATTTTTCATACTCCTAAGTGACAAGAGTAAGCCATGAAAACGTTTGCCGGAACAGTTAATCTATACTAATATTATAAAGAGTTTTTACGCTGAAGAGTTTGTTTGTTTGAACGCGCTAATCTCGGGAACTACTGGTCCGATTTGAAAAATTATTTCGGTGTTAGATAGTCCACTTATCATCACGCTAAGACCAACATGAGCGGAGCACTGCGGGTAAAACCGCGGAGCACAGCTAGTTATTAATATAAAAACTTACTCTATTATTAAGCTGCGCAATCAAATCCTCTCTACTCCTGTCCAAACTGTCACTAATCTCCTCACACGAGAACGCACTTATCGACCCTATTTTCTCTGTTTTCTCTCTCTCCTGTTTCTCCACTCTCTCCAACTTCTCCACTCTCTCTAGTTTCTCCACTCTCTCTAATTTCTCCGTTCTCTCGAGTTTCTCTGTTTTGTCGAGTTTTTCTGGAGATTTCTCGAGGTCTAATCTCGCGGGCGCGAGGGGCGCCATCTTCTTTATGTCGTCGAGCATTGTTGTTAATGTTCGGCCTGAAATTAATTACGCTTATAAATAATGTTTCTTTTGATTATTGTAAATGGAATAAAAAATATGTTGGTATCAAGGATATGTTATTATTAATTGTAATTCTAAAAAGCGAATAGCAATATAAATTTTTTACAACTCATTTGGAACGTGTTCTTATTTTTTTCGTCTTTTTATAAAAAAAAAAAAAACTTTCATAAATAAAACTAATATTTTTAATCACATTCTCAAAAAAAATTGTACTAGTTGGTTAGTACTTAAGTTACAAATATCTTATAATTGGCCGTCGTATCGTCTGTCTAAATATCATTGTACTAACTTGAAATAGAAAATAGAAAAAATCTTTATTGAAAAAGTTTTAAAATAATACAGTTCTTAAGTAAGTTTTCTTCTTAAATATTAATAAACAAATATAACAAATAGTTACCAGCTGCGGTGGGTGAGTTGAGTGGTGGTGGTTTGCTCGTGGGGAGCTCCGGCGGTGGACTTTCCTTCTTCTCTAGTGAGTTCCGGGACTTCTGGAAACAAAAATACAGTCAAAATTATTATTTTTTTAACAAAAAAAAAAATCTATCGGGTTGAGAACGTCCCAATTTTTTTGAAGTCGGTTGAAAAATATCCGTCAATTGCCGTACATATAGTTTATATATGTACGTATTTCCGTACTGTTGCAGTACATAACAGCAACTGTAAAAAAATGGTGACCCATCCAATTTATGACCGCACCAACCATTGCTTAACCTCGATTTTCGAAGAATCAAAAGTTCGACATCCGCCAACCCCCACTTGGCCAGGGTGGTGGATTACGGCCTGTATATTAGACCCGTGTCCCAGCAGTGGGAACGTATATGAAATCAAACTCAAAACATTTATTTATTCATTTTGACTTTTGAATCGTCATAACATATTTAAACATTTACCACCGATGGGCTTATGATGAGGATGATAAAAAATTATATAAATAAATAAGTATCTCACATCTAAGCTAGTTTCCAGGCTCTCCAAGACCGATATCCTGCTGCTAATTGACGATGTGCTTTTGGACATTTCCATTGAGTGCGTCGATCGTTTTTCTTCTACGCCGCAATCCACGATCCTAGACAAAAAAATTTTTTTATGCATTTGTTATTCAAAATTCGGCATTAAATATGCAATTGATACAGAAAGAAATAAGATATGTTTTCAATTGACTTGTATTATCTTGTACCTTCAAAAATATTCTAGATAATATAATTCTTGTAGATAGAAAATATTTTGGTAATGTTAATAATATAATTGACCGTAGGTATAAGTTTTTCTTTGTAATATATAGCATTACTTGAGAAATCTGCGGAAAATGATGTTCAACATTATAGATAATGATTAATTTTTTAATTATTTATTATTATGATTTTATCTTATATTGGAGAAAACAGCATGTTTTCAAGTGAACTTCTTTAGGCGCGTTGCCAAAGAAGTTTCACTTCTGACACATGTGCTCTGTACACGTGCTTTTTTTTTCAGTATAACAATTGAAAGCCTTGGTAAAATTAACATACCTATCAGTACTCGTATGCCTGTGCCTTTCCAAGCCGCCCTTTTTAGCTTGATTAAGTTTAAGCTCCTCCATCCACGGCGCTTTATGTTTCTCCCACTCGCGCGCACGTGGCTTAATCTCCGATTTATCCAACGATTTGTCCGACGATCTGTCTAGCGATTTATCCGCCGATCTATCTAGCGATCGATCTGAAGATCTGTCGTGTGATTTATCCGCCGATCTGTCTAACGATTTATCCGTCGATTTGTCGCTGGATTTGTCCGCAGGTTTGTCCGATTTCTCTGGTGGCACTGAAATTCGTAATTTTAGAGATTAATAATGTTTTTACTTTGTCAATGTTGTGTTTTTATGAGAACATAAAAACATTTACAGAGGTAGAGCATTTTTTTCGATAATTTTAGTTATCACTACATAGTATAAAACAAAGTCGCTTTCTCTGTCCCTATGTCCCTTTTTATCTTTAAAACTACGCAACGGATTTTGATGCGGTTTTTTTAATAGATAGAGTGATTCAAGAGGAAGGTTTTAGTATATAATTTATTAGGTTTTAGACAAAGCGGGCGAAGCCGCGGGCGGTAAACTAGTTCTTTAATAAAAGATAATAATTACCTTCATGTCCATTACTAAGTCCAATGGCGACTGGTGAATCGTCCCTTATTATTTGACTTGGCGGTCGGCGGCGAGGAGCTTTTACTCTGAAATATTACATATGATTTATATTATAATAAGACAAAAGCAATATAATTTATAAAACATAATTCGGTATCTAAAATAAAGAGTCTAAATAGCAGTCAATAGACAAAAAATGCCTAAATATTTCAATAGTTTCTCAGTTTATCCATTACAGGCATCAAAAAATCAAATCTTAATTTCTTATAATATTCTTGTAAAATTTAATCTCAACAAAAAACATTCCTTTCATTACAATATAAAATATAGCTAGTAAATCAGTCAGTCAGTCAAAACGTCAGTCAGTCAGTGTTATCATTCAGTTGACTGAATGATAACACACTGACTGACGGTTTGAACCATTTGAACGGTTTGACGGTTTGAACGGTTTGAACCGTCAGTCAGTCAGTCAGACAGTCAGTTAAACAGTCACCTATAATTTTTACATATAAAAAAAATGTATATGCAGGTAGGTTACCTGCCAGCCCTGGGGTCGTTCAATATGGAGTTCCTCTCGATATGATCGAAGGTATTTGTGTTGGCGACCTTGCTACTTGTGATACCGTCAGTTTTATCACCTTCCACACTACTGTTGCTGCCACTCGATATCGATATCGATGTTTTCTCACTGGAAATAAATAAATAAATCGTTTATTTTCCACCATAATTTGCTACATAAATTTAATGACCCAGGCTCCTAATATAGTATAGTAGTAGTAGTAGTTATAAACTGTTTTTCGAAATATCGATTTATATTATTAAATGGCTGTGTTTGTTGTCAAGATTCGTTGTACCAATTCAGAAACATCCTTTCTTTGAACAAAAACATGAACTTTTTTATGCTGTGGCATGATTCACAATGATAAGATAAACTTATGAAATTAGTATTTATACTTGATACGTGTACAAAATTAGAAATAATTTGTGTGTTTAAAGAAGTTTAAAAATAAAATAAAGGAGCAGGTTACAGACAAACATACAGGTGAAATTAATAAAAGCAAGTATCATTATTCTATAAATATTGTAAAAATCCTAAATGCAAGAGCCTCACTTATGGGACATTTTGTATGTAGTTAGTAGGCCAATCGGCATCAAAAATCTGTTTTGATTAAAATGCCCTAAAATTGCTTTGAAAGTTGCTTTGCATGGTCGACTATGTACATGCAATTTTTTACCTAGATCAAATCTTGAAAACAATTTTTAAGCTATTGCATAGCTTCTATCGCGGGCCTTGAGCGCGGGGTCCGAATCGAGAAATTCCGTAACGAAAAAACCTCACGCTCCCCACGGGGACGGGCGCGGAGGTGTGGCTTGAAGGCATGCTATGCAATAGCTTTACCGCGGCAGTCCCCGAGTGCCACACGTCTTTTTTTTTTCTAAAATCTTACTAAGGCCGATTATGTGGAATATTATATTATGTGACTCACGTCTTATCCGCCGACCAGAGTAACTTACTCTTGAGCCCGCTAAACATCCCGCTGACCGTCGACGTCGGGGTCGGACTCTTTTTTAAAGGAACGGGAGGCTTTTTGATCTGAAATTATTAACAATAACATAATATATTACTACGTTTTAAAGAAATATTAAATCGCCTTCACTTTGTCAGAACCAGATAACATTTTAATAGGATCATAGGCGAATCCGCGTTTCGCGGTGAGCCTTCCCTAAATGGTGGACGTCCGCGTTGGTCGATTCGTAGTCTCGATAGGGAACTCCTAATTGAGGCTGCCATAGTTCAGGCATGGATCCCTGCTCCGCGGATCGCAACAGTAGAGGACGATGCAGCATGGATGGCTGATGCCATGGCGCAGGTGTGTGATGCGGCCATGAGTAGAGTCCGCTCTAATCCGCACAGAAGACCGATGTATTGGTGGTCCGCCGAAATTGCCCAGCTGCGCGCATCCTGCGTGGCTGCGAGGCGGGCGTACACCAGGCACCGGCGCCGGAGTGCACGGGACGAAGTGGAGGAAGCGCAACTGTATGCCTCCTACAGGGAGTGCGTTACCTCTCTGCAGGAGGCAATCAGTAGCGCCAAGGACAGAGCATGGGAAGAGATGCTCGAGGGTCTGAACCGAGTGCCGTGGGGTCGGCCCTATAAACGGGTGAGGCAGAAGCTCCGCCCGTGGGCTCCGCCCCTGTCTCAGTCTCTCGAGCCCCGTCTGTTAGAACAGGTTGTGGTGTCTCTGTTCCCGGACCGGGGAAGATATTCTCCTCCGCCGATGGCGGCGACACCTGCGTCACAGGAGGAGCCTGCAGAAGAAATCCCTGCCGTTACCCATGAGGAGTTGGAGTCGGCAGTTACGCGGCTTAAAGGGAAAAACACTGCTCCTGGACCTGACGGTGTACCTGGCCGAGCGTGGGTTCTAGCGTTGGAAGCCCTCGGGCCCCGGGTGGAGCGGTTGTTTTCGGCTTGCCTTGAGCGGGGCCAATTTCCCCGTAGGTGGAAGACAGGGAATTTGGTCCTGTTAAGAAAGGAGGGGCGCCCGCGCGATTCTCCCTCAGCGTACAGGCCTATTGTATTGCTTGACGAGGTGAGCAAGCTTTTTGAGCGCGTTTTCGCAGCTCGCCTCGTCAACCATTTGGAGGGAGTGGGACCAGACCTCAGCGGGAACCAGTTCGGCTTTCGCCGTGGTCGGTCCACACTTGACGCGATATCTCGCGTGAGAGCCACCGCAGAAGATGCGGCCGCTAGTGGAGAAGTCCTCCTGGCGGTGTCTTTGGACATCGCCAACGCGTTTAATACCCTACCGTGGGACAGTATCCTGCAAGCTCTCCACTATCATCGCGTGCCGGGCTACATGGTGCGACTGCTGCGGTCATACCTATCAGATAGGACTGTTGCCTATCCAACCCGCGATGGATGGAGTGAGAAGGAAGTGTCGTGCGGTGTCCCACAGGGGTCGGTCCTCGGGCCTCTTCTGTGGAACATCGGGTACGACTGGGTCCTGCGCGCCACTAACCTCCCAGGTGTTGGCGTAACTTGTTACGCCGACGATACTCTGGTGACTGCGCGTGGGGCCACATACGAGGAGGCAGCTTTATTAGCTACCACGGGAGTTGAGCAGGTGGTGTGCCGCATCCGGCGGTTGGGACTACGGGTGGCGCTGGAGAAATCCGAAGCCATCTTCTTTCCCGGTCGCCGGAGGCTACATAGCGCAGGCTCAGAGATCCGGGTGGATGGGGTAGCGATCAGGGTCACCACCACCATGAGATACCTAGGCATCGTGTTGGATAGCCGATGGAGGTTCACGGAGCACTTCCGTCGCCTCGCCCCCCGTCTTGTAGGGGCGGCCGGAGCACTGGGAAGTTTGCTGCCAAACCTAAGAGGTGCTGGGGGTGGGTGTCGCCGGCTATACACTGGCGTAATCCGCTCCATGGCCCTCTACGGGGCCCCCATCTGGGCAGACACCCTGAGCGCCCGTACCAGACCCCTCTTGCGGAGGCCGCAGCGGGTCATGGCACTCAGGGTAGTTAGGGCATACCGCACGGTGTCTTTTGAGGCTGCCTGCGTAATGGCCGGAACGCCGCCATGGGATCTGGACGCCGAGATGTTAGCGGACATGTATCGCCGCGTCTCGGCGTCTAGGTCACATGGGGTGAATCCTTCCTACGAGGAAGTAGAGGAGTGGAGGGCCGAGGCTGTCGAGCGGCGGTTCCGGGAGTGGGAACGCCGGCTCGAGGAGCCCAGCGCGGGTGAGAGGACGGTTGCGGCCATACGTCCAGTCCTCCAAGAGTGGTGCGACAGGCGGCACGGGGCCATAACCTTCCGCCTTACGCAGATACTGTCCGGGCACGGCTGCTTCGGGCGGTACCTGTGTAAAGTCGCGAGGAGGGAGCCCAGCATGGTCTGCCACTGGTGTGCCTGCCCGGAGGACACGGCAGATCACACTCTTGCCGTGTGCCCCGCGTGGGCCGAGCCCCGTGCTCGCTTAGTCGCGATAATCGGGCCGGATCTCTCTCTATCCTCCGTTGTTCGTGCAATGGTGGATGGCGACAGATCCTGGCGTGCGGTGATCGCATTCTCGGAGAGCGTGATCTCGCAGAAAGAGGAGGCAGAGCGGGTGCGCGAGAGGGATCCTCACGCGGACCCGATCCGGCGCAGACGTCTTATTGGGCGTCGTCGCCGTGTTGCGGCCGCTTTACACGGTCGCAACGTGCCTCCTTGACGAAGGGCGCCGGGCGGTGGAACGGGGAATTTAATCCATCGTCCGGTGCGGTGAGGCGGCTTGAGACGTGTTCCGCTCATGCCGCCAACGGGAGGGAAGAGCAGGCAAACCACCTTTCCTGTTCTTGGCTTGCGCCTGGCCTGGAGATGGGCTGCCGCCGAGGGGGTCGCGGAAGAATTCTAACAAATACCCGCGGCCCCATCATTAAAGCGGCTCGACGGAACACAGTGGGGTTTTAGTCGGTAAGAATCCGACATAACCCACGGCTCCTTCCCCGGGGGCCGTGGGTATCTTTGGAAGATTTCCCCACTATAAAAAAAAAAAAAAAAAAAAAAAAAAGGATCATAGGCGAGGTACCAGCTTTCAAAACAGTCGAAAGTTCTGAGGTAATAAACGAAAAAAAAAACAATCGAAATCCTCCTTTTTTTGAAGTCGGTTAGTTTTTCAGGTGAAAGGAAAGATCCATAGTATTTGCGGTACTATCTTTAATACAAGATTTTAAGAAGTTTCGATTGTAAACATCATGTGAGGATGAATGTATGTATGATTGTAACTCTTTTACGAAAAAAACTACATGCCGAATTTGAATGCCACTTTACAGTAATATAGTTTATCACATAAGCTATAGAAACACTTCTTTTTGCTAGCGGCACAGCAAGTAGAAATATAAGCAGAAGACGTTCGAAACCCGCCTCGTAATCGAATTTTTTCTATTATTTTTAAAATTTATAATAGAAATATATTTACCTGTCCATCAACGCCATCTATGACTGTCTCGTTGTGTACAATCTTCTCGGCTTCACTTTTACTCGTGTGCGTGACTGTACTCTGCGCGCTGCTCTCCTTGTTAACTGTGTTTTCTTTGTGCATACTGGAATAATACAAAAATATATAATAACAAACGATCTTGTACAATATTGCTCTTCATTAGCAACACCCAATCTAATAAAGCGTGTGCTGTGCCCACGTGTCAGAAGTAAAACTTTTTTGGTAAGATGCGAAAATTGTCGCCTTATTGTGTGACGATATCGATGTGACGGTATCGCCATGACGCGACCTTGTAATTCAACTTTAACGCGCCTAAAGAACTTTCACTTCAAAAATCCACACACATAACTCAACAATTTTTTAGATTTACAGACACCACATACATGTGAGACCGCCTTGGTACAGCACGGTTAGCACATGAGCGTAGAACTGAGATATCCTGGGTTCGATTCCCGGTAGAGACAAAAAAAATGTCTGGTTCTGCCAGGAAACAGAAGACTAATAACCTACTTGTTCCTAAAGTAAATCGATCAGTGAAACAGATGTATGCATAATGCATCTGCCCCTTACCCCACTAGGGGACAAGGGTCTTCACTCACACACATGTAAATGTCGTAAACGTAACTGTGTGCGTGAAACTTATAATATTATTTAAAAAAAAAACGCGTTTTTTACTTGATTTGAGTGAAATTCTCCATTTATTCTTCTACTAGCTTCCGCCCACGACTTTGTACGTGCATCCCCGTTTTTCCCCGTTCCCGCAAGAATTTCGGGAAATCCTTTCTTAGCGGATGCCTACGTCCTAACATCTACCTGCATGCCAAATTTCAGCCCGATACGTCCAGTGGTTTGGGCTGTGCGTTGATAGATCACTATATCAGTCACCTTTGAGTTTTATATTATAGAGATATACAAGATTATTTCGTAATCTCTACTTGAAAGAGAACCTATAACACTAATAGATATATTTCCTCAACGACATTTACGCACAAAGTAATATATAATAATCATTTAAATCGCATAAGTCATAAGTTAAAACCGAGCGTTTTCTAATGAGTTGTGAGAGGCTTTTTTAAGCGATCATTAAGTCGTTAATAAATTGACAGGTAGGTGAATGACGATCATAAATTGCGTTTAAGCTGTGTCGTTAACTGATTCGACTTTTCAAACAATTCGCTCTAATAATGCAAATTTTATTTTTTTAAGAATTTATATAAATACTATGACAAATCATTGATTCATTTGTAATATTTCTTAGGAATTTTATTCAAGCATGCCGTTAGAAATGTCATACTTGCATGTACATATTTTAATACTAATGAATACAAAATAGCGGATCAAGTGTAGAACCCTGATGGACACCCGGTTGAAGCGATGTATAGAAAGGAGAATAAGTTATGAATAGATCATGTTTTTATCTCAGCTGAGTAAAATGATAATGTTGTTTATTTAATTACATAAATAAGTCAAGAAATAAGTACTTATTAAATAGTATATTATGTCTGAGTAATCCACAAACCGTATCTAAAGTTTCCACGAATGCTATTATATTCACCGAATTATTTGGTTAACCGAATTATTTAATATACAAAAACGAAAAAATTATACGCGACACACTCAAAAATATCAACCTCAACCGAAAACAGAAATAAGTCATCATTATGAAGGGGAACCCCCCTTCATAATGTTGTCGGATAATCATTCGCGTCACATTTATACGATCAATTAATTAAAAAATAATAATCATTAACAAATTACTAAAATAAATAGTTAATGTGAGATTAGCTTAACATACAATAAAAACGACATAACGGTTTTATATCGAATGTCCTTAATCATAATTAAATTTGCCTTCTCCTTATTCATCCATTTCACCAACATCAAATGCAAATCTCATGCAAACCATTCCCCGTTCCCAAAAATGTAATATTCTGTTACACGACTCATTTTTCATTAATAATTTTAAAACACTATGAGAACTTGCGTTGTTTTAATATCTAGTAGACGCTACTATAAAAATATCTATTTCTTTCTTTATAACATATCTACAGTCCATATTTAAACAGCCCTTTTGCAAAAATTCTTTAACACTATCTGAATATAGCATAGCTTCAAAATGTCCATCTCCAGTCCCTTCATGCAGACAAACATCATGCCGACAATAATATTATAAGTAAAAAGGTGTAGATAGGTTATTAGCGCTCGAAATGTGGCTAATTTAGCCACAATTAACATTGGCCTCTTTTTCACATAATTAAGAACCAATCATATCGCTTCATTTAGCGTTTGAAGCGAGTTTGGTTCTTTACAATCCCTCGCTTCGTACCCTCGCACAGCTCTGGTGGAAAGCACCTTAATAGTTGAAATCATGCCATCATACTTTATCTAATTGTTAGTGTGCCATTTTTGAAGATCGAATGTTGTTAACCCATCTACTCTTTTAACTTATAACACCATTGGATCGATTACCCTGCGCGTAGTTCTTGTAATCTGCTCCTAAGTGCTCTCTGACAATATCGTAATATCCTACGATTGCTTTCAGTAGGCGCTTTATCATACGCACGAGCTGCGCAATTTTTGTTACTTATCAATTCTCTTGCATCTGGAGGTAACTCCAAACGCTCCCGTTTAGTTGGAACACTGGAAATGTATTCAAACTTTTTGGTGGGATTCTTTTTTTTTTTGACATTTGACATCAGGTACTGTGTTCTTTTGTTTTATTGGAAATCGGTATCAAGGTAGAAGGAAGTTCTAACATGTATGTAATATGTTTGAGATTATTTTGTTAAGATATCACTTATGAGAGTGATGGTGTCTTTTACGGGATGATTAGAGAAAATTACCTTATAATTATTTATTAATTGTGTTGCGATATTATTGGAATTTGGATAAATTCTCAACATTTTTAAAATTGTGACAATTTACACTAATTGATGGATGGATGTTATGTGATGCAATATTATTAGAATTTGGATGGATACCCAACATTCTTAAAATTGTGACAGTTTAAACTAATTAATGTATTTAATGAATTAAAACGTTAGTGATCTTGATGATATAAGTGGTTAGAGGTTATGATATACACATTTATAAATATTTTTTTGTAAATAAATCCATTAAATGAAAAAGAGTATTAAGCAATAGACATCATACCTTAATTTAGTAGTTGTGAGTTCCGCGACCGCTGCAGTTTTTTCCGTGTACTTATTTAATACGGGATAGATACATTTCGTCGTTTTCGCCGGCGGCCGGTCCGGTTTCTTCTCCTCCAGGTCTTGTGCCACTGTTGAATATCATTGTTAAATTAAAATCTTATTTAATTAACAGCATAAGCATACAAGTATTAAAAACTATTCCACAGGCGTTATGTCTCTTGATATTAGGTTAGCACTTAGCCGTTTTTCGTTGAATATAATTGAAATCTTATTTAATTAACGGCAAACACGTATAAAAATCTAATCCACAGGCGTTATATCTTTTGAAATTAGGTTAGCACTTTGCCGCTTTTCGCCCGGTCCAGTGACGGACTGCCGCCGATGGGGTCGCGGAAAAATTTAAACCAATGTCCGCGGCCCCATCATTAAAGCGGCTCGACGGAACACAGTGGGGTTTGAGTCGGTAAGAATCCGACATAACCCACGACTCCTTCCCTGGGGGCCGTGGGTTAGATACCCGTGCAAGATTTCCCAACTATAAAAAATTTGTTGTCTTTTGAAATCAGGTTAGTGGTTTCCTCTTAGACAATAAAACGTCGGATCGGGTCTACATTCTCCTTCTGCGATATCACGCTCTCAAAGAATGTGATCATCGATCCAAGATCTGCATAGAAGTTGACCCTACTGAGCATTCCGTGAACGACAGGGCGAGATAGACGAGCCCCCATCTCCACTCGGACTGGGGCAAATTTACGCCTAATCTATACTAATATTATAAAGAGTTTGTTTGGATGAAACTTTACATAACATAGATTATATCAGAATAACATATAAGCTATAGAAATATATACTTCAATCAACGCGCGTGATTGATAAGCTGTATCGAAAGTAAACAATGCTAAAGTCACGTCTTTGACCAAGGTATCTAGGGTAAATCACTTACGAAGGGATACATTTTGTTCTTGAAAGAAATTGTTTAATTCAGTACTTTCTTGTGTTTGATTTTACGCGAGTATTAAACCGCGTATATCATTATCCGGCAAGTCTTTACTTTGTGTACTTCTTTTTGTGTAGAGTTCTTTTAATTAACCTAGGTATATGGTTGGTTGACAAAAAGTTTATCCCTACCTATTATTTATGTTTTCTATTACGTATCCCTACCTATTATTTATGTTTTCTATTACGTATCCCTACTATCCCTACTAATATTATAAATGCGAAAGTTACTCTGTCTGTCTGTCTGTAACGCTTTTCCGCTTAAACCTCTCAACCGATTTTGATGAAATTTGGCACAGACAATCTTTAGACCCTGAGAAAGAACATAGACTACCTTTTATCAAAACACCACGCGGGCGAAGCCGCGGGCGGAAGCTAGTCTACACTAATATTATAAAGAGGAAAACTTTGTTTGTTTGTTTGTTTGTTATTTATAATTTACAAAGCTATCGATGTGTTGGAATAAATGGTTTCTTTCTTTCTATTAATTTCTATATTCAAGATAACATTATTTATTGTCTAAAAACATTATCTAAAACAAATACTTTAAAGTTGTATACAGCTATGGACTATAACAGTATCACATAATTTAAAATATTATTATCTATTGTTAGCATTTCGTAATCAGATTATAATCTAAGTAACTACATTTCTTGCAAATATATAATTTGTATTACATAAATTACGTCATATTATACCTATAAAAAAAAGATGAACGAATATATCTCACGTCCGAGTTTATTATAACAGACAAAAGCGAGAATTAACAGATTACATTTACATGTTTAATTTAATTTTAATTCAAGGTCAGCGGCCACTACAGGAAACCAAAACACGATATCAATGTAAATATTGATTTTAACATAATTATCAATCGATAACAACATAGTTTGCTGGCAGAGATCACTGCATAGTGATAAGGCCGCCCTTTGTGCTTTTATTTAATGTAATATTGTAGCCTTTATGTATATTTTGTTTCTTGCACAATAAAGTTTTAAATAAATAAATAAATAATGTGTAAAAAAACTTAAAACCCAGTTACAAACAAAATATATATCTAACCTTAACTAAACTAAACCGACAATTTCGTAAATCATTATTTCATCAAAAAGCGTGATAACTGGACTATGAATAATTTATATAATAATTATAACCATATTAGGAAATGTCCGACTCACACATAAATATTAATATCGTAAACATAGGTACCATTCACATTTAGTCGTGATCGCGGAGCGAGACAGCTATATTGTTGGTCAACAATCTTCTGTCTCTTTCGCACACATTATCGAAAAAAATATATTGCATCAAAACTGAATAATAATTTATAATAAATATAAAAGGTCGTCATTCGCCTATCACGATTTCGTAAATATGTATATAGAAATTGAAACAGACAATGTAGAAATATTAACTGGTTACATACTAATTAAAGATATTTATTTTGAACCCTTATAGAATATTTAAGAAAATAATAATTTCCAAATAAGTCCTTAAGGATATGTCAAACTAAATAGTTTTATTCTATTAGTAAACATTAAAAAACAATTCCAACGTGAACAATAAAAGTATACTCAACAACGTAATCCATAAAAACCACATTAACACTACCATGAAAACACGATAAAATTAAACCAACCAGCCAACCAGTAATCTAAATCACTGTTTCAAACACATTCTAATTCACAAAAACACCTAACACGTAAACACACACAATTTAAAAAATATCTCACGTCAAACTAAAAATCACCGAGAACACAAACATACACGTTCAAAATCTCACGTCAAACAAAAACTTACGTTGAATGCCCATACTGTAAGTACGCTCACACAACTAACATAATGTGGTGGAACGCACCGACTGGCCACTAAGCCACTAAACCCACGATGAGGTAATACAATCACGACGCTCGTAACCTTCGCTTTAATGTCAATAGCAACGAATATCAACGCTGTGTGGGCGATATACAAATATAAATAGTGTGGGCTCGTTTCGCTACATAAGCTGGAGAAAAGATAATTGTGAATGCATAGTAATGCATAAGCCATAAAGCAACAGTCGGAGGTCGTTGGAAATAAGCCTGTGTTCTTGAATGAAGTAAACAACAGGCATTTGGGAATAGAAAGAAAGAAAAGAATAACAAGCATGTTTAATATTATAAAGAGTTTATTTGTTTGTTTGGTTGGTTAAACGCGCTTATCCCAGGAACTACAGGTCCAATTAGTAAAATTCTTTCAGTGATAGATAGTTCATTTATCGAAGAAAGCTATGATATCATCACGCTAAGACCTATAGGAGCGGAGCAATGCGGGTAAAACCGCGGAGCACAGATAGTATCAAATAAAGAAGAAGTAACATGGCATTACGAAGATGATTTATGAGACTAGTAATAAATGCAAATTATAAAGAAAACTGATAGTATATTTTCTCATCTCTGAAAGACAAGACAAGTCTTTGTATTTGCGTGAATATGCAAGATATAGTGAGTCAATCACAATCAATCAGAAACAATAGAATAATAACATTACTTGAGTGGGGAATTTTACGGGTGCTTTCCCGAATGAATTGTGAAATTGTATATAGGGTAACTTTGACTCATATTTTTATCATTTCATGAATCAATTCCAAGTTTATTACGCAAAATGAAAGACCATATATTACACTAACGTTAATGATAAATATTGCACTTCATTGTATATTATTTCTCAAATCTATACTAATATTATAAAGCTGAAGAGTTTGTTTTCTTGAACGCACTAATCTCAGAAACTACGGCTATAGGCTATATCACGGTAAACCTATAATACTACGGCCACACTACCGTGATATGCCAATAATTATTGCCACAACTTTAATAACACCTAGGTGTAACCACGACTTATGGCCATAATTCTACAATGCCAATCAATATGACAAATGGCGGTAGGCAATAGCTCCGGCGGCGGTATTCTTTCGCACATCAAAGAAGATTACCGCCGTAATTATTGCGTATGCGGCCACACTACCGTTTGTCCAGTGTGCAATATGAGCTCACCGGCGACGCACGCATCGACCGACATGGAGTGGTCAAATGAAAAAGCGCTCGATGGCGCAAATTTTTGGAATTCTTGGAATTCTTCTCTTTGGGATCTTGGGGATACCCAACAGAAGAACTATAAACATCGCAGTGTACACAATGATGCGTGGCGTCGGATCAAACAAAATTTATCATTTCCAAGTACAATAGATGATTTGAAAAAGAAAAAATCCTTTTTAAAAAGAAAGAATCCTTGATGAATTATTACAGAAACCATATTATATATTAATTATTAACTAATATTTTTTTTGCTGCGGTAAATGCCAATAATTACCGACATATCTAGGTAAACTGTAGTGTAACCACACCAGTTCATGCAGTAATTTAGACGGTAATTTAATGCCATAATTATTGCGGTAACAGCCCGGTAGACGGTAAGGTAGTGTGGCCGTAGCATAAGAGCGGAGGCATGCGGGTAAAACAACGGAGCACAGTTAGTAAACTCATATAACTATAACATAGGTAGGTACTTTTAGAATTTACTTTTAACTTTTTGTTGAGAAAAAATGTCACGAGATTAAATCCAAAATTGAGGCAACCGGTAAAATTTGAAGGATATAAATGTGTAAACGAGTAGAACATGTAAATACGTTTTTTATGTTAAATCTTATTTTATAGTAAGGTTTTATACATTCGTCCAAAATTTTTAGTATGTAGTGGTCATAATAAATATTTACAAATGTTGTGACTTATTAAAAAAAGGTTAAACACGCGATTTATTAATTTATCATTTTCATATTTAGTTATTTAATTTTATAACGAGCATGATCGCTTATGCGTAATTAAAACAAAAAATATAAACGCAAAAGCTGTTTACATTTCAATCATTCTGCACAATCCCTTTGTCAAACATATTACAAATTGTTATGTGGGATCTGGACACGCTTTCTTAAGAATTAGCCTATTCTTTAGTAGTAGCTACCACACCACAGCACATCCTCACGGAGATCGGTGTAAAATACAAGAATGTGAAACCATCATCAATAAAAAGGTGTTAAGTTATAAATGTGGCAAGTTAGTCAGAATTCACTTCAGTTGTTTCTGTTTCTTTCAAGATCATTGAATCATGTAATACTTTGAAGTCTAATCGTGTGTGCGTTAGTATGCCTGCACTTTTGAGGATCGAACGTTGTGTTGACAACCTGTATAGGTACACCTTTTTGCTCATAATATGATTGGAATTTACTATGTTTCGTAAGATGTTAAAAGGAAGATTAGAAGGCCACGATAAATTACGCGAAAGAAACCGCAGGCGTTAAGCTATTAATAAAAATAGACGTATCAGGTAACCAATGTCTTGTCATAAAGCGTCAACGTTTACGCGCTCGCTATATAAATTCAATAATATTTACATTAAGATCTATCTCGAAATATGATAACACATAATAATTTACACAGGGAACGGCCATTATCAGCTGATGAATAATACGAATTTTATAACCTATAAACATCCCCTCTGGCAATCGTAATCTTATCAAAGGAAAATCGCAATATCACTGTGTACTTTTATTGCATCGATCTTTAGGCTCAAGTATAAGGATGAAACCGCTCTTACAAACTTTATAAATCAATGTGTAATTTTAACAAATTATGCTCCTAATTTGGCTTAAATGACTGGACTAAAGTAGAACTGTTCTTTTTTCATGATTTTCCACGTATCAAGACGTACTAAGTTTTGTTTAAATTGTATAAGACTACTTTATACAATTTAAACAAAACTGAACTGGAGTCTTTAAGGACGACTCGGGCAGAAAGCAAGTGTCGAAGAAGTTATGCCTCCACACTATTGGGATACCCAGTGCCACTCCTAGATATGTTTTAGACAGTTATCTGCTAGTTATTGTGATTAAACTATCAGTGAATTCTAGAGCAGTGGTGGCTCAGTAGTGAGACCTCGGACTTTAAATCGATAAATCCCGGGTTCGATGTATCATCCACCAACGGATTATGGCCTGTACCCTCATAGGTGGCAGTCTCCCAGCAGTGGGAACGTAAATGGGCTGATGGTGATGATGATGAATTCAACCTAAATTTCCTTTCCTTTCCTTAAAATTCTAAATTAAATTATCAAATCGTAATAACAGTAATATCCGTGAATGTCTGAGCAATTTCATCACTCCGAACACCGTCACCAGTCGTGCGTTCAAATGACGTAATTAGAGGCAAAGTAAAACTGACAGTATTTTGTTCGTTTGGAAATCGATAGTGTTGCGAATTTTGCATCCGAAACTGCATTGTACATATTACCGTTGTAATCGAAATTGATTTTCAGTAAAAGATTTTCCTTAACGAAAGTAAAAATAATATCCGTTTGTAAATTAAAAAAAGGCTTTCCGTAACTGCAACCAAATATATACGTACAAAATAAACTTGTGTTAGTTACTACATTTATAAATCAAGATCGGCTGAACAGATTTGAATGTTTTTTGGTTAGCTGAGGGATTATAAGGAGTATCACATGCTTCTTTTAATTCAACTACTAATGTACCTAATAAAATTGCGACAGTGAGCGTCAGCATGTTAAAAAATTCTTACTTTTAAAAGCAAAATAATTATTATATAAGCAAGAATACACAATGTGCATTAAGAGATATGAATGGGAACAAAGAAGAAAGGAACAAAGAAATTAGGCCATCTACGGTTCCAGCTTACTACGTGACCTTGCGAGGAAAATTTTCAGAATTTGATTATTCGCGACTCTATGTGTACACTGTACCTACAATAATTATTTTCTTTATAGTAAAGATATCTACCAATAATAGTTTTAATTTATGATCAAAGTAGTAAAGAATTAGAGATTAAAGAACTAGACGAAAGATTAGAATTAAATTATTCGAATACGAAGTTCACTTTACGGCGCCGAACCGAAAATTTTCCGTTACATTAAAATATGTGAATACATTTTATATGTGAATACGGTATTACGGTATACGGAATAGGTACAATATGTATGAACTATTAAATAATAAAAAAACTGGCAGTACACCGCGGCCGGTCAACGACTTTGGAAAATGACTTCTGCTTATAACCAAAATAATAAAATTGAACGATGTTTTTCATAGTACCTAAACGTTTGATTTTGAAATATTTCTTCTATATAAATAAACTTGAAAGCTTTTTTGACCGTATTTAAAAAAAATAAAACAATGTCCAGTTATATTTCCTACAATATCAATAACGAATGAGTCCTGGCGCACAAGGGAGTCCTTTATATTGTACATTGTACTATTAAAATAAACAAAAATACAGACGTATTCATAGGCATTGTAGTAAGTCCTTTAGTCCTTTTTCCGAGACAGGATTATAAAAATGTCCTTTTTTGTCGAGATTATAAATGTGGAATACTAACAAAAGTGTTTACATTACATGTTTTTTAAATATATTCGTGATGCATTGGTAAGTAACGTAGTCTTTTAAAGCTTATGGTTTGTGTTCGATTCATCCGTCGGAAAATATTGTGTGATGTACACAGTGATTTTATTATGTATTATACAAAATTTCTACTTATATTTAATCGATACTTTAATTTAAAACAAAAATACATAAGCAATGACAATTCAACGGTGTTGCTGACCAAAATTTACAAATTATACTATAGGTAATAAATCATAGCAGCCTTTCCCAACCTTTTCCAAAGGCGAACCCCTAGCGCCACAATACCTACACAAACCTAAATTCACGGACCCCTAGCCCCATCTTATCATGATCCGCGGATCCCCAAAAAAACGTATTCAATCTATATTATTTTAAAAATTGATTGATTTCTTGCAGTGTTTTTGCATGAATAATCTTAAAACTGAAAAATACAAAGCCCGGCCGTCAGAATAGTCTGGTCACTAAGACTTTCGTAGTTTTCTTGATTTGCTCGCGAACGCCTAGGGGCTATGTTCCATGTGTGCTGTGCTATGTTACATGCTCCTGTGTTTTCTGTGTTATGGAGGACCCTGTGCTATGTAACATGTTGGTGTTCGACTGTTACATATTGTACCTTGTTTTCCAAGTCATGTGTTATTGTGTATCATGTTCTATTGAGTATCATATGCTATATTCTATGATTGTGTGTGTGTTCTATGTTACTGACATGTGTTACTTAGTGTCATGTGTTATTTAGTGTCAGGTATTTTGTATGTCACGTGTTGTGTGTGTCACTCACCAGCCGGCAGCAGCTGCACGAAGTTATCCGGGAACAGTCCAACACGTCCATTCAGTTCCCCGCGCCACCAGCCGCGGAGCCGTGTACTATGTTCCATGTATTTTTTCATGTGTGTATTCTGTGTTACGTGTTATTGAGTGTCATGTGTTATTAAGTGCCAAGTGTAATTGAGTGCCTTGTGTTATTGAGTATTATGTGTGTCACTCACCAGCCGACAGCAGCTGCACGAAGTTATCCGGGAACAGTCCAACACGTCCATTCAGTTCCCCGCGCCACCAGCCGCGGAGCCGTGTACTATGTTCCATGTATTTTTTCATGTGTGTATTCTGTGTTACGTGTTATTGAGTGTCATGTGTTATTAAGTGCCAAGTGTAATTGAGTGCCTTGTGTTATTGAGTATTATGTGTGTCACTCACCAGCCGACAGCAGCTGCACGAAGTTATCCGGGAACAGTCCAACACGTCCATTCAGTTCCCCGCGCCACCAGCCGCGGAGCCGTGTACTATGTTCCATGTATTTTTTCATGTGTGTATTCTGTGTTACGTGTTATTGAGTGTCATGTGTTATTAAGTGCCAAGTGTAATTGAGTGCCTTGTGTTATTGAGTATTATGTGTGTCACTCACCAGCCGACAGCAGCTGCACGAAGTTATCCGGGAACAGTCCAACACGTCCATTCAGTTCCCCGCGCCACCAGCCGCGGAGCCGTGTACTATGTTCCATGTATTTTTTCATGTGTGTATTCTGTGTTACGTGTTATTGAGTGTCATGTGTTATTAAGTGCCAAGTGTAATTGAGTGCCTTGTGTTATTGAGTATTATGTGTGTCACTCACCAGCCGACAGCAGCTGCACGAAGTTATCCGGGAACAGTCCAACACGTCCATTCAGTTCCCCGCGCCACCAGCCGCGGAGCCGTGTACTATGTTCCATGTATTTTTTCATGTGTGTATTCTGTGTTACGTGTTATTGAGTGTCATGTGTTATTAAGTGCCAAGTGTAATTGAGTGCCTTGTGTTATTGAGTATTATGTGTGTCACTCACCAGCCGACAGCAGCTGCACGAAGTTATCCGGGAACAGTCCAACACGTCCATTCAGTTCCCCGCGCCACCAGCCGCGGAGCCGTGTACTATGTTCCATGTATTTTTTCATGTGTGTATTCTGTGTTACGTGTTATTGAGTGTCATGTGTTATTAAGTGCCAAGTGTAATTGAGTGCCTTGTGTTATTGAGTATTATGTGTGTCACTCACCAGCCGACAGCAGCTGCACGAAGTTATCCGGGAACAGTCCAACACGTCCATTCAGTTCCCCGCGCCACCAGCCGCGGAGCCGTGTACTATGTTCCATGTATTTTTTCATGTGTGTATTCTGTGTTACGTGTTATTGAGTGTCATGTGTTATTAAGTGCCAAGTGTAATTGAGTGCCTTGTGTTATTGAGTATTATGTGTGTCACTCACCAGCCGACAGCAGCTGCACGAAGTTATCCGGGAACAGTCCAACACGTCCATTCAGTTCCCCGCGCCACCAGCCGCGGAGCCGTGTACTATGTTCCATGTATTTTTTCATGTGTGTATTCTGTGTTACGTGTTATTGAGTGTCATGTGTTATTAAGTGCCAAGTGTAATTGAGTGCCTTGTGTTATTGAGTATTATGTGTGTCACTCACCAGCCGACAGCAGCTGCACGAAGTTATCCGGGAACAGTCCAACACGTCCATTCAGTTCCCCGCGCCACCAGCCGCGGAGCCGTGTACTATGTTCCATGTATTTTTTCATGTGTGTATTCTGTGTTACGTGTTATTGAGTGTCATGTGTTATTAAGTGCCAAGTGTAATTGAGTGCCTTGTGTTATTGAGTATTATGTGTGTCACTCACCAGCCGACAGCAGCTGCACGAAGTTATCCGGGAACAGTCCAACACGTCCATTCAGTTCCCCGCGCCACCAGCCGCGGAGCCGTGTACTATGTTCCATGTATTTTTTCATGTGTGTATTCTGTGTTACGTGTTATTGAGTGTCATGTGTTATTAAGTGCCAAGTGTAATTGAGTGCCTTGTGTTATTGAGTATTATGTGTGTCACTCACCAGCCGACAGCAGCTGCACGAAGTTATCCGGGAACAGTCCAACACGTCCATTCAGTTCCCCGCGCCACCAGCCGCGGTCTGGCGCGTCCTTTGACACTAACGTCACTATGTCCCCTTCGGCAAGTGTCAGTTCGTCCTCGTTCACCGCCGTGTACGGGAATAGCACGCGGCACTGTTCCTTCACTGTTGTGAGAGGACATTATATAAAAATACATATATCATAATAATAATAACTAGTAAGGTTCACTACCTTAAGGTTTACTTAGTAAGGTTCACTACTTTAAGGTTATTTACAACTTAATGACTATATTTCCAATAGCACACACATTGGATAGATACAAAATTAGGTTACATGGTATATAACTTTGAATAAGTAGATATAGTGAACATAACCTCAAAACCTTCAAACATTTTTTAGATTAAGTTTAGAAGCGCTTTAGAATCGTCAAGATACAGAAAAATTGAGAAACGGCAAGAAACTCCGTAGTTGCTCTTCATAACAATGTAACATTTTACAGATTTTGAATAATAATCATGCCAGAGAACTGTCCTGTGATGCTTATTTTAGGCAATAATCGCATCTCGGCCACATGTCAACTACGTGCCGCTCCCAAACGAATGAGCTTTTGCCTATCTACACCTTTCAACTTATAATACCATTGGTTGTAAGGGAATTATTTTATATGGAATACATTAAAAGAGCAATTTAATCA
Source organism: Colias behrii (assembly GCA_029959065.1). NCBI lineage: Eukaryota > Metazoa > Arthropoda > Insecta > Lepidoptera > Pieridae > Colias > Colias behrii. The sequence continues at coordinate 2,043,619 of JARWMC010000008.1, read as the reverse complement.
AATGTTACAACATGCTAATTTTGAGATTGAGATTCAAATTCCATCATCTTTTTTATCAACAAATGAAAAAATCGCAGTACAAAGACTTATATTTAGTGTTAACTAAATTAGGTTACTCGTGATCGATAACCCTTCAACTTTTAAACGTGTAACTACGCCGACTGGATACAACGTTGTTCCAATCTTTACCATGTATTTTGCGGTCTATTTCCTTATCGGAAAATAATTAATTATCCCAGTTTATAAGGTCAGGAGCAAATGAGAGCGTTGATAGGAGCGATTTATGAAGACGAATTATTGTATTAATCGTTATTTTTATTAATGGCCATTCCAACACGTCCATGTTTATGGCATCTAAATCACATTTATTCTAATTGAATGGAATGAGTAGTGCCCACGAGCTCGTCGTCATATTTTTTGCTAACTTCAAAAACAAATGAGCAGTTCAAAATACGGATTTATGGTTGTATATATGGATGGTTTTTATTATTTTTTCTTGTTACTGCTATTCGATCATGGTACCTTTACCACCAAATTTATAACAAAGTAACAAAGAAGACCACAGAATCAATTACCAACAATCACAAAAAACAGCTCTATCACCTTACAATAAAGTTCCTTAAATACGAAACGAGAAAATTTGTCAATGCAAAATGAACACTATTCCCTTGCAATAGAGTATATTATTACTTACCAGGTTTAGGCGGCAGCGCGGGCGCGGGTTCCACAGGTGGGGCGGGGTGTGCGGGGGGTGCAGGGTGTGCGGGGGGCGCGGGGTGTGAGGGGGGCGCCGGGTGTGAGGGGGGCGCGGGCTCCAGCATCACCACGAAGTTGGAGGGGAACACCCCCACGCGCCCGAACCGACGGCCCTGCCACCAGCCCTCTTCCACCTTGTGTTGGGATAAAAATTCATTTAATAATATCCAAAGTCTGAATTAGAACTTAATACAGTCTAAATTTATAGTTTAAATTTTAAAACAATATCATCAGCCTAGCTGAATGCAACAAAAATCTGTGATGTTTTGGTAAAATTTGTGATTACAATAATTAATTCATTTTATTTTCCCGTCATTAATGTAGAAAATAGACAAAAAAAGCTCGTGTTATCGATTACCACACAACTTAGAATAATTACAATTACAACATAGTGCTCTGCCTCATTGGCGACATCACTGGATAGTTTGGCAGTTTGGCAACATCGCCAAATATGACATTTCATTATCATCCTTATCTCAATGTGTCAGAGCTCATATTGTTAACCACCACACGTACCTCGCCAAGCACTTCCAGCACGTCGCCGACGCACAGCGGCAGCTCGTCCGGGTTGGCCGGCTGGTAGCTGAACACCGCGCGGCACCTGCCCTGCACGCCGCCCGACCTGAGCGATAACTTATTTTTAATGATAGGTATATAATGTAATTCTTTTTTAATTAATAAAACAGTATGCATCTGGATCTCGAGAGTATCATTTGTCTCCTTATAGATCACACACAGTCCTTATATATCCTTTATTTTGTAGTGGAGCTTAAAATAAATGCTAGCGATTTTAAATTCAGTATTTCAATCATTAAATAACACAGATTCATAACGTTGTTAATAGGATTAAAATTTAGGATTAAGGTGTTAAATTTTCAAATTGCCTTAGCATTTTCATTCGTTTCTAGCAGTCTATGCGTAAACCTGAAACTGGAACATGGAAATGCTGTCCCATGAGACTAGACTTTCTTTACGTACTGAAAAGACTGTTTTGACTACCTCGTACTTATTTAGTACGTAAACGGCCTGTAAGTTTGAAAGAGTGTTTTGACTGGCCCATACTCTTTCGCGATAGTTCATGCTTTAGGATAATTCACGCATAAAGTGAAATAAAGTAAAATAAAGCGTTAATACGTGTCAAGGCACGATCGAATTTATAGACATACCAAAAAAGCAAGGCTTGGCTTAAACATGGGTGTTGATGCCTTCAGTACACGAAATGAGTAGTTAAATATAATTAAAGTATTCCCTAGTGGAGTATAGTGTTTGTTTACACGTTGGTTAGGGAGCCAGGTGCAAATTTGGTTAATTATTTCCTCTCAAGAGATAATTCGTCAGACGCATCAGAGTATAGTATTATAAAGCCTCGTGAACGTCAGCTGGCGCTCGGTTGGGGGGGTGAGCGGTTGTAGCCTCCCACGCACGTAGGAAAAAAAAATACATTCATTCATTTCCTCTCAGCTAAAAATTTGTCAAATTGTAGCTAACCCAATATCTCAACGAAAAAAAATAATCAGCTGGTTACAACATGGTGTATTATACGTCAGCTGGTGTCTCGAACATGAAAAAAATAAAATTATTTTCCGTGATTTCCTCTCAAACACAAATTTACCTGATGATAGCTTATATGTAACTGTGGATATATATATAGGTCAGCTGGCTGTATCTTGGTGGAAAAACCGTCAGCTGATACTTTGAAAGTTATTACTTATTACATAGGAGTTAGACAGAAGCATCTATTGCCAATTTATATGCATCAACTGACTAGGTTTTCCTCGAATTATTGCTAGCTGATTTTTTTTATTTATCGCATCAGTATATTAACAATCAGCTCACAAATTTTCATCTGTGATGAAATGACGTATCTTTAGTTATTATCGTTATTTTTAAAAATTCAAGCAACACACGCTAGCATAATATAGACAGTAATAAGGTACTTGGAGGTGGTTAGTTGTGCGCATGATCGGGGTACTACGTACATTCAGCCACATCGGTAAACATGTTTTTACAAATATTATAAACTGCATTTAAAAATAACTATCATATCATCAAATTCACATAACTACCTAAAAGTGTAACAAATATGAAATAACCCACTAAAAACATTAGTTAACTATAATTATTAAAAAAATAATAGTATAATATATAATTAATAAAGTTATTACTTATCTTTTACGGGGACTTATGTTGATGGAATTCCACGTATCTCGATGATTTTGTTAATGTCTCATTATATTCGAGACACCAGCTGACGTATAATACACCATGCTGTAACCAGCTGATTATTATTTTTCGTTGAGATATTGGGTTAGCTACAATTTGACAAATTTTTAGCTGAGAGGAAATGAATGAATATACTTTTTTTTCTTACGTGCGTGGGAGGCTACAACCGCTCACCCCCCCAACCGAGCTCCAGCTGACGTTCACGAGGCTTCATAATACTATACTTTGATGCATTTTACTAATTACCGCTTGAGAGGAACTTGGTCATAAAATCTGCTTCTGGCTCCCGGACCAGTGTTCTGACATTATCTTTACGTCATTTTCTTATTAAATTCGATTGTAAAACGTAAACGCAAAAATGACTGTACCTACCTGGGTAAAAATGACTGTACCTACCTTCTTAGTGCAAAATATAAAGTTTTACGAGAACTTTTTACACAATATTATATGAAACAAGTAAAAACTTAATTTTATTCCAGGTAATTCAATCTTAACTCTTCAACAGAGTAAAATAAGAAATATTATGTCATTTAATCTTCAATAACTCTGCTCTATTTAAGAAATAAATGAATTCAAATGAAATTTTGACGAAAATTTTATTGAAAAGGTTATCTTCAAGGTTTGTTTACTTGAAAAATTTAAGTGGACTTTATTATTATGTGGATTTTAAAAAGAATATTTTTTTTGTAAAACTTACATACTTTAATTTTTAAATATATAATGCCAAATTTTGAATAGTTTATTGATGTCTAAAGTGGATCTTAACTTATGAATTCATAAATTTTAACATGTTCAAACTATAATAAGTTCCATTTTTGTAAATTATTTTAATTAAGACAAAAATACTCACTCGAACGCCAAATTATATAACACTATTTTACAGTTTACACTTGTTCATAATTAAAAACCAAAAAACAATAGATATCTCAAAATAAACAAATCAAAACACTCCACTGAAAATACAACTATATTGCCCAACAAAATAAGTCACTATCACAAAACTGTATCCATTAATTGCTTACCAATTTCTATTAATTGTATAACCAATTTTGTTTAAATCTATCAGCTTGTTAAAAATTAACCACAACCAAGTACAATATAAAAACATCTACCTATTTGTCTTATCTTATCTACACTGATTAGATAAACTGTGTAATGATTAATATCTATTAATCAAGAAATTATTCATCATATCTGTTAAGTCATGAACAATGGCTATTATGTGGTATTTTTTATAAAAAGTTGAGACCGACTGCACTGGGTTCATGTTGAAAGAACAATATCTATTGTCAGGTTGATTTCCTAATTTTCAAATGGTAATTATAGAGAAACTGCATATGATTGTATGAGCTGTAACCAGTGTGCTGATATTATGTATATAACTTATGTTAATCTTTAAAAATTAAGTTCCCTTATAATATGTAGAATAGAAAATATTTAACTTCCCTTTAGGTACAGTATAGATGAAGACAAGTTTCATTGACAATAAATTTATTTATTAGTTCTTATTATAACATGGAAGATATATATAAGATAAGAAAAAAAAAAGTTGCTACAAAGAAGTCAATAGTTATCTACTATTGCTAAATATTGATAATAAATTAATCAAGAGTAAGTATATGTGTATGATTCAAATTTTGTTATTTAAATTGGAAGTTAGATTATAAATTTAATCATTCTTTAGATTTAGTTGTGACACATAAAACATTAATTTCAAAGTATAAAGTGAATAAAACTTTTATACATATGTTTTTATGATACACTAGCTTTCCGCCGGCGACTCCGCCCGCAGTTTCAAAGAAACACTCGCATAGTTCCCGTTCCCGTGGAATTTCCGGGATAAAACCTATCCTATATTACTCGTGGATAATGTAGCTTTCGAATGGTGAAATAATTTTTAAAATCGGTCCAGTAGTTTATGAGCCTATTCATTACAAACAAACTAACAAACAAAGTTTTCCTCTTTATAATATTAGTGTAGATAATCATTTTTGATAACTTATTTTCATATTTATTTTGTGTAGAATTGTTGAATTAAACTTTGGTATAGATTCAGTACAAAAATGATAAAGTGTTAATAGCTGTATAACTACTAAAATACTTTTAAATGACTCAAGTAATTTTTAAGTATCTTAGACTAAATAAACAAACAAAAAATCCAGTCTTTCCTCTATAATAATAGTTCAAATACACACCTTGTATTAGTGCTGTCTTGCAACACTGTAACAAAGTTATCCGGGAACATGCCCCTGCGTCCCCTGAGCTCGCCTCGCCACCAGCCTCCCGGCAGACGCTCTATGTCCTTCAACGTTTCACCAGGTCTGATCGTCAGCTCGTTGGGCTCCGATGCATCGTAAGCATAGTTCACCACACAGGACACTGTGGTGGGAATATATTTGTTTTTATTTGTATTGTATTTGCTAATATTGCTCATTTAATTAATAATGTTACAAACAAGAATTATAGATAATGATTCAAAATTAAATACTGTGTTAAGTATATGTGTATGTTGGTATATGTAAGAAATGAAAATATCTATATAAAGATAAACATTTTTTATCAAATTACTTTCACAAAATAAAAGCTAGTGAATTTCAATTCAAATTCACATTACTTATCACTACATAGTATAAAACAAAGTCGCTTTCTCTGTCCCTATGTCCCTTTATATGCTTAAATCTTTAAAACTATGCAACAGATTTTGATGTGGTTTTTTTTTAATAGATAGAGTGATTCAAGAGGAAGGTTTTAGTATATAATTTATTAGGTTTAGACAAAGCCGGCGAAGCCGCGGGCGGTAAGCTAGTTATTTATAAACTCTATTTAGTTCTTTTCTGATTAATAGGAAATAGTAAAAATCAATTATATACAACTAACATAAGCTGTTTGCCTTTAAACATGTTATGTATAACTATTATTAAATATATAGTATGCATTCAATAATCTTGACTTTTAAAAGTAAATGTAATAAGATTTAGATAAGATTTTTTTATCTACATTCTTGCGAATATCAATTTACATTTATGGATATTTTTTATCTCATTTACACCAATAATTATTTACTTACATTATACTTTTACAATTAAATTTCATCTTTACTTTAGTCATTGAATATTTAAAAATATAATTTACAATCAAAACAACAAATTCATTATGAATTAGTGTCAATTGCATTGACTGAAAGGAAGAATAAAAGCAATGAAGCTAATTCATTGAATATGTGATGTAAGTACCACAAACTCATGTGTTTTGTTTATTAACATGCACATGACATCACAATCCCAGAAAGTGACTCATACACTTGGCAATATTCAAGGCAAATATTATAACATGTTTACTATATACGAAATACTATCGCCATCAAAGTATTTTACAATATGACAACGCTATATTCTTACAGAATTCCTAATATGCGAGTAAAATTTATTTCAGAAAAACATACTATAAACCATGAAAAGAATAATTGTAGGTCTGAGTATATTTTACAGGTGTCCTACGTCGGCCTAAATAATGTCATAAGGTACAGTTATTCATACACAAACAACATAGGCTTAGTAGGTCCATTGTGAACTAACCTTTTTGATTTGCATTCGTCTCCATTTCACTTATTTAACAGGTACAACATCACATTATCACAACATTTTCACTTACACGACGTTTATGTACAATTTGATAATAAAACAACAATTCATAATACTGTGTCGTACGAAAAAAATCTCTATCACGATTCACGTCAGAATGAAGTTGAAAACAGTGTTGCCACATGCCAAATCGATAAATCTGGATATAGTAGTCTAAAAATCTGTATAAAATCTGTATGAAATCAAACCGTAAGCTGTTTAAAATCTGAATGGTATGTTTGTTAAAGAAAATATTGGATTGTACTTAAAACTTTATTGATTAAAAAAATACATACTTTTATTCATTTTATTAATCAATTTCTTGTGAACATTGAGCTTAAAACATGGCTCGTTATTCAATAATTGTTTTGTCAAAATTAGCCCCTCCATCGTTTCGGTGCCTAAATGGTTCCTGGTTTTTGTTTTAATTAAATTAATAGATGAAAAAATCCTTTCATGTAATCAGAAAACGTAGTCGACTCGTAATCATCGTAATGAACGAATGATTGATTTGCAAACATTAAAAAGAAACAAATACATTCATTCGTTAACAAAATACATGTTTCGGGAAATCCCCCAGAAGAATATACAATTATTGTTTGTTTGTTCCGAGGGAAATCCCCGATGTACGCCATGAATGTTGCCGGATTTAAACAACTGTATAAAAATAATATACTTAGATAATGGATTATTTTATCATAGTAGTGTCCTTATCCAAAAAAGGTTTTAACAAATGTATAAAATTTACTTTGCTTATCAATTATTTTATCATAGGTAGTGTCCTTTACCTAAAATCTGTATAAAAGTAAAGCCAAATCTGTAATCTGTATAGTGGTCTTAAAATCTGTATAGATACAGATAAATCTGTATATATGGCAACACTGGTTGAAAATGGGGAAATAGTGTTGCTATTTTAGAGAAATTCAACAGAGTTTGAAAATTAATATCAGTGTTGCAAGTTGCAACACAGATAAAGCCAGAAGCACAGATTAATAAATATTGACTGCACAACAAGAAGGACCAACGTTCAAAAAAATAAAAAATTCTTCTCATTTTGGAAAAAGGACACATTAAAAATATTTAATCAAATTAAAATTAATACAATTCTTAACCAAGGCACATGTAGAACACGGAAGGTTCGATAAACGCGAGGGTCGCCACACAGCTATGCTCGCGGCAAGGCAAAATATTACATTACCTATATTTAAATAGTTTGATCTACCTGTGTTTGAGCAATCTGCAATCATTTCATCATCATGTGCAAAATATGCCTTTTGTAAACTTCAGGAATGGAAGAAAAACTTATACATATGAACCTATTTAAATTTAACCAGGTCCTTGAATTTTAATTCGCGATAACCACCACCCATAATATACATTTTCTTTTTTATTGCATTTTTTTGCTTAGGAAAGTATATATTATTAAAGTAGGTACCTAGACATAAATTGGTTTAGTTCTAAGGGTACTAAACAGGTTCAGTTATATCGCTTGGTATTAAAATGTTTGATCTACTTATTATACAATACTTTAAAAATGACAGGATAGTAACAAAAACCAACATTTCAACTAACAAATTTTATTAAATATACATTTACATTATTAATTGTTCTAAATTTATTTCTTCAGAGGTCCAGCAGAGTCATCAGGAATACCCAATTCCTCATTGGTCCATGTGCTTGGATCTACATATGGCCATTCACCCTGCAACGGGAAGTTAAAGAGTTAATATTTAAAAATATATATCCCCTCATTCCCGGTGTCTAACTATCTAGATCTGAATGACATCGCATGCGTAATTTCTAAAATGGCGGCCAGAAATTGCCTTTCACAAAAAAAATTAATTATTCCGCATTCAAGCCATATTTTATCATTCTGAAAACGACAATTTACTCATTGATATATTTCCTATCTTATAAAAATTGATATGATTATTAGGTACCAAGAAAGTATAGCTGTTTTACATGTCCAAAGTTTGCAAACGTGTTCTATGGACTAGATTGCAGAAAATAAATGCATTCTCAGTTATAATACAAATAACAAGGACCTATGCTATCCACTTATGTAAACAATTTGACGAATAACACTGAGATGTTTATAAAAACGGCACTTGAAACACGACCCAACGAAACAATAACATCACTAGGGATGTACCTATTCTTTTTCTAGTTTATCGATAGTCACGTTTTGTGTAAGGAATACAAGTATAGGGTAATAAAAAAATACAACATGTTACAATTGCTTTATTTGCACGAAAAATATAAACAGTGGTTATAATGTTCATCATCATCATCATCATCATCATCATCATTGCGTTCAACTCAATTTGAAATAAATATATTGCTGGATATGTGTATTTCCTAATCGGCGGCATTCCCATAAAATTCTTGTTATTATACCGAAGGCTATTATCTCCATCCTGTGAAAAAAAAAACATTTTTATCTATACAAATATTATAAAGACGAAAAGTTTGTATGTATGTATGGTTTTCACGCATTATTCGCACGCATATTATTCTGGCGAATACACAAACTTTCATATTTACAAATACATATCATTATATTATACATCCAACCATAATCATCTGTCGACCTATCGATAAAGCTATCGACAATCCTCCGTAACTATTCAAATACGCCTTGCAAGCCATTCACCACCGTACATTCATACAAATAGGGATCAAAATGGCGTGCTTGAAATTTATCAAGAAAACCGTTATTTTGATACATCGAATACAGAAATTCTCGTATTTTTATTACAAGATTTCTAATAAAAATGATTAGAAAAAAGGTCAAATCTGAATGGAAACTAGTTTCAATTGAGTGTTTTAGTAATTTTATAGTATTCACGAAGCTAAATCGCAATGAATTCTCCGGAAATATGCGACAATAGGTAGTCACTTTTGAACTTGAAAATCACTGATATTACAATGTATTTTTTACAACCAATTATCTACAGAGCTTCAATATATGCACAATAACACAGTTTAGTAACAGTTATCCGATATTTTATAGTACTTACCTTACAAAAATCCAATAAACACGCACGAGTTGCACAATGACACTTCAAACAAAGAGGCCTCTAAACGTAGATAAAAAATATAGAAGCGTCCATAGTTCACTGTATTTTTTCGTTTGACTCGATGGCATATTTATCAATGTTTGTCTATGACTAAACTTGTTCAAACAAAAGTAGACTCTAAATATATTATATTTCGGGTTAAAGTCGATGAGCAAGCGCGCCCCGATAGGGCCTAACGGTGTTGAACAGAATGGCGTATTACGTCATAGCGCGCCCCGATCGGGCCTTACGGTGATCAAGAGGATATAAGGCATTTTAAGTTCTTACTTATACTACTTATATACTCTTACTTATTCCTCCTAAATATCGCAAAAGTCTATACTAACATTATAAAGCTGAAGAGTTTGTTTGTTTGTTTGAATGCACTAATCTTGCTTTTTGCTCGCTTTTTTCTCTTCCTATATTTTTTTTGGATAATTGTCTCATATATAAAGTTACTTTAAAACTTAGTTATGAATAAACAAAGCAAAGTAGCTTATACTTAATTTGTGATGTTTGAATTGTTCTCAAGCAAGAAATGTGTATAAATTTCAGTAAATTTTCACTTTAAATAGAATTCATTATTTATTTCATTAGTTTAGCTCAAATGGAAATTATGCTAGGCAATATACATACATAGATGTGTTCAGGCTCGGTTGCAATGTGATACAAGATCCAATACCAACAGAGTCCTCCCACGCCTTGAGCGAGCATTACTTCCCTTTTGGATGGCATTGGCGGGGGCACTCGGTACGCCCATGTTCTAAATAAATGTGATTAATATCTTAAAAAATAGTCAGGCTACCAACAAAGCTATAACAAAGTAATATTAGATTTTGAATGGCTGGTTTAAGACATTCTTCGAAATATACATCATACTCAGTTTAAATGCATTCCAATTCATTTTAATAAACATGTATCAATAACCAATGACATAACACCCGTACATACCCTCCATGTCCGTTTCTTACTTGCTGAGCTTTCTCAGCAGCATTTTTTAATGTGCGCAATAATAGAGCTCGTTTTAATAGAGGTTGGCTCAACATTTTTGTGGTGAGGCTATTTAGATTTAACTTAATTACCTTAAATGTTGAAAATGACAATTATAGTGAAAAAAAATAATAGTATTTTTGACAATTTTTATTTGAAAACGTCAAATTTTGACGTCAATGTTGACAGCGACCATAGATATATTATTTTTTTATTACAGAGCCATCAAAGGAGCGGCGTATAGTTTATGAATATCGAAGTTTCGTGAAAGACCCAAACCATTTTAACTGAGTATTTAACAATTACAATAGGTAGGGATCGACGATCGTTGATCGATGACATAGATCTCACATTTCAAAATAATCAATAATTTATGTTTCCCATAGTAATTGTAGTAGGTAGGTATTATGAGTTCTAGCTTATGTCTGCCGACAGTCCACATGACTGAGATCATATTTAGGTTTCCATACCCAAAAGGTAAAACTGGACCATATTACTAAGCCTCCGCTGTCTGTCTGTCTCATAAACCGTGATAGCTAGAAAACTGAAATTTTCATAAATGATGTATTTCCGTTTCTACTATAACAACAAATACTAAAAATTTAATATTAAGGAGGGTCCCCATACAATAAACTTTTATAGATTACGGTAGGAACGAACCCTTCGTGCCGGTTTTTGTATTGACCAAGTAAATCGGAAAATAAAAATGCCCAAATTGTAATCCTAAGCTAGTATTAAAATTTATCATTTATTTCTTATTAATCCATAAATATCTATCTATCATCTAATCTACATAAAAATAAAAAAATATATAAAATAAATTTCAATGCTTCTTGGAAGCTTGATCTTGACAACAAGGTTGATTTCTTCTAGGTTTCTTTGGTATATCTGCATTTTCATCAAAAGGAACATTGTCTAATTTGACCGTTTCTTCAGTGATTCTTGCCTCTGTAAAATTTAAAGTTATATTAGTATTAATCTACAGCAGGTCACCTTTTAAAATAGTGTTTCTACACACATTTCAATGGTACAAATATAATTATCGGAGTATTGTCATGAAACTTTGTCAAATTTATTCCTTATATTGATAAATACAATGAAATATCAAGAAATTATGAAACTAATAAAGAATGAAGTTCGATTTACTTCAATGATTACAAAGTACACAATTTTATATTGAATAAAATATTGTAGAGTTAAGCTTAACCAGCTTTCCATTTTAAAGTACTTGTACAAAGATTTCTAAAGGAATATATTATATAATTAATGATTTATAAGTTTATTTCACATATCTTAAGTAAATAGGAAATAAAAAGTAACAATAGTCTCACCGAATACTCCAGGTTTTACTTCTCGAGCTTGTATTACTTGTGTTCTGAGCTCTCTTTCTACATCTTCTGCGTATTTGATCATCTGTAACAAACATAATATTATTATGTAAGAGTGAAATATACTAAAATATGTCATTACTCATTACAGGTTTTTTTAGAAATCTAATGAACTTAGTGTTCACTAATGTTTCTAATCAGGACCTATATTAAGATATAATATGTTTATTCATTAAATATGAAATAAATGCATAGTTATAAAATAAATTGTTAAGTAAAGTGAAATTGCAGTGGACATAAACAACAGATAAAGTCCTCTGCGATTTTATTCTAGATGAGTGGCCTATCTTCCAGATTTGCAAGCTGTATATTAGCTGTAGCTAGTAATAAGGCTTGTCGTCGCTACACTACATTAATCTTACCGCTTGTATAGCATCACTATCCTGCACAGCCTTGTTCTTTTTGTACTCTTCATTTATTTTAAGTCTTGCGGCATTAAGAGCACGATAATCTCCCTCGAACACCTTCAAACGTGTGCGATGCAGCTTTTTAAAGTTTTGCAACACCTTAAAATAAAATAAATTTAGATAATATAATGAAATCTTAACCACTTTATGGTTGAGTTACAATATTATACATACAGCTCTCCTCAGGTTGTCCATCACGTAAAACGGTATTGATAACAATTATCTTAAAACAAAGCTGATTTTTTAATACGCATGTACATAAATAAATATATAAATAATATTACAGTAGGAATTTATATATTTTCAAAACCGATTTTGACATGACATGAGACATCTATGGAAATTGACTTTGAAGTTTGACATTTGATAAGTTGCAAATTGTAAAAAATACCAAAGATAATTTATTATTTATTGTTGTAACTTGGAACATGCGCATTCTCAAAATCCCAATTCATTAATTAATTGCTAATTAATTTAATGCCTTCGAAATGATAACGAGTAATATACAGTACCATCGGAGCATACAGAGTAATTACTCATTTGTGTGCAGTTTCATTATCTTTGATAAAATAAGCCAAATGACGCTTAAAATGACGGATAGAAATGACGGATGACGGAATTCGGAATGTTGAAACTTGAAATTGAATGTGGTGAAGTTTGTTTTGTAGCTTGCGACTTGCGTCAAGTCGCGAGTAGTGGCGAGTAGCGTTACTACCTATCTGTGTAAATAATTATTAATTTCGGTCATTGTGAAATAATAAATTTACTAAATTGGTAATAAAAAACTTTGTTCCGATTGAATATACATGAGTGCGGTGTAATTTGTATTGAAGTGTCTGAAAGAAGTGTGCTACTTTTTGTGAATGTTATTTGTTGACCTACAAGTTCTGTTGGATTCCTATGCGACTAGTGAATCACTGTGGATCTTAAAAACATACAACTGATTGATTATTTCCGGGTAAGTCATTATTTTAACATAAAAAATAATAGTTGTCACAGTCATGGCAAAGTAGAAAATTAAAAAGATTAATAATTACTTACAAATGTTTGAGTGATTATATTTCTTTGTTATTTGTTGTTAGTTCTGCTTTTAACTCATAATATTAACTGTTTACTTCTAATTTTGAAATGTTCTCGACTAAACAGAGCAAAATGTCCTTTAAACATTAATTAATGGAGCAAAATATAATTAACTATGTAAATAAGTATGTATCTAGGCCAATATACATATTCTAAGTAAGGCTGATCAATGTAAATGACCCTGAAGATGGCGCTTATATCTGAATTTTTTTTTTTATTTCCAATATCTCGAATAAAAATAGAGCTATGAAAACGAGACCGAATAGATTTTATTCATTGGCTCGAAATCTACATGTGGATGATTTCCAAAAAATTTTTTTTTTGAACAGAAAATTTTTAAAGCTAAAACCAATTTTGTCTTGACTCTCTAAATTTTGTATATCATTAAATATAAACTTCCGTATATTCTCTGTAATAATTGAATGGATTTCTCGATGTGGAATTATTTTTTTTTTTGAATTTATTTTCAGATTTTTTGATAGCAAATATCTGCTAGAATAATAGATGGAATTGAAAAAAAAAAAAGCAAATTAAAGATAATAAAAAAACTCAAATGTGGTTTTTTTTGTTTTTTTAATATTTCGGGTTTTTCCACCAAAAATTAAAAAAATAAAATTTTATTATTGTTTGATTACCGATATCTCAAAAAATAATTATTTTTTTTTTCTCAAATCAAAGTTCCACTTTTTTATTATATTTTAATGAACATGTGGTTAATTAGTTTTTTTAATTTCCTTCAACGGAAAAATTAAAAAAACTAATTAACCACATGTTAATTTGTACAAAATCCGTTGAAGGAAATTAAAAAAACTAATTAACCACATGTTCATTAAAATATAATACAAAAGTGGAACTTTGATTTGAGAAAAAGAAATAATTATTTTTTGAGATATCGGTAATCAAAAAATAATAAAATTTTATTTTTTTAATTTTTGGTGGAAAAACCCGAAATATTAAAAAAACAAAAAAAAACCACATTTGAGTTTTTTTATTATCTTTAATTTGCTTTTTTTTTTTTTCAATTCCATCTATTATTCTAGCAGATATTTGCTATCAAAAAATCTGAAAATAAATTAAAAAAAAAAAATAATTCCACATCGAGAAATCCATTCAATTATTACAGAGAATATACGGAAGTTTATATTTAATGATATACAAAATTTAGAGAGTCAAGACAAAATTGGTTTTAGCTTTAAAAATTTTCTGTTCAAAAAAAAAATTTTTTGGAAATCATCCACATGTAGATTTCGAGCCAATGAATAAAATCTATTCGGTCTCGTTTTCATAGCTCTATTTTTATTCGAGATATTGGAAATAAAAAAAAAAATTCAGATATAAGCGCCATCTTCAGGGTCATCAATGTAAGCAAATATAAATACTAGTTAACCATTACTTATTCGTGTCATTGTTTTTAGAGATTTTAAGCATTTCAAATCTGTTCAAACAAACATGCAAAACATATTTTTTTCCCAAGTCATAAGTCATAGAATCAAACACAAAAAACACAGATTATACCTAATATGAAGATATAAGTTAACTATTGTTAATAATATTTAGTGAAACAAAATATATAGATGTTGTATGGGCATGGTTATCTTCTGGATGATATAAAAGTTTGTTTATTTTCATAATTAGTAAATGTATTGCACAATGAATTTTTTAACAAGATATTCATATTCTCAACAATCATATAATATTACAAAAGGGAACTGATTTAGTTTTACATGTGATATTAACCTTTGGCTGACGACCTGGTCTAAATGTAACTTTAACGCCGCGGTACCGTCTCATAGAAGTTAAAAATTAAATTGAAATAAAATAATATAAATTAAACAATACTATACTGTAACGGTTTTACAAATTGATTCATACATGTTTTAGAACAATTTATTACAGATAAAATAAAACTACTGTCCTTAATTTAATAACAATCAACATTTATTCATGAATACACTCGCCGCCATACAACTAAAACCAATTAAATCATAAAAAGTGAAAACCGAGATATCGCGATTACAAAGTTTATGGGGTTGAAAATACCCTTTGTAGTATAATATTGTTATTATTACTTCATAGCATCAGTACATTGATAAATGTTCTATTTAAACATGTCTATTGAGGTTTAAAAAAATTATTGCTTTATAATAAAATTTTCAACTATTGTCACAAGGTGAACCATTTAATTGGTTTTCCCTGAGAACTGATAAATGTCTATAAATAATAAGGTAATAGGAATACAGCAAATCCCGAGAAATTAGTTTTTACTTTTAGTTAATTAAGACTAACCATGATAAAAAAATCCTATACAGCTGTCCCTTGTGAAGTTACAAGTGAAAATGTATCAAGATAATTGGTTTTCCCTGCAGAAAATTAAAGAGTTTAAACAGTTAAGCAAGTAATTTATTAGAATTTCAGTACGTTCATTTGTTTTCAAATTTTTAACTCGAATTAATGAATTAAGTACAATTTAGATTAATTAGCTCAAATAACAATAAAATTGCGCTTCAAATATCAGTAATAGGTGCCAAAAAAAGTATGTAAATAAAGGAAAAAACTGACTTATATTGAGTGACCAATGACCAACCAACCGACTGACTGACATACCAAAGCAAAGCCAATATTATTGAGCAAGACGTCTAAAATCTTACATATTACATAAATGTACCTTTGATAATCCTGCTTGGAAAAAAGAAATCACGAAATTCCCATGGGAAAATGATTTTTGGGAAAAAATAAAATATGCAAAGTCGCAATCACCTTCAAATTCGAAATAAAATATTTTATTACTTCAATGTTTATAGTTACATTAAGCACTTTCATATTCTGGGTAGCGAGAATAGGTAAGTAATTGAAATAATAATCATAATCAAATTAGAAAATCAAACAAGGGTTTTTTTTACTTTGATAAGCTTAAATTCTAAACACAATTATGTCATTTGTTTATGACTAAGCATTTTCATCTTCTAATTAGGTAAAACCTGTATGTCATTACAATTATAATCAAAATTAAATTAAGATAATTAAGACAGTAAAAATAAGATATCTTAGGATAGGAACAAAAATAAACTATTTTGAATTGGGTTGTTGTTAGTCATCATCCGCAGATATCGTAGGTTCGTCATCAGAGACTGTGCCATCAGGTACCCTGTCTTTACAAACAACATCGCTATTCAAATTGTTGAACCAGGGATGGAACTCCTCTGATATGACACCTTTGCTGCATAATTGCAGCAAATCTTAACATCTTTCGGACTTCCTGCGAGGTTATGCGATTGGGTTGCCAGCTTCCTGGAAGAGAGGAGCATTAAGGTCGTTATCGACGGTTCTTGCTCTAAGCCTCTTCATGTGAATGCTGGTATCCCACAAGGCTGCGTGCTATCGCCTACACTGTTTCTTCTGCATATCAATGATCTGTTACAAATCAGTAACATTCATTGCTATGCAGACGACAGTACGGGGGATGCTCTTTATCCCGGCCGTGCAAACACCTCAAAGGAAAGCCTCAATGAGAGTCGAAACAAACTTGTGTCTGAAGTCGAGTCTTCTCTCCAAGAAGTCTCGGATTGGGGCGAACTTAATCTTGTCGAGTTCAATCCCTTAAAGACACAGGTTTGCGCGTTCACCGCTAAAAAGACCCCATTTCTCGTAGAACCTCGGTTTAAGAGAAAATCGGAATCCTCGGAGTTGAAATCTCGAGTGACGTTCAATTCCGCAGTCATTTGGAAGCGAAGGCTAAATTAGCCTCGAAAAAACTTGGTGTGCTCAGTAGATCGAGACAGTACTTCAAGCCGGCCCACCGACTTCAGCTGTACAAGGCTCAGGTGCGACCGCATATGGAGTACTGTTCTCATCTCTGGGCCGGAGCCCCACAGTATCAACTCCTTCCTCTTGACCGCATCCAACGTCGAGCAGCTCGAATTGTCGATGACCGTAGGCTTTCCGATAGGCTCGATCCACTGTCAGTGCGAAGAGACGTTGCGTCTCTTTGTATACTGTACAGAATCTACTATGGGGAGTGCTCTGAGGAATTTTTCCACCTTTTACCAGCCGCACAGTTCCACCACCGGACCACACGCCGTAAAAACCAGTTCCATCCGCACCATCTGGATGGTTGGCGCTCCACCACTGTCCGCTTCACCCGCAACTTCCTTCCGCGTACGGTGAAACTGTGGAACGATTTACCACCTGCGGTGTTTCCGAACAACTACGACATTGGGGCCTTCAAGAAAAGAGCTTATTTGTCCATGAAAGGCCGGCAAAGCACCTGTAACACTTGAAGTGTTACAGGTGTTTATGGGCGGTGGTGACCACTTATAAGAAAATAGGCTTACTTCAGTCACAGAATTTGGAATGCAATTCGACAAGTAGTGCTATAAAATAGTACCTATTTCCGCGCTACCTTTTTTCCATTTACTTCTGACCACGTGAAACAATATGCATTGTTTGGAAGAGCACTCTCGTATACTGTCAAATTAAATACAGTTAATTTACGCATGTAATATATATATAATATTGTGGAATTTGTCAGGTAAAACAAATTAATCAGGTTTAATCGTTTTTCGCTGTAGAGATTAGGTTGCATCCGTGAATAAGTATCATGAGAGAAAAACCATTATTTAGATATACATTATTTTCTTAGACGATTAGATTGTATTGTTAAAATGGAATTCGTCAGGTATAATCAATTAAACTGTTTTAATAGCTTTTATTGGACCATTTTAATCTAGTATGGAGATTTAAATCTTAGTAAATGGGTTGTTACTGAGTGAAAAATAGAGTATTTCATAAGCTCTCCCTGAAGAAAAAAAACTTTATCAGATTAACTGATAATCATTGGAGACAAATATGTCGGCAGTCAAGTTACATCTGCTTAATGTTTTGTATTTGAAAACAATCGTTTGAAATGCTTCAAATAATTGGTTTTCTTATTAGCTAGCAGCGAAACTATAAGACTTAGCGATTAATGGGTTTTCGCAGACGAAAGAACACAAAATTTTAAGTACTTTGGCATTCATAAGTAATTTTTGACAAAATTTCGATTTAATTGGTTTTAGTTGTATGGCGGCGCACTATAATTGCTTAGCTAAATTTAGGAACTCTTTTTTTTATAAATCTACTCATCAATCGACAAATGAACTTAAATAATCGTTACTTCTTTGTATTATAATTAAAAAATAACAAAAATAATTAGTCTATCTTCAATAACAAAAAAAATGACAAGCCACATATTCGGTACATTTTCAACGTCGTAGTATACAGTCATTGCATATTTGAAGACAGCATGTAAGACACATTGGCTTGCTGCATTGATAGAAATAGTACTTTGTTCTTCTTTTTAGGCGACTTGGACATATTGCACACGTCTTCCGAGTTCCAGGTTCCGGATTAGCTTGGCTTTTTAGAGACGGAGGAGGTTCAGGCATGTCGGTTGGTCCAATGCAGTGCCGGTGGAGAAGTTGATCTTTCAACTGGGGTTCTTTCCCATTTCCTTGGCATACTCCTAGCTAACATAGGTGTTTGTGGCATACTTTTTGGTGCAGATTTCTTTTTTTCTAGGCATTCTGCGAAATTGAATAAAATTAAAACGGATGTGACGTCAACGAGACCCTATGTGGCTACCTACGTAAACACAGAGGTGACGACCAAGAGACATGCTTAGTTTTTGTACATAAACACCGTACTTACGTCTGTGGATAAAAGCCCATGACCGTAAATTATAGCTGCTTGAATCTTCATTATCTTAAAATATTATGTAAAAACAATTATCATAAAGTACAGATTAACAGGTCACTGCAAATGAGTCATACAAAGACATAAGTCATAAAAAATCACTAGAACATGTGTTATTGTTTTTCTAATTTGAAACACTTCTATGGAATATGAGTAATATATGACCACATGTGGTTGCCAGAATTATTTCCTTATGGTGATTAAGGCGGTTTTTAAATTTTGCTAGAAATGAGGCCCCCGCTAAGATGTACTCATTTTATACTATTAATAATAGTTACAATGTGAAAGTTAATTCACTAAATTTATTTTAATCAATTAATGCAAAACTTTTACATTCTTAATTGTTTGTAAGTTTTGGAGTTTATTTATTCAAATAAAAACAAAAAAGTTTTTTATTTTTATGTACATACATATATTTATCTAATGAATATCTCATCTTTAACATAATTACATTTCTTTTGACCCACTTTAAATAGACAGACTTAATTCAAACTTTGTATACACTTATCAAGGATCGGTGACAATACAATAATTTCATTCGGCCGCGTCATGGCAATACCCTCACGTCATTGAGTAAGGCGACGATTTTGAATCTTGTCAAAGAAGTTTCACTTCTGACATGTCACACTGCGCTCTTTTTTTAATTATATTTATTGAAGATAAGATAACAAGTAGCAATAAACAAAAATTTTCATATTAAGCAGTTAAGTGACTAGTGAAACCTAAAAGTGAGCTTGTTTAAAAGTTATGCTCTATTGTTTTCTGATAAGGCGCGCATGAAATGATGTAATGTTTGTAAATATTTTGGATGAGTCTGTTGAAAACATTGGAACATATAGATTATGGGATTATGGTTACAATGCTTGATCTCATGCTGATTATTTGTCTTTTCCTATTGGACAAGAGTGATAGAAAAGGTAGTACACATTTATATCTATCCCACTCCTACTAATATTATAAATGCGAAAGTTTGTGAGGATGGATGTGTGTGTATGTTTGTTCCTCTTTCACGCAAATACTACTGAACCGATTACAATGAAATTTAGCACACATATATGCTATATATAACTTGGATTAACACTTAGCATAGATTTTATCCCGGAAATCCCACGGAAACAGGCACTATACGGGTTTTTCTTTGAAAACACAGGCGAAGTCGCGGGCGGAAAGCTAGTAATAAATAATAATACCAGTTGACTTGCCCAACATTGATCTACCTGTAAAAAAAATGTTAAAGCCATTTGTGAAATTATGACATTGGACACTGTGGTACCAAGTTTTATGCATAAGATTATAAAGTATAAGAATTTGTTTGTTTGTTTTGTTGAAGAGAATCATATCAGGAACTGCATCTTTAAAAAATTATATAAGTTTTTTACCTGCCTTACTTACAACTCTCAGTTCAAATTATAAATCTAACAACATGAGTTGGGCTTTCCATTTGAACATCGCTTGGGCATTTAATCTTCATTTCAAGTGCAAGTTCCATAATATGATATACTGCCGTTGTAATACGCCCACGTCCCCTACACGTCCACAGGCTCATGACGTGTTTGAATGAGCTAAAATACTATGGAAGATAATAATGTAATCTTTGTGAAAACGTAACTTGTATCTTTTGAGAAGACCCCAATGGTTGGATGGAATTTGTAGATTTTTTTGTTTGTGGATGGAGAAAAAGTGCGAGTGGTGCTTTACGAGCTTGCAGAAGCTATGTTATTTTGCTGAGTTTGCTTGTTTTCTAGATTTTTTTTTAAATATAAAATGGGTAGCATTTGGACAGTAGCAGTATGTATAATTTCTAAAATCTTAGCATCTGATACTGACTTAGGATGATGATATTTGACATAAAAATAAGTGGCTATGTAGGTATAGTTATACATTGTACTGTACCTATACCTAATTAATGAAATACAAGAATATTAAATTTCCAAGCTTATTTATTTATTTATTTATTTACTCTTTATTGTACAACATATTACAATGAAAGTACATAAAACAAAACAATTTAAAATGTACAAACGGCGGCCTTATGGCTCAAAGCCATCTCTGCTTACTATCATTTGTGTATCAAATTTCATATAAAATTCTGCATAAAATCATCTCATTGATATCAACAATGTGGTCAATGTAAATTTCTTTTTTTCCCGGTAATTGAACGTTTATCGTCATAACATCCGGGATGGCCGCCTGTCGGTTTCACGCGCATTGTCTGCGCCATTTTTATTTCACCAATTTACTGATCGAGCTGTTTACATTGATGTGAGAAAGTATTGAGATAAAGTCCAGAGCAGACGATTTCTTTTTTAGTGTCAATTGAAGTGGAGATGCGAAATTTTATTTAAGTATGGTTATTTAAGTAATGAACGTCATTCTTTTTATGGCTCTACCAATACAGGTTTCGACAATGACTATTAATTAATAAATCTTCAATGTTCAGATATTTAAATGTCTAACTGTCCGATACAAATTTGCGATATAAAATAGTGTCAAGTTTCAGTATAGCTTTCGTTAACGTGATGATCGCATAAAAACTATCCTCTATCATTCCGGTTGTTATCAATTTCATTGCTACTCGGCTTGTTGGAAGTAACATTGTTTTTACACCAAACAAACAAGACCATTATATTAGTATGGTTAATATGGGTGATGAGTGATGACTATCTGGCGTTATAAAATAATAACAAACTTTTTTCTGCTCACAAATTACACATATCACACATACACATCCAAACAACTCATATTAGATATAAATCTTTAAAAAATATGCTAATCAAATATGTACTACCATTGTTAAAGTAAATAAGCAAAAACGTATAAAAACAATGACCAAATAGCTGGCATTCATCCCACGTATGAAAATAGCTTCGCCAATTTGCGATTACAAACATTATCTTATAACTGCGATAGAAATAGGATTTTGTTTCATATTGGAGATGAAATAACGAATAAAGAAACAAAGTGTGAAGTCAATAGAAAGAGGAAAGATCTAAACTATTTGATGGTAACAGAAAGGTACAGACGATACACATGAGGATAGAAGAGTCATCCTGCTATACAACTTCCTACAAATGACAAATCCTACCGTAATAATACGGTACGTATGGATGATTGGATGTATTTATTTAATCTTTTGCAAGAAACCCACTTAATGGATTTTGACTTTTGAGTAATTATCGCAGTGATGTACCTAGCTTAGATACTCATATATGTACTAAAGAAACCGCGCGGCAAAGCTGCTAATATCAGGAATTTCGTTGAAGAACTCTAGTTTTGAAGTCAGTTGAAAACTACTCATCGTCGCAAGGTATTGGTTTATAAAACAAGGAACAGAGTAAGCGTTGAATGTTTGTCTCTTTATGAATGTATTGTAAATGTTTGTTCGTCGACATATCCGCGCGGTGACCCGTTTTAGCGGTTTAACTGAACCCCGGTTCAATTGTTTCATTGCCGCGCTACGGTCGATGTTTTGATAATATTTTGCATTGTGATTTCACGGTAGTGCGGCTTATCGGGGTTTTTTGAGGTTGATGTGTACCTGTTTGTTAGGGCCATTTGAATGAATGAAAATAAATTTATTTAGAACGGACCTAACTACTTGGTCTAAATGACTTACTAAATCTAAGATATTATGGAGGTCGATCTAAATACTTTCAAGTCGCGGAGGATCCCAATTCTATAGAACCATTAGGTAATTAATTTATTGTATGTCACATTAGAAAAGTTAATTCATACCATTATTTGCGAACCTGACGGCTGGAAGTCCTAAAATTATGATACAATGGGATTGAAACCTCTCATATAAATAATCCAATATTATTTGACTGTAACAAACTGCTGTTCACTGAGGTGAAACAGAAACAGTTAATACCTCAACACAGCCAGAACATAAGCCGGTCATGTGTAAAAATCGCACTTGACCGGTGTTAAGCTCCCCACTTGACTCGCAAATGAAGGATGCGTGTTGTCCCCACTTTTTTTTTTGGTAAAAATTACAATGTATTATTCAATGCATTAGGTAATCAAAATGTAATGATTACAAAATATTATTCAATACATTAGGCACTAGTTTAAATTACTTAACCCAGAAAAGATTAATTGTAATTGCATGTTTTGGCAACTATAGCCGAAGTTCTAATTCACAGAGCGCTACCGTCACACTTGCCTATTAAACTTAAGTGGGCTTGATTAGTAATATATTCGTGTTTCGTACTGTAATAAACTCGCTATATTTGCGTTGAGATCTAAAAATAGTTGTATAATAATTATTCTATTGTTTAGTCGTTATCCGAAAAGTTTCAGCCTGCGATTTTCAATATTAAAAAGTAAAAAAATCAAGAAGTTTTTTTTCTCGCACATAATATTGTACTCGTATTTGCCACTAATACAATCGATAAATACTCAGAAGAAACGTACGTCAGTACATAAAGTTCGATGACATGACTTGATCTCTAGAGTAAAGCAACCGCTTTTAAATGCGTGTGCGCAGGATTGATTGAAGCCTTATAAAAAGGGACATTAGTTTTATTTCTTCATATATAGTATACTATAGTATATAGTACTTCTAATTTGCGTTCAGAAATGACGTGGTGTGAGTACATTTATTTTACAAAGTTTTTTATATAAGTACTACTTATAGGTAATTGTAATAAAAGCTGATGATCACATAACCGCAAATAAATGGCAAGAAATGCGGCTCAATCACAATCCAGCAATCAATGCACATCTTGCAAATAGAAACATATTTTTAGTACAACCCACTTGGCAGTTTTCAAGTGAGTAATCAATATAATGCAACATAGTCTTTATTCACAAAGAAATAAGAGCTGAAGTCCTTTCAAACACATTGAATTGAGATTTAATTACCAGCTGGTTGGTTAGTAATAGTACTATTATCCTGTGGCGTAAAATGCAATCTGTTATTAGGTTGTTTTATCTTTGGATACTGGTTCGCTTTTGTGCTAAACTTCCGTATGGTATTTTTATGGACTGCATCAGGGCTGTTGCTCCTGAGAGTTTAAAAATAAATTAAAACAATCCGATTTACTATAACTAATCTCAGTATATTTTAGAAAAAATTAAACCTAGTTATTAATAAAGTTTTCTTCATAACTTATCAATTATCATATCAAAAAGTTTTTTTTTCATTTAACTGGCTATCAATCGACGCATATGTTTTATTTGCAAAAGTAATAGAGACATTTAGTTCTGACGATTAGCAATTGCTACAATTACTTTAATAAGCGGACGTAACTCGCTCCTAGTGGAATATATTATGTTGATGGGTACATTATATTATGCACATAATATGTATAATATGTATGTTAGTAATCTCTTAAAATATGTTAGTCTTCTAAGGCTGTTCTAAGAATTTGTATGACTGACATGTCCTTGTTCCGTTTATGGTATACTTCACGTAATATAACTAAGGGCCGATTTTTCAATGCTTAGATAAAACTTATCCGTCCAATAAAGTATTACACTATAATATTAAAATGTCACGTAAACTGTCAAATACGGGCAATTAGAATACGTTTTTAAAATGGTAGTTTTATACATTATTCGACGAATAAGTTTTATCCAAGGATTGAAAAATCGGCCCTAATAGTAATATTGTAAAGTATTATAAATGTTCATCAATGAATCGATGATTCTTTGAAGGAAAAAAAAAAACAAATTACCCTACTTCTAATTTGATTCAGTTGTAAATTAGTTGTGTGAAGTTAGGGTTTGTAGGTATGGTTCTAGAATTTGTGCTGATTTTTTGTCCACCCACTTGCAATATGGAAATTAGAAAGAAAGAAAATACATTTAATCCAACACACATAGATAAAAAAACAATACAAATATTAACAATACAGAAATACAGAAAAAAAAAACAACAACAATGCAACGTGTAACAAGAGTATGGCCGCCAAAAATTGTACATTCAAGAAAAAAAAAATGTCCTTGTCATTTTATATAGCACCAGATTTTTTTATATAGTAATTATGGTAGTTTTTAAATAGTTTCAGCTTCACTATGTTATATTTATCATTATATTAATAATTTAAATTAATTTTGAGTGCCTTTAACAAGCTCAATATTTTTTTTTTTGAAATGCTTATTTTCCTTTCCATACTAAAATCATGTGTCCCACTTAGTCATCTCACACTTTGAAGTCACAAAATTATGCAAAAATCTATTGATACCTGTAAAATTTTGGTATTTCTAAATTATTCTGTAAACTTGTGGATAGTTTTAACAAGTTCTAATAAAAATAACATAAAAGAAATTAATATAAAACTCACTTAATGTCTCACTTTTTTTCACGAATGATACTTCACGCACCGTTACCATAAAATAACACCCTAAATAACTAGATATCCAAGCCACAAAAATATTTTTAAGTAGGGGCAACACCGATTTACATGTTGGCCACCCTTTAGAAAAAAAATCGCCATTTTGTTACTGTCAAAGTTAATCGAAAGGTAGTCGGCATTTTTGCTTCGCAACATTTTAATAATTTTGAGTGAGAATTATGCAAGGTAAGAATACAAATTTACTATATTATTTAAATTATGTGTGTAGCTTTAGTGTTCTAGTAACAAATCAAACTATGCGGCGTCTTATTACTACAATACTTTGGCGAATAAAGGCTTTTTAGGTTATGTCCAACCATATTTTTATTCACGAATGATACCATGTGTTACTATTTTGTTACGTAACATCCGTGAGCGGCTCTTAGGGGTAGTACTCACTAGAGAATCTAAAGTTAAAAATTTACTTTTTTACATAAAGAGAACCCACTTCAAAAACTATCATGTTTCGGAAGTTAGTAACTTTTTTACTATAATAATTCGTATTCGTAATTAATATTATGATATTGAAGAAGAAGAAAGAAGAAGAAGAATGAGAGAAGAAGAAGAAGAAAGAAGAAGAGAGAAGATGAGTTGTGAATGATTCTTGCATTTGTAAGTATTATAGAAATACAAAATTTGAGAAATAAAACTTTTTCTTTAATATTTAAATTTGTTTTATTGAGTTTTAAAGTAATTTAATCAAATAATTTAAGTAACAATATAAAACAGAAATGTAAAAAAAATCTCCTGCATTATTAGTTGTAATGTACACTAGGCTTAACAAAATCACGTATGTTACTATCAGTCACGTATGTTACGGTGTGTTACGATTTCACGACTGTTATTGTACAATATTTGGCGGCCATACTCACAAACAAAAAAAAAACAGACAATGAAAATTACAAAAAAATAAAAAAAAAGGATGTTTGTCCGTGCATTTAAAGTAAAAAAACATAATGAGTGTGGTTGAATGGATCACGTGTGTTGGATAGGGATAGACCACTCAGGAAATCTGCGGCCTTATAGCCGCAGCACTGATTTTCAGTGGCTCCCATATCGCAACTGACGTTTGCAGCGATAGAGGCTACAAAATTATAAGTCGCTTGATTTATAAACAATATTATACTTACATACATTTCAATATTTATATCCATTACACAAATACTGAATAACAAATACTATATCTATGCAAATGTGCTATATACATATATAATATGTGCGTACCTACTATATTATACATAAGCCACTCATATACTATTTACTCATATATCCTATAATTATACAATACGATAAAAGTAAATAAACTGATAAAAATAATAAAATAACACATAAAATAAAATAAATAAAATAATATTGCCTTATTTATATATATATTATTAAAGAGCAACTAAGGTTGGCTGATTTGTTGCTGTATTATAAATTTTTTGAATCCATTACGAAAGCTCGGCAAACTGCTTTTATTTCGCAATGGTGGAGGCAAATTGTTCCAACATTTAGTTGCTCGATATTTAAAGGCACCTCTGAATGCCATGGTGTTGTGTCGAGGCATAGCTAATCCAAATAAAGACGAAGAAAAGAAGAAGAATTAAATTAGGATAAAATTAACATATATATTTATTATAATGTTTTATACTCTTAATAATCTTAATTCATTAACAAGTTCGATAATGTATGTTTTCAGACTAAAACTTGAGTTTGTCACGTTCGTAATTCTGCGGAATTTATAAAACATTATTTTTTGTTTAAATATTTTCACGTAGGTATTATAATATTATGAATGTACGTAACAATTCTCATATAAAGACTTCGCGTTATGTACCAATAAGTATTTTTAAATATTTGCATACCTAGATAGAATAATTATTGCAATCGATGATTTTTTTATCTGCGTAAATAAAGGTGTCTTATTTCTTGAACTTATCATGTTATTGGTGTCAATGAACGGACTTTATAATAATTATCAATATTTGCTCTGTACTAATTAGTTATCGATTAATTTTAATAAGAAGTCAAAGCTAAATAAACAGATTATAAAAAAAAACACAACATCTAAGATTATAAAAAAATAAAAATATCTCATTTTATACTATCTGTGCCTTTGCTTTTGCCTTCGATTTCATTCGCGAACGAACCCGCGGGCAAAAGCGAGAAATTATTTCTATAGCTTATGTGTTATTCATATACATATATAAACTACATTACTGCCAAGTACCATCAAAATCCTTTAAGTGGTTTTCGCGTGAAAGAGTGACAAACATTCAACCATATTTCCAAACTTTCGCGATTATAATATTTGTATGATTACAATTTTTAAAAGGCATATTAGAGCCTCCGGGAAGTTGGCACCGCACTTTGAAGTTAGAAAAATTTTAAAGGTTGTTCCAGGTTGTTCTAGGTTTGTTCTACATTGTTCCAGAATTGCATACAGCTGAGATTAAAACTTTTCGAGAAAAGTCAAAAAACCCGATTTTTGAGCTGGCACCGCACTTTATAGATATCGCGATTCTGGCGGTTGTTCTGAGTTGTTCTAGGTTTGTTCTATATTGTTCCAAAATATCGCGTCCGAAAAAGATTTATTTTCCACAAAATTCGTAAAAAACCAAAAAGAAGTTGGCACCGCACTTTGAAGTTAGAAAAATTTTAAAGGTTGTTCCAGGTTGTTCTAGGTTTGTTCTATATTGTTCCAAAATATCGCGTCCGAAAAAAATTTATTTTCCACAAAATTCGCAAAAAAACAAAAAGAAGTTGGCACCGCACTATGAAGTTAGAAAAATTTTAAAGGTTGTTCCAGGTTGTTCTAGGTTTGTTCTATATTGTTCCAAAATATCGCGTCCGAAAAAAAATTATTTTCCACAAAATTCGTAAAAAACCAAAAAGAAGTTGGCCTCCGGGAAGTTGGCACCACACTTTGAAGTTAGAAAAATTTTAAAGGTTGTTCCAGGTTGTTCTAGGTTTGTTCTATATTGTTCCAAAATATCGCGTCCGAAAAAAATTTATTTTCCACAAAATTCGCAAAAACCAAAAAGAAGTTGGCACCGCACTTTGAAGTTAGAAAAATTTTAAAGGTTGTTCCAGGTTGTTCTAGGTTTGTTCTATATTGTTCCAAAATATCGCGTCCGAAAAAAAATTATTTTCCACAAAATTCGTAAAAAACCAAAAAGAAGTTGGCCTCCGGGAAGTTGGCACCACACTTTGAAGTTAGAAAAATTTTAAAGGTTGTTCCAGGTTGTTCTAGGTTTGTTCTATATTGTTCCAAAATATCGCGTCCGAAAAAAATTTATTTTCCACAAAATTCGTAAAAAACCAAAAAGAAGTTGGCACCGAATTTTTTAGATATCACGATTCTGGCGGTTGTTCTGAGTTGTTCTAGGTTTGTTCTATATTGTTCCAAAATATCGCGTCCGAAAAAAATTTATTTTCCACAAAATTCGTAAAAAACCACCTCCGGGAAGTTGGCACCGCACTTTGAAGTTAGAAAAATTTTAAAGGTTGTTCCAGGTTGTTCTAGGTTTGTTCTATATTGTTCCAAAATATCGCGTCCGAAAAAAATTTATTTTCCACAAAATTCGCAAAAAACCAAAAAGAAGTTGGCACCGCACTTTGAAGTTAGAAAAATTTTAAAGGTTGTTCCAGGTTGTTCTAGGTTTGTTCTATATTGTTCCAAAATATCGCGTCCGAAAAAAATTTACTTTCCACAAAATTCGTAAAAAACCAAAAAGAAGTTGGCACCGCACTTTTTAGATATCACGATTCTGGCGGTTGTTCTGAGTTGTTCTAGGTTTGTTCTATATTGTTCCAAAATATCGCGTCAGAAAAAAATTTATTTTCCACAAAATTCGTAAAAAACCACCTACACTCTTATAAAGACTAACTCTCTAACTTCAATATGATTTCACTAGAAAATCGAAGGGACATTTTTGATCTAATTTTCGTACCTAAACTTTTAAACAATAATATTGACTGCCCCCAATTGCTAACAAGACTCAGCATTCGCCATTTTATTTTACGAAAATTTTGAAACATAATTTTTTTTCGGATGCGATATTTTGGAACAATATAGAACGAACCTAGAACAACTCAGAATAACTGCAAGAATCGTGATATCTAAAAAGTGCGGTGCCAACTTCTTTTTGGTTTTTTACGAATTTTGTGGAAAGTAAATTTTTTTCGGACGCGATATTTTGGAACAATATAGAACAAACCCAGAACAACTCAGAACAACCGCCAGAATCGTGATATCTTAAAAGTTCGGTGCCAGCTTCTTTTTGGTTTTTTACGAATTTTGCGGAAAATAATTTTTTTTCGGACGCGATATTTAGGAACAATATAGAACAAACCTAGAACAACCTGGAACAACTTTTAAAATTTTTCAAACTTTAAAGTGCGGTGCCAACTTCCCGGAGGTGGTTTTTTACGAATTTTGTGGAAAATAAATTTTTTTCGGACGCGATATTTTGGAGCAATATAGAACAAAACTAGAACAACTCAGAACAACCGCCAGAATCGTGATATCTAAAAAGCGCGGTGCCAACTTCTTTTTGGTTTTTTACGAATTTTGTGGAAAATAAATCTTTTTCGGACGCGATATTTTGGAACAATATAGAACAAACCTAGAACAACCTGGAACAACCTTTAAAATTTTTCTAACTTCAAAGTGCGGTGCCAACTTCTTTTTGGTTTTTTTCGAATTTTGTGGAAAATAATTTTTTTTCGGACGCGATATTTTGGAACAATATAGAACAAACCTAGAACAACCTGGAACAACTTTTAAAATTTTTCTAACTTTAAAGTGCGGTGCCAACTTCCCGGAGGTGGTTTTTTACGAATTTTGTGGAAAATAAATTTTTTTCGGACGCGATATTTTGGAACAATATAGAACAAACCTAGAACAACTCAGAACAACCGCCAGAATCGTGATATCTAAAAAGTGCGGTGCCAACTTCTTTTTGGTTTTTTACGAATTTTGTGGAAAATAATTTTTTTTCGGACGCGATATTTTGGAACAATATAGAACAAACCTAGAACAACCTGGAACAACCTTTAAAATTTTTCTAACTTCAAAGTGTGGTGCCAACTTCCCGGAGGCCAACTTCTTTTTAGTTTTTTACGAATTTTGTGGAAAATAATTTTTTTTCGGACGCGGTATTTTGGAACAATATAGAACAAACCTAGAACAACCTGGAACAACCTTTAAAATTTTTCTAACTTCAAAGTGCGGTGCCAACTTCTTTTTGGTTTTTTGCGAATTTTGTGGAAAATAAATTTTTTTCGGACGCGATATTTTGGAACAATATAGAACAAACCTAGAACAACCTGGAACAACCTTTAAATTTTTTCTAACTTCAAAGTGCGGTGCCAACTTCTTTTTGTTTTTTTACGAATTTTGTGGAAAATAAATCTTTTTCGGACGCGATATTTTGGAACAATATAGAACAAACCTAGAACAACTCAGAACAACCGCCAGAATCGCGATATCTAAAAAGTGCGGTGCCAGCTCAAAAATCGGGTTTTTTGACTTTTCTCGAAAAGTTTCAATCTCAGCTGTATGCAATTCTGGAACAATGTAGAACAAACCTAGAACAACCTGGAACAACCTTTAAAATTTTTCTAACTTCAAGTGCGGTGCCAACTTCCCGGAGGTCATATTAGATCACAATCACTCATGATCTTCATAAATCCGTATTGAGTTAAAAAGTTATTTTAATTTGTATTAATACTACAAACTACAAACAGTATTATTATTGTTTACCTAATTTTGCTTTGGAAAGATGTAAGTGAGAACAGTAATTATTGCAAGATATGAAAATAGTTTTCGATGGACTTTGCTCTTGGTTTGTGTTATGTTGTTTTTCACTATACGGGTAAATTATAATTATAGCTATATTAAATAAACATTTTTTTTAAACTAAAGAGATGTTTTGGTAAATTTGATTTCTCTCTCATTAATTCGTTGGAATTAGGTAGTTAGTGTGCCGATTTACCGTTTGTACCGTTTGTAAAATTCATGTTAGTCGGTCAGTGGGCATGTTGTCATCGTTTTAAATGATTTTTATCGGAAATTAATAAGATAAAGAAGCCTACTTATATTAAAAAGTATTTTCTTTTTTAATTTAATTGAAAAATATAAACACAAATTTCGTTTAAGATTCACAGTGGAAGGATGTTCTGTATTGGTTTTGTACTAGAACTAGATGATGGCGGTTATTGACTTGTAGAAACGGTCTATTATGTGAATTTAATGAAGTCAATGACGGTGTACCCAAATTTTTATATTTTACTACTTAGTTGCTCGTCCCGGCTCGACCTCGCTCGACTCGACTAGACCCGGGATAAAAACACCATAAAATATAACCTGTGTTCATCAGGGATAATATAGGATTCTAATATAATGGTGAAAGAATTTTTAAAATCGGTGTCTTTGAGCCTCAAACAAACATTGTTTTCCTCATTCATTCAACACATCCATCGTAACTGGTGTACACATGAATTCTATAGTTACAAAACTAAGATAATTATTATTAACATTGACATTGATAGTGGAAAACATCAGTCGGTGCCCGGTGGCCTCTATATTGTATCTCTAACTGTTTGACTATTTAGTTTGATAATAGTGCAACCGCTTTATCAGTATGGTTTTTCATTGCTTTTGAATAAATGTTTATTATGATGTTAGAGTGATCTCTGACACTTCTACTTGTAGGTATTGAAAAGAAAGTGTACATATTAATGTGTACCGGTTTGATGCCAAATCGGTTGCATCTACAGTTATCAACAATATCTAGGGATATTTTGTATTGCATCAATTATTTAAAATTCCATCAAGAATTTATTTCCTTTATAGTCTATATAAAATAAAGTGCGCAATTTCATTGTTCGGCATACAGCATGCGGGGAGTCCCCGTTGGCGAGATAACAACCAATGAAAGCCGATACGTGTGTTCGGTACAACGTCTGCGGGGATTCCCCGCTTGCTTTTGAGTTTTGATAGATTGTGATATCGACCAATGGAATAAATCCGTCGTTATACAGCTCTCGGGTCGAGAGAAAAATACTTTTTCATTATTCTATTTATATTCGGAGTGCTTGTTTGAATAGAAAGACTGACTCTGCTGTGTGACATGCGTTTCAGGAATCTCTCGCACCCCGCTTGCGAGCCCATTAGTCGATAACTAATACAATTGTGCCATTTTACTCTATACTAGCTGTGCCCCGCGGTTTCACCCGCATTGCTTCGCTCCTGTTGGTCTTATCGTGATGATACATAGCCTATAACCTTCCTCGATAAATGGGCTATCTAACACCGAAGAATTTTTCAAATTGGGCCAGTAGTTCCTGAGATTAGCGCGTTCAAACCAACAAATAAACTCGGCTTTATAATATTAGTACCTATAGATAATATTATAGATAGTATAGATATAAAGCTATTTAATATTGAGTACCTATAGATTGACTTCTTTAAAACGTGTGTAGGTATGTGCATTGTTTTGATTAAACGTGGGTCAGTGCAATCGATTCACTGACCTGTAAATGTTTTGGCCAATTAAGTGCATGAAAGGTTCGGATTACTGTCTAGTACTGTGTGCGCATTGTGTATTCATTTGTATTCAGTACTTGCTAGCTTTCTAGCCAATTTGTGAGACGTGGCCGTGGTTCGATTGGTTTTGATTGGCGTGGTAATTAAATTAACGGCATTGTTTTGTGAGGAGTTCATAGTAGCGAATATGGAGTAAATTTAAATGGGAATGGATATGGAAGGATGATAGAAACTAGATGTATAAAAAAATATATTTCTCTTATGAATTGAATACAAAAAACATTTTATATTTAAGCACACGAATAATTATACTAATGGAAAATAATATAATATTATGTTAATAATGTTGTTTGAAGGTCAGGATTTTAAACAATTTTTTAACTTGTCTTTAAAAGTTTTATATTACAGTGAAACCTGGTTAAGTGAGACATCAAGGGACCTGCATTTTCGTTTCACTTATAGAGGTATTCCACTTACCCAGTGTCTCAGATATACAGGCATAAATAAATATCTGTCTCATTTACAGAGGGTTCCATTAATAGAGGTGAGAATACAGGTTATTTCAGTTATATACAGGTGCGATCATTAAATAAAATAATTTGTGGGTAGAATAAGAATGAGTAAACAAACAATGTTATCTCAGTTACAGAGGTTTATGCATATAAAATTTAACCACTTGCACTTAACCAAGTTTCACTGTAGTTCATTAAAAATATTGCAAAATCTTATGTATTTGTCTAATTAGAGTGTAATTATTTAGAGTATCGCGCTTTTCTAGTTTCCTCGCCTTGAGACTAACGAAGCCAATCAAACGCTTCAATTTGATAGCATCTTTTAAAATTCTCATAAGTCATAACATTTATCGATTGTTGACTTTCCCATGTAACGTATCAAATGTTGTTTCAGAGGGAAATCGTAACACCACGCCGGTGAAACGTAAACATCGAACATAATAGCTATGGCGGTTAGCAACGCGTGACACCATGAGCGCCATGAGGAAGTTGGTCCTAGTTGCGCTGGTCGTGGCGTGCGACGCGCTGCTGGAAGGACCGAACGTGTGCACGAGGCAGGAGGCGTGAGTATCTGTTGTAGTGCTATAGGTAAACAGAACACATAGCTGTGGTTGTTAGCAACGTAACACCATG
Organism: Colias behrii; assembly: GCA_029959065.1. Lineage (NCBI taxonomy): Eukaryota > Metazoa > Arthropoda > Insecta > Lepidoptera > Pieridae > Colias > Colias behrii. The sequence goes on along the minus strand of JARWMC010000008.1, from coordinate 2,009,346 downwards.
AGCGACATGTGCATTGTGCAAGTTGGTCGACGTTGGCGACACCGAGAGTTGGCCTACTTCTCTCTTTTTACTATGTATTTGTTTTATCATAGTGGAAAGTGTATGTGGGCCGCGGGTAATGGCATAATCCATTGACCACACCACCAGTGGGAAGATATACGGTCTATGAATTCATAATGTGATGGCGATTGCCATAACCACGATATAGAAACGGGTTGTTTGATAAATGCCAGTGTCATGAAAGCCAATATTTCAGATTTCACTATCTCGATTATTCTTGCTAATATTTCTAAAATTAGGATTGTCATTCATCGTATAAGGATATACCTATATACATATATATTCAAAAATTGAGGATGTTAGGAAGTATAGTCGATATAAACGTGGTACATATAAACAGAATGATAAATTCTCTACGAATCAGTATCCAACTCAAGTGTCGCAGTTTACTCAACATTGTGTTTGTTATTTTTATCGCATTTTATTATTGCTCAACATTGTTTTACAGCGATTCATTATACAATAGAAATAACGTACGTCAATTTTACGGTAATAACTGCGCTAAGGTATGCAATTACAGAGAGAGTAACTTTCCGATAGTAACTCGTCAACGTCTGCACTTTATTTTTTTTTTTAAAGATAACACATTTGTATGTAAATTATTATTAATTAAATTGGAAAAACCTTAAATAAATCACACTGAATGCGCAAAGAATTTAATCTAAATGAAGAAAAGAATTTCCTACATTTTCTAGAATTATTTTCTTTGCATAATGTACATAGTGCAAGGCCAAAGCAAAGCGTAATTATTTTTGCATCGTTTTCTTTTTAGAAATACGTGACCGGTAACACGTCAAATAACTAATGAACGATGTTTAAAATCTCTTAGATTTTGATTATGTAAACAAAATTTATAGTAATGTAATAAGTACTCATATGTTTTTGTAATAAGATCTCGATTCTCGACTGATGATGGTACCGTATTTTTGATGACGTTTTATTTTTGTTGCTCTGTCTTCTGTGTGTCTATAATATAGACACACAATATATAGTCACAGTTTGGTCACAGTCATATCATATAGACTATAGAGTAGAGACTAATCTGTACCTCATATTATCACACTAGCTGCGCTTCGCGGTTTCATCCGCGAGGCTCCGCTCCTGTTCGTCTTAGCGTAATGATATATAATCTATAGCCTTCCTCGATAAATGAGCTATCTAAAACCGAAAGAATTTTTCAAATCGGAACAGTAGTTCCTGAGATTAGCGCGTTCAAACAAACAAACTCTTCAGCTTTATAATATTAGTATAGATGATATGACGATAGTACAGGAAGGAGCAAATTTCAAAAGATTTCTTTATAATTTGTTAAGAAACAGTTTTGAGTATTAAATGCTGAAAATTTCAACAACGATACAATAGTTTGAGAGAATAGAGATCGGTAATACTTTTTAGGATGTGTACAATAATATGCATTAAAAGATTTGAAGATTGAAAGATTAGAACATGATAGTTATAAAAGATAAAACTACACAAACAAAGTGAACAAAACCGAAAAGTTTATCTTAGTGGCTCGTATAATAATATCTGACTGAGAAATTAAATTGACGTTAGTATTGTTTTTAGAATAATGTCCTGTATTTAACGGTAGACTGCGGAGACACTAGATACATAAGATCTAGGCCAAAAGACACACTTTTCAAATGTATATGTATTACGTTTAAGTGTGGCCTTTTCATTTAACTTCAGGCAAATAATTATATTGTTGTAAATTACTGCAGTAAAGGATATGTCTGCAATCTTTATTTCTTCATATAATTATAATCCGGTCAAGTTAAGCATTTGAAATAAGGATAATTCCGGGAAAGCCAAATTTTGGTGAGGAGCTGAAGTATACCATAACAAATAAAAATTGAAAAGTCCCCACTTATCCCATGTGTGCTTCAAAAGTTATTCGGGGTCAAAGGTCAAAATTTGAGGTTTTTTGGATTTTTCTCGAAAACCGTAAATTGTATAAAAAAAGACTTCAGACCAAAGTTTTAGATCTTATAATTCTCCACAAAAAAGGTCTCTATGATTTCTTTCCCAAGAGTTACTATTTCTGAGATATCGCGATTTGAAGAGATACATTATACATTTTGGTGACAGCCAATTTCAGGGAACGTTCCCATACTATGTGACCTAGTTTTTAAGATTTTTCGACCCCTACCTCCCCTCGGTAACCACTTGTTGTATATGCAAAGACCCCCCTCCCCCCTTCAAGTTTTTTACGTAGTATGATTTTCAATCATTTCACAGGCATTTTCATTCATTTCTTTTTCTAAAACCTAATAAATTATATACTAAAACCTTCCTCTTGAATCACTCTAGCTATTAAAGAAAACCGCATCAAAATCCGTTGCGTAGTTTTAAAGATTTAAGCATACAAAGTTACATAGGGACAGAGAAAGCGACTGTTTTATACTATGTAGTGATGTGTCTCTTCAAATCGCATTATCTCAGGAATGGTAACTCTTGGGAAAAAAATCATAGAGACCATTTTTGTAGAGAATTATAAGATCTAGAAATTTGATTTGAGGCATTTTTTTTAAATTTACAGTTTTCGAGAAAAACTGAAAAAATCTGAAATTTTGACCTTTGACCCCAAATAACTTTTGAAGCACACATGGGATAAGTGGGGACTTTTCAATTTTTATTTGTTATGGTACACTCCAGCTCCTCACCAAAATTTGGCTTTCCCGGAATTATCCTTATTTCAATACTATTTTCAAGCTTAATTTGACCGGATTATTAGTACATAATATATCTATTTAGCATTGTCTGATTGAATATTTAATTTTCTTTAGTACCAGTAGTTTAATCTAATTTCCTTATACTTCACACTTAAAGTAATTCTTGCCCTGTCTCATATAATAGGTATTTAACTTAATAACAAGCAGGCACAGGATTAGTAGGTATTATTCTTCCGCTCCAATAATTTTCCGTTAAGGATGCGTTTATCATGAATGAAATAACTACCACATACGTCAATTCATACAGATATACATATTACGATTTATATTGACCTATACACTGTAATTATCGGTTCAGTGACACACATAGGTATAAGTACATAATATGACGCAAGTGAATCACTATCTCCTGAACAATGGCATTGCTTTTTGCCTTGTTTCTGAGTCAATAATAATTATTAATGTGCACGTAATTGTGGTAAATACTTGCATGTTATATAACTTTATATTGTAGCTTTTTAAACGTCTAGTAAAGGATTGTTGAGCATGTAATTAGCCTTTTTTTAAGTGAGGAAATCTTGCATAGATGCCCACGGCCTCGGCAAGGAGCCGTGGGTTATGTCGGATTCTTGTCGACTAAAACCCCACTGTGTTCCGTCGAGCCGCGTTAATGATGGGGCCGCGGGTATTGTGTCGAATTCTTCCGCGACCCCAGCATGTAATTATTTAGCCTGCTATATGTATTACTAAAACTTCTGAATAATTATTATGGACAGCGCTAGTCGTCCGCTAAACGGATGAATAAAATAAATTAGTCGTCCGATTACCGGATGAATAAAATAATTTAATCGTCCGATAACATCTATTTATCTATATAGTTAGGTTATCGGGGTTTCTTTAGAGAACTGCCGCACGTATTATAGGTTTTTTGTGGGGGGAGGAGAGGGGGGAGGAGGGCACACGTAGGTATTTGATTTTTTTTTTGCGCGTCGACGGTCCTCCTTCTGTGTAGTTTTTTTATCCTCTTTTAGGCTCCTATTTCTGTGTAGTTTTTTTTTTAAGAAACCTAACCTAACCTAACGGCTAACCTAACCTAAACTTGATTTTTTTTGCGCGTCGACGGAGCCCCGCTTTGCGGGGCTCCTATTTCTGTGTAGTTTTTTTTTTAAGAAACCTAACCTAACCTAACCTAACGGCTAACCTAACCTAAACTTGATTTTTTTTTTGCGCGTCGACGGAGCCCCGCTTTGCGGGGCTCCTATTTCTGTGTAGTTTTTTTTTAAGAAACCTAACCTAACCTAACCTAACGGCTAACCTAACCTAAACTTGATTTTTTTTTGCGCGTCGACGGAGCCCCGCTTCGCGGGGCTCCTATTTCTGTGTAGTTTTTTTTTTAAGAAACCTAACCTAACCTAACCTAACGGCTAACCTAACCTAAACTTGATTTTTTTTTGCGCGTCGACGGAGCCCCGCGAAGCGGGGCTCCTATTTCTGTGTAGTTTTTTTTTAAGAAACCTAACCTAACCTAACCTAAAGGCTAACCTAACCTAAACCTAACCTAACGAATTGAGGGCGAATATCTCGGCCATTTTTGATTTTAGAGAAAAGTTGTTCCTATAAAACATGCTTATATTAGCGTAATCTTTACGATAAAACAATAATAAATAGGTGTTATAATGACCCCAACTCCATCAAAAATTTTCTAAGTCCTGCGCCCCCTTTGCTTTAGTCCAACCCAACTAGCTTTAGTGTTAAAAGGTTATCTAGTCATCCGAATAATCGGACGATTAAATTATTTTATTCATCCGGTAATCGGACGATTAAATTATTTTATTCATCCGGTAATCGGACGACTAATTTATTTTATTCATCCGTTTAGCGGACGAGTAGACACTTCGAATTATTATAGTCCCTACTACTATCAGTGTCTATTAACATCTATTAAGGGTTGTTTATGGTCGTGAGGCTTTAACCACTGTTTCAAGTGGGCGGAAATATATTCGTAAATATAAACATAATTAAGTAAGAATATCTTGATTGTCTGAAGATAGATTGGTTATTTGTTTGAGATTTGTATGTGGGATGAGAAGTGATGACCGTCACCACTTAACAGACAAAAGGATAAGTCGTTGTTTATAGTAGTGATGATATTATGATTATTGATTATGTATTCAACTGTGGTTTGAATTATATGTGTGGTACAGCATAAACAAACTTAAATAAATATTTTTCTAGAAGTCGGAGCTTCCGATGATAAAAAATACCGACATAAAAATACTACAATAATACACCCGATTGTTCCTTGTTTGAGAGTTACTATCTCATCATACAAAAATATCCATCCTGTATATAACAGGCTCTGCAATAAAAGGCTTATTACACTACCCGATATGAAGGGCCCTGCATCCAGGGTGGGCGTGTACCCTAGTTAGTGTGGCCCTTATTACACTTCTCTGCGAATTGGGCCCTAACTCAGTTTATACGCGAATGTCTAGAGAGATAAACGTATTGTTGCATTTTACATTATGCTGTCGTCAGTATAAAAAGTTGCTGAAACATCAAAAAGTTGCTGTAGCAGTGGCAACCGTTGTCGCAATAACAAATATTAAAAAAAGAAAGAAGAGAAAGATCTGGGTGAAAGAGTATTTGCGGTTACGTGAAAAGCTTTCAAATATGCAAATACTAAGCGTGCTTGAACCGGGAGTTTTAATGAATTAATTAGAGTAGGTGCAGAACAATTTGAACACTTGTTGAGTTTTAAAACAATTAAACAATTTATTTAAACAATTTATTTATTTGTTAACATGGCGGTGTGGTCACAAACATTTGGAACTTCCCTTTTAAGTTATATAACCTGTAGTAGGGAAGTTTGGTGACACCTTACATACAAAAGCAGCCACTCCATGCACTAGTCGCGCGGCAACTGAGCTCCCTAACCGCCCTAAACGTTATTACATTACACAATCTGCAGGGCGCTTAGGGAGCTAGGCAGATCGGGCAGACCCGATCGCCCTAAATCGGGACACTAACTCCCTAAGTCTTATTACACCACTCTTAGTTAGGGTTAGGGTCCCTAAAAATTGGGTGGTCTAATAAGCCTTTAAGCTAAGATACACTGGTTCAAACTGTATCAAAGATATTGTCTTTGTTCACATTTATTCAGAGCTTATTATTGATGGGGGAGACCCGATTGGTCCCTATCTGAGCGTTATTATCTTATCATACTTGCGCCTCACGACGTGAGATAAAGGGCAACTCGATGCATGCGGGTCCCTTGCGAAGCGCAAATAATCACAGCAAATAATGCATTTGTCATTGTGTTTTGTTTTTAATATTTGACGTTCTGAATTTAAAATTGTATTGTTGGTGTCATGTGGGACATTATAAAGTTGTTTATTGGCGAATACCTTATGGGCCCTCGTCACAATGGGCAGCGTTGGCCCAACAAATGATCGTAGATGTTTGGGGCCATTACGGCGATTATGAACAAACATCTAAATTCTAAAATGACGACCGATCATAGACATTTAGGTTCTCTATAAGTCTTTACTATCGTGATTGCCTCTACTCGCCTAACGCTGCCCATTGGCCATTACATAACACGAAATATGATTTTTGCTTCTATTCTGAATATGGAAATATTAACGAATGCTCCGTTTTCATATTGATACGGTTGAACTGTTTTTGATGAATCTATATATTATATAAAACTCAAAGGTGACTGATATAGTGATCTATCAACGCACAGCCCAAACCACTGGACGTATCGGGCTGAAATTTGGCATGCAGGTAGATGTTAGGACGTAGGCATCCGCTAAGAAAGGATTTCCCGAAATTCTTGCGGGAACGGGGAAAAACGGGGATGCACGTAGGTACAGCAGCGGCGGAAGCTAGTTGTTTCGTAAAGTTGGACATGACATTGTAATAAAACATACACTTTATAAGGTTACAGTATATATTTCCATGTACAGTTATTTATTTTACTGGTAACAATTTTTGTGAATTATAACGATAAGCGGTGTGTGTCTTTCTGTATTTGCATAGAAAGCTATGTTTGTGGGACGTTTGCCAATTGTCACACACGATGCTTTGTAACTAATCTCTTTTTTACAAGCGTTTTTTTAATACAGTGTCTCTCACTTCAGCAATTTTTGTCAATTTTAGTAACACTTGGGTGAATATACATATTATGTTTTTGTTTAACCGATAATGATAATCATCAATAATATTATTAATTATATAAATAGTACATAAAGGAAATTAGGAACCTCGAGGTTTTCGCATTATGATTTTAAGAAAATTAGTTACCTAATTATTTTACAATTTTTAATCAGACTATATTACAATACATCGCGACTGTATTTACAAGCCTTGTTTGCAATTATTCCGAGTTCCGACATCCGCCAATGCCCCCCAACTCCTTGATATAAATTAGATCCTACTTCCCATTTCCTATACTATCCTACTTCCCATTTCCTATACTATCCTACTCATTCGATAATCTAGTTTTTCTATGATAGTATGGACCATAAATGGTGATAGTATCTTCACTACATATTATAAAGCAAACTCGCTTCCCGCGTCGCTCAATGTCTGTATACGTATTTTTAGATCTTTAAAACTACACAACTTATTGATGCAATTTTATAATAGATAGAATGATTTGAGATTAAATAATTTATAAGGTTTTTAGCTGTTTCTAGCTACTTTGTAAATTAACTGATAACAACCGAAAATTTTCTACGGACCTGTAGAATTGTAACAATACGATTGAATTGTAACAATAATTTTGGTGTTTTATACATATAAAACTACTATTAAATTGAGACGTTTTAATCTGGATGATCTGTAGATAATCCATGTGCCATATGAGTTAAAGCTATTATACTACTTGTTATATATTAACAACGATGTCGCAGTATATTTATGTTTATATGTCCTCATTAAGGATCAGTATACGCATATAATGTTTCACGCGACGAATTCTTAGAATATTATAATGTTGTTATCACCGAGTTCCTGTTACAGCTTCTGTAAACTTAAATAGCAGTTAATATGAGATACAAGTGCTTTGTCTTATCTTATTGTTAAGAAATAACAGGATGAATCACGCGTTTTTTACTCTGCCTGACAAATGATTACTAAGTATATAGTTGAACGTTGAGTAATTGTCAGTACTATAAGATAGATTTCCTATTATTATTATAAACTCTTATAAATTATAATCACGAATGTTTGAAATTCGCGTTTCTCACGTATTACGCCTGTTATTCTTTGACATGTTATTTTTGCCCGTCTACCACGCGAGTGATGCTGTAGCCAGAAGCTATAGTATAACTAAGTATCACCGTAGTAACTGTACTATAATAATCTGTGGTATCACTTATTTGAAGCTAGTCAATTTATACTATTATTATAAAGCTGGAAGAGTTTGTTTGTTTGAACGCGCTAATCTCAGGAACTACTGGTCTGATTTGAAAAATTCTTTCGGTGTTAGATAGCATTGTCGAGGAAGGAGGAACTTAGTAATCATTTGTCAGGCTATAGAGGTATAATATCATCACGCAGCAACGCGGGTAAAACCGCGGGGCACAACTGGTAAATAAATACGATGACCAGATGTCTGCGGACACATCGACTTCCTGTAATCAGATTGCTCAATTCAATTTCATTCGATTAATGCGATATAGGGAAAAATACCTTTTTTTATCTTCGAACACTGACCCCTGGAAAGTTTAGATCAGGGTCGATAATTTTTGAAACGAAAAAAAAAATACAATACAACGATGAAATTCACTAGAAAATGACAAGTTGCATGTATCATGTATATTTTTTCAATTCTTCTCAATTCCATAGATTTTGTTTGGGTTTGTTACCTCAGAACTTTCAATTGGGTGAACAAATTTTGAAGATAATTTTTTTGGTCCCATTTAAATTTCAGTACCTAATATTATAAAGTTTTGTCTATTTCAGTACCTAATATAAAGTTTTGTTTTTTTTTTGTTAAAAATATTAATTATATAAACAAACATTCCAGATACACAACAACGATCCGAGTGTCAGAACAGCAGCCGTACCAAGTGAAGGAGTACGCGTGGTGTCTCAGTGTACCGCCGCGATGCAGCAAGTACAAGGTCAAATTCCGGCAAGTGTACAAGACACAGACCCTGGTGAAGCAGCGGCCGGTGGAGGAGTGTTGTAAGGTACGTGGTCATGTAGTAGATACGTCGGTACTTAATACCTATGGATAGGATAGCGTAGATTTGTATCGTAGAATGTGTAGAGTGGTTGTGTCCTGTTTATCTACTGGTGCACTTGTTGAACTATACGAAGTGATTGTTGTTTAAATGTTGTGTGTTACTATGTCAAAACATGGCCATAATGGATTCCTTTATTAATATATATATATATATATATATATATATATATATATATATATATATATATATATATATATATATATATATATATATATATATATATATATTAGTATATATATTCCTGTTTAATTAAAATAAGATTCACCGTTACTCTAGCTCTTGAAATTGTGAACCTAGATATAATGTGCTTATCAAGACTACTTTTGTTTTTTTTTTTTTTGTAATTTCATACAAATTCGATTAGCTGCGTAAATACGTGAACGATTGCTTGGTACTTGTTACATATGCAATCCTCACAAACGTCGAATTCTATACTGTAAAAGCTTGTTTATTTTGCCTGTCTATATTTACTACTATCATATTATAACATCAGGGCTACGCGCCAGACGCGCGCGGGGAGCAGTGCGTGCCGGTGTGCGCGGAGCCGTGCGTGCGTGGCAAGTGCGTTGCCCCTGACACGTGCGCGTGCGAGCACGGGTACGGGGGACCCGCGTGTGATATCTGTGAGTTGCTTATTACTTATTTATTTAGAAAAGAAAATTTCACATTTTTTTACTTCAAACACAATTTTGCGATGCAAAACCTTTCGAGGTTTGTAGCAACGCTCACAGTCGCATAAACACCGTTTGTTATTCGCAAGGAAGACAAAAGATGTGCCTACATAAACCGGTTCCTTATCTATTCATGACATACAAATACTTCTACTACTACTTTGATACAACTGTATTATTACTATTATTTTGCTGCTCTTACCTAAGGCCTAGCATACTGACATGCACCACGCAGCGAAAAGCGCGAATGCGTTTGCAATTATCATCTGCATGAACGCGCGTTTTCTAGACAAATAGATACAAGAAACAAGAACGGATGGAACAAGCAAGTTTGAATACGCATACGCATTCACGCGCCACGCGCTACGCTGCGTAGCGCGTGAATGCGTATGCGTGAGTGGGGCAGTGTGCCAATTGCCTTACACTTTTAACCTCGTATTCACGACGGTAAAGAATGTTGACACTCCTCAGGCTAGAATATTTCTACGTGTGTTATCAACTCTGCAACTTTTTACCATGAATACGGCTAGCTAAGTTCATTCGTAATATTATTTATGAATGTCTTCTGATTTATAAAGCAATTAATTAATTAAAATTTTATCATGTATTTATTAAATAGTTTTATTTCAAACAGTGCGATTGAAATTGTATTGTAGTATGCATATGGAATCTTTTAATTTCTGACCGTTTTACACGCTGACCGTTAATGGGCTAACAATAGACACGATAAATGAATGTTCATGTTTTATTGAGGTGAGATTTTGCATAGAATTGATAATAATAATTTATATTTATCACAGTATACACTTTTTAGAAGAATACAATTTACAGAAAAAGTACATTCAGGAATTGTAAAATATCGTCATATAAAATGGTTTGATTGTTTGGTCTTTCGTGCGTACCTCACGGCTGACGTGAAAGGAAAGGGTTGGTACTACTAGCACTTGAAACGCGCGACTTTGTCCTTAGCTTATCTGTGCTTCTGGTTGTCTTTCCAGCGTGTCCTGCGGGTAAATGGGGCAGGAACTGTCACAACGAATGCCGCTGTATGAACGGGGGTACTTGCGAACCGCTTACTGGCCAGTATGCGTGTGCAGCCGGTTGGAGGGGGGACGCGTTACTATATCATTAGCTTATCTGTGCTTCTGTTTGTTGCAGCGTGTCCTGCGGGTAATTGGGGCAGGAACTGTCACAACGAATGCCGCTGTATGAACGGGGGTACTTGCGAACCGCTTACTGGCCAGTATGCGTGTGCAGCCGGTTGGAGGGGGGACGCGTTACTATATCATTAGCTTATCTGTGCTTCTGGTTGTTGCAGCGTGTCCCGCGGGCAAATGGGGCAGGAACTGTCACAACGAATGCCGCTGTATGAACGGGGGTACTTGCGAACCGCTTACTGGCCAGTATGCGTGTGCAGCCGGTTGGAGGGGGGACGCGTTACTATATCATTAGCTTATCTGTGCTTCTGTTTGTTGCAGCGTGTCCTGCGGGTAATTGGGGCAGGAACTGTCACAACGAATGCCGCTGTATGAACGGGGGTACTTGCGAACCGCTTACTGGCCAGTATGCGTGTGCAGCCGGTTGGAGGGGGGACGCGTTACTATATCATTAGCTTATCTGTGCTTCTGGTTGTTGCAGCGTGTCCCGCGGGCAAATGGGGCAGGAACTGTCACAACGAATGCCGCTGTATGAACGGGGGTACTTGCGAACCGCTTACTGGCCAGTATGCGTGTGCAGCCGGTTGGAGGGGGGACGCGTTACTATATCATTAGCTTATCTGTGCTTCTGGTTGTTGCAGCGTGTCCCGCGGGCAAATGGGGCAGGAACTGTCACAACGAATGCCGCTGTATGAACGGGGGTACTTGCGAGCCGCTGACCGGCGAATGTGCGTGCGCAGCCGGTTGGAGGGGGGATGCGTGTGAGCGGCCGTGTGAAAAAGGGACGTTTGGGGACGCGTGCCGGCAACAGTGTCAGTGTGTGAACGGGACGTGTGACGCGGCGAGTGGCCGGTGTGACTGTCATCCGGGGTTCACGGGCGCGTTGTGAGTATTGACTACGATTTAAGACAAATATTTATGTTAAGTAGACTTGAAATCAACTCTTTGGCTGTAACTGTTAAAGTCAAATGCTAATTAAAATCTAGTGTCTGCTTGTTTATAGTACACTTAAATTGACAAAAATTAAAAATATAAGTAATAGACTTCTAAAGCGCTTTTTTAATTGATTTTTTTACATCAACATCAATTTAGAATTTAAAAATTTTGTTTGTGTGCATCAGTTTTTATGATTTTCTTATAAAGAGCTATTGTCAATCGCGATTATGTTAAGTACCTTAATTTATAAATAAATAATATGTTTATTCCAATACAATTTCAGATGTGACGAGCAATGTCCAAAGGATCAGCCTTGTCCTGAGAGGTGTAAATGCCAAAACAACGGAGTGTGCAACTTTGTTACGGGCGAGTGTGAATGTACACCCGGTTGGACTGGCGAAGTGTGTGCTAACACGTGAGTATAGAAAAGATAATATTTTATATTTTTCGAAAATACGTAAATTATAGTCATCCTATTTTTCAAAGAGGCGTCAATTTTGTGGTTTTTCAAGCACACGCAAATTTTATGATCACTCTTTTCAATGTGAAAAACTTACTTTGAAAATCACTGACTTAAATGTACATTTGCATATTATACTCTTTTTCCTCAAATTGATAAAAGCAAATGAAACCGTAGGGCACTACTATTTAGGTAAAATTTCGTGTGATATGTGTTATAAATGCAATCTATTGTGCCCGCACAATGTGTACCTTTTCTTAGAATTTCATAGGTTCAATAAAACACTAAAGAATTATTATTACCTATTCACTTTTCAGATGTCCGTCCGGTCTTTGGGGCCAAAATTGTGCACGTTCTTGCGAGTGTGCGAACGGTGCGAGCTGCCACCACGTGACGGGACACTGTCAGTGTGAAGCGGGCTTTACTGGGGATAAGGTATTATATTAAGGGCCGATTTTTCAATGCTTGGATAAAACTTATCCGTCCAATAAAGTATTACACGATAATATTAAAATGTCACGTAAACTGTCAAATACGGATAATTAGAAAACGTTTTTAAAATGGTAGTTTTATACATTATTCGACGAATAAGTTTTAACCAAGGATTGAAAAATCAGCCCTAAATAAATAAATTCTTTATTTGACAACAGAAAAAATATACATGTACATGCAATTATGAGATAACTTACATATAAGTAAAACATAAACCGTAAGTACAATTAGTTGCGATATTTGAACAATGTCTCATTATAGTTTATGTCATGTCTAATATAGATTTTATATTGTAGTAGATAATAATAATAAATAAATAAAAATAAAAATCATTTATTTGTTTCATAACACAGTGTAGTACAATAGGTTTTGAATACAGTAAAAATTGCATATTATAATAACGGGCACGTAATAGAGATACACTAGTCCCCACACTAGGATCCCCTGTGTTGTGGGAAACTAGTCTCTTCCGATGTTACAGAAATATATTTTGATTTTTTTTTAAATTATATTTTAGTTTTTTAAAAATTTAAGACTATACATTGCAGTGTAAGAAGTATAAAGAAACAAAAATAAAATCCTACTACTATTATAAAGGCGAAAGTTTGTAAGTATGGATGTATGGATGTTTGTTACTCTTTCACGTAAAAACTACTGAATGGATTACAATGAAATTTAGCACACATATAGAAAGTAACTTGGATAAACACATAGGGTAGGTTTTATCCCGGAAATCCCACGGGAACGGGAACTATGCGGGTTTTCCTTTGAAAACGCGGGCGAAGCCGCGGGCGGAAATCTAGTATTTAATATAATGTACTAAAAAAGTAATTAAGAAATTACTAACAAGTGGACCTATAATGTTGTGATAATAAATGAATTTGAATTATTATAGTTAGTAGATAGTGTTAGTTATACATATGTTATATGCGATACTACATAGTATATCATGTATTCAAAAATTTCAAAAATGTTTATGTGATACATAGAAAATTTGTTCAAGAAGACTTCTTTTAGAATTGCTTTTAATAATCAATGTAATATTATAAAGAGAAAAGATTTTTATGGACAACTGATACGATTTAACATAATTATAATTGCAGTGGACAAATGTAGGCTGTTGATGATACGATTTAAATTAAAAAGTAGTAATTAATTGAGAACCCTTTTCACCATTAGCAAACTACATTTTTACCGGTAAGCTACTTTGTGTCCCAAGCGGCATCATATTATTAAATACTTATTAACGCATACACTAATCCTATTTCTACTTGTATATAAGTTAACTCAACAATACTGGCTGAGTTTGGAGAGGAAGGCGACGATCGTCTCTAGCACAGGTATATTCCGAGTTGAGGCGATGTCGTGTGTTACGTCCCGGCCTTAACAGCAAACTGCTGACTACGCCGTTCGATGGGAACGGAATGCGAGCGTAGTTTTGCTGTGATAGTTTTAAGATTTCTTTAGAATAATTATTAATATTGTATAATGATTCCTTAACTCCGGTCTGCAACGAGCAGACGTGGTTGTAAAGTTTCATTTTAATTATAAAATGTAGTTTCTAAGTAAATCTGAGTTTTTTTTGGGGCCTCCGGCTGTGGGAAGTGTAATTCGTGTGTAAATTGTTTTGTATTTGTTTCCAAATAAACGATTTTTAAGCTATTGCATAGCTTCTATCGCGGGCCTTGAGCGCGGGGACCGAATTGAGAAATTCCGTAACGAAAAAACCTCACGCTCCCCACTCCGACGGGCTCGGAGGTGTGGCTTGAAGGCATGCAATGCAATAGCTTTACCGCGGCAGTCCCCGAGTGCCACACGTCTTTTTTTTTATTATTATATTAATTTATTCCACCCCCCAGTGCCTAGACATCTGCCCTGTGGGCACGTTCGGGCCGGACTGCGCGGGCAGGTGCACGTGCCAGCACGGCGGCGCGTGCGAGGCGCGCGACGGCGCGTGCGCGTGCCGGCCCGGCTGGGCGGGGCCTACGTGCGAGCGGCGCGCTTGTCCTGATGGGCTGTGGGGGCCGCGGTGTGACAAGGAGTGCGATTGTAACCCGCATACTACGGAGTTGTGAGTATAGCATTCGTTCGTTCGCTCGTTCAGTCGTTCAATTATTCATTCACTCATCCATTAATTCACTCATACATTCATTCACTCATTCATTCACTCACTCATTCATTCCCTCATTCATTCTCTCATTCAATTTCAATGAGTGACATTCACTCATCCATCCACTCATTGACTATCTACACTCGATCACTTGTTACTTGTTAACATCCACTCAAACTCAAAGTCAAACATTTATTTATTCAATTAGACTTTTTATAGAAGCACTTTCGAATCGTCATTACATATTTTAACAATTACCACCGATTCGGAAAGCAGTATCTATAGAGAAGAACCGACATGAAACTCCATAGTTGCTCTTTCATCACTCACTCAGTTATCCACTCATTGACTATCTATCTACACTCGATCACGTTTTACTTGTTTACGTCCACTCATTCAACTGACAATTCTTAAAATTTTTATTTATATTTCAATAGTATCAAAATGTTTTACAAATGAATGTTTTCTTTAAATTCATGTAAACGAAGTACTCATGTGAAACTTTCTTTATTTAGCTGTTATTACTTTATCTGTGGGTGTCTGCACACTATGGTTTGACGTTACTTTAAAATTTAAATATTACTTATGTCATGTGCGACTAAGACATAAGGAGGTTATACCAATTCTATTGTTTTTCTGTTCATTTACTCACTCACTCACTCACTCACTCACTTACTCACTCACTCAGTAACTCACCCACTCACTCGACAGATGCGACCCGTGGACGGGCGCGTGCTTGTGCGCGGCGGGGTGGGCGGGCGAGGCGTGCGACCGCCAGTGCCCGCTGCTCACGTACGGCCGGGGCTGTCGCGGCGTGTGCCGCTGCGAGAATAGCGCGCACTGCTCGCCTGTTAACGGTGAGTTTTACGTTTTTAATATAGTGAAACTTGAAATTGATATTTTTGGTATTATGGCATTCAAATGCTTTATAAATATAAATTTATAAAGAATAGAAAAAATCACGAGTGGCCGAGTTGGTCAGGCATCAGCCCCATAATTGCGCGAAAGGATGCGGGTTCGAGTCCCGCCTCGTGATCGAATTTTTTCTATCTATACTAATATTATAAAGAGGAAAGGTTTGTATGTATGTATGTATGTATGGTTTTCACGCATAAACTACTGGACCGATTTTGATGAAATTTGGCACAGATAATCTTTAGACCCTGAGAAAGAACATAGGCTACCTTTTATTGCGAAATATGTACCACGGGCGAAGCCGGGGCGGACCGCTAGTTCTTTATAAATTTATATCTATAAAGTGAAACTTGTTTAGGCACGTTGAGTGGTCAAGGTCGAGTCAGGGCAATACTTTCACGTCATGGAGTGAAGCGATGATTTTGGTATCTTTGAATCTTGCCAAAAAAGTTTCACTTGACACGTGTGCACGGCACATGCTCTTTTTTATAGTGGACGAAGGTATGCGCATGTCGGTGAGCGATTACCACTGCTGTTATTGGTGTTCATATAGATATTTGTGTTGTGTACAGGGTAAAAGGCTACTTAAAAAGTCTCTTAAGATGTTGAAACAGACGATTAGAGTGTTTGCACGTGATTATATTCCGATAAAGCTTATAATTTGAGTATAATATAAATATTATATACAGTCAAATACCATGAAAAAATATGTTTTCGAATTTATATAAAAATATTATTCGTATAGGTTCATGTATGTATATGTGCGCCGGGATTCTATTCGGACAAAGCTAATAATTTGTAAATAAATATTATATACGGTAAAATACCGTTAAAAACATATTTTTCTCAATTTTTTTGTTCAAAATAAAACAAATATTATTATTCGTATAGGTTCATGTCTCTGTGCGCCGGGCTACCGCGGCGTGCACTGCTCGGAGGCGTGCCCGCAGCCGCTGTACGGCGACAACTGCGCGGACGCGTGCGACTGCCGCAACAACGCCACGTGCTCGCACGAGACCGGCGAGTGCAGGTGTCCGCCCGGGTGAGTGTGTGTGCTACGCGTAACTGTTGTGTAGGTGCTACGTGTAGATGCTACGTGTAGGTGCTACTCGTAGGTGCTAGCGCAGTGTGTTACGCGTAGGTGATACGCGTAGTTGATATGTGTAGGTGCTACGTGTTGGTGCTACTCGTAGGTGCTAGCGCAGTGTGCTACGCGTAGGTGATACGCGTAGGTGATATGTGTAGGTGCTCCGCGTAGATAGATGCTACCGCGATGTGCTACGCGTTGGTGTTGCAGCAGTGGCTACGCGTAGGCGACATGTGATGGTGGTACCGCGTAGGTGATAGCGCGGTTTGCTACGCGTAGGTGTTATGTGATGGTGGTACCGCGTAGGTGATAGCGCGGTTTGCTACGCGTAGGCGACAAGTGATGGTGGTACCGCGTAGGTGATAGCGCGGTTTGCTACGCGTAGGTGATATGTGATGGTAGTACTGCGTAGGTGCTACGCGTAGGTGGCGAATGGCGAAGCGCATTTTTGATTGTCAAACTATTATCGACATTGTTTTCATTAAAATAAAATTCAAGGTCAAAAAACAGTATATTTCGGGGAGCATCGAAGCGTCACACGTGAAAAATAGCGCGCTTCGCTTTTTTGAATGTTATTTCAATGAGGGCAATGTCAATAATAGTTTGGCAATAAAAAATGCGCTGCGTTTCGCTTTGCCATATCTGCGTCGGCCCTTACTTATAGGTTATTGAATTTCGAATAACGAATAAAATGCTATTTTAATGACTGATTAAATACATTTTTTTCTATAATATATTATTTTTCTCTCTTTCTTTTTAATAGTTACGACGGCTTAAAGTGCGATCGTCCCTGTGATGGAAAGACATACGGACTAGGCTGTCGGCAACCCTGCGACTGTGAAAATGACGCACCATGTAATCCTGTTAACGGTTAGTTATTTTTTGTGGTATTTTACAAAAACATAAAAAAATTAAAATATATATGCTTTGTGTTAATTATATTGTTTTTTTTTATCAGTTGTTTTGTGTATAAAAATGTTGCTTGTGTCATTCACCATGCGAGTGCGTGTGCGTTCATAACAGAGCGTTAAAAAAATGCATTCTCACCCGCCATTATAATGCGTGTGCGTTCACCCACATCAAACGTGTTAAATAACATCATATTTTCCCACTTGCCACTAGAATGGGTGTGTGTTCACGAACGAATAAATCTTTAAATTGTGTGTTTAATCCCATTCCCCAGGCGAGTGTGTGTTCCGGCCCGGCCATTTGAGTGCGTGTGCGTTCACTCACATCAAACGTGTTAAATAACATCATATTTTCCCACTTGCAACTAGAATGTGTGTGTGTTCACGAACGAATAAATATTTAATTGTGTGTTTATTAATGCGAGTGTTTTTACGAACGAATAAATCTTTAAGAGCCGATTTTTCAATCCTTGGTTAAAATTTATCCGTCCAATAAAGTATTACACGAACATATTAAAATGTCACCTGTAAACTGTCAAATACGGATAATTACAATACATTTTTGAAATGGTAGTTTTAATACGTTATTCGATGAATAAGTTTTAACCAAGGATTGAAAAATCAGCCCTAAATTGTGTGTACATTCCCCAGGCGAGTGTGTGTGCGGGCCGGGCTACACAGGCCCGCGCTGCTCGGCCCGCTGCCCGGCCGGCACGTACGGCACGAACTGCTCGCTCGCGTGCTCGTGTGCGGCACGTGCGCTCGGCTGCCACCACGTCACCGGCCGCTGCCTGTGCGACACTAGCTGGCGGGGTGAGTGGGACACCGGCTTTATGTTCTACGTCATAATAATTATGTCCAACATCATCGTGATACACATCTACGACACAAGCTGACGGGGTGAGTGTGACACCGGCTTTATGTTCATCGTTATAATAATTATGTCCAACATCATCGTGATACACATCTACGACACCAGCTGGCGGGGTGAGTGGGACACCGGCTTTATGTTCTACGTCATAATTATTATGTCCAACATCATCGTGATACACATCTACGACACCAGCTGGCGGGGTGAGTGTGACACCGGCTTTATGTTCTACGTCATAATTATTATGTCCAACATCATCGTGATACACATATACGACACCAGCTGGCGGGGTGAGTGTGACACCGGCTTTATGTTCTACGTCATCGTCATTGGCCTGATTATTATCAGCGTCAACATCATTGTGATGCACATCTGCGACACCAGCTGCAGAGGTGAATGTTACACCACCATTATGTTCGTCGTCATCTTTACCGCCACCCTCTACAGTCTACACCGTCATCGTCACCATATCCGTGATTATTATGATTATTGACACCTCCAACATCAACATTAGCATCACACACATCTATGACACTATTATAATTTTCAGTGCCATACTCATTATCATATTCTCTACCCTCGTCATAATTATTATCACCAACATTTTCACCATAGCCATTATCATTGTCTTCATTGTGTTGTCTTCAATGTGTGGTACATTTCAACATTCCAATCAATAGAAATTCATATTTTCGGTAGTTATAAAGCTAGAACATATATATGTGACATATCATTCAATAGATTTCATTCTAAACTCAGGTCTAGCTAGGAAGATGGGGATGGGTATGTATCATGTTTATTAAATAATTGATAAATAATGGTTTCATCATCAGTTTAATCATTTCATTATGAGCACAATAAAAGTTTGCTTTTCATTTATTTCCATTTTTAATTTTATATTTGCGTACCATTAAAGATGAGTGGCATTATACAAAAGACCCTTTTAATATGTTAGGTTATTGCATGTAATATAAACGTAATACCTACAACGGACACATTATTTTTTTGAAGTGAAAACTTCTTTAGCGGCGTTGAGCACTTTTTCTGTAATGGGTATAAAATCTTAAACTCGCGTCAGGACACGTGACCTGATCGAAAAAGCGTAAGACGGATCATTCCAAAATATCAAACATGCTCAACGTTAATAATCAAGTTTTCACTTCTGCCGGCACTCCCGGAGTGCAATCCGTCTTTTTTTATCATATACTTTTCGTTTTCTGGCTCAGTTAAACAAATATTTTGCAAACACATTATATGACATCTGTATGTGCAGGTGTGCGCTGCGAGACCCAATGCCCTCCTGGTCTATACGGCGAGGGCTGCGGCTCGTCATGCGTGTGCGCAAACAACTCGTCCTGCGAAGCGTCTAGTGGGAAGTGCGTGTGTGCGGCCGGTTGGAGGGGGGATGCGTGTGATGAGCCCTGCCCTCCCGGGTGGTATGGGGTGGGGTGTGCTCAAGAATGCCCCACGCAGCTTAATGGTAAGTTATCTATACTAATATTATAAAACTGAAGAGTTTTGTTAAGAGAGAATTTTGAAATCGTAAATATAGATAGCTTATTTTCTGTGAAATGAAAATGAAGATGAAGATGGTGATGATGATGATGATGATGAAGATGATGATGACGATGAAGATGAAATTTTGTATGCCTGGTTGTTGTTAAGTTAAGCTATAGCATAGCTTCTATCGCGGGCCTTGAGCGCGGGGACTGAATCGAGAAATTCCGTAACGAAAAAACCTCACGCTCCCCACTCCGACGGGCTCGGAGGTGTGGCTTGAAGGCATGCTATGCAATAGCTTTACCGCGACAGTCCTCGAGTGCCACACGTCTTTTTTTTTTAAATTTTCACAGGCAACACAACATGCGACCCCGTAACGGGCAAGTCCGTGTGCCCCAGCGGGTACACGGGCGTGGGCTGCGAGTACCCGTGCCCGCTCGGCACGTTCGGGCCCGACTGCGGCGGGCGCTGCGACTGCCGCAACGGTGCCGATTGTCACCACGTCACCGGTGCGTGTACTGTATACAGGTCATAAGCAGCAGCTATCCCGTGATGGGCAAAATAATGTGCACGCTTTTTTTAGTTTGCTGCTTTTTTTTCGAAAAAAATATATAGCTATTGTCAATCACAAATAATGTAGATTTAGTTAAAAAAAATATTTTTTTTAAATCACTTCAGTCTATCCAGAGATTACGCCCTATAATAAAATTGGAATAAATAATAATCTTCTCTACATTTTTTATTAATCCAATAAATACCACTTTCACCACTTGCTTTTAGTGCTCTTAATGGCCGACTTGACCGACCGACATTTAGTTTAATTTTTCATTTCAACTGACAGATATTAGACAAAACATTGTACACTTTTAAAAGAGCGTGATAATTCAATAAATTTATGTGTTTATCGTATGAAAGCGCGCTTTCAACATGTTTTGAAACCAGAGCATTTTTTTTATTATTAAGCTATTGCATAGCTTCTATTGTGGGCCTTGAGCGCGGGGACCGAATCCAGCAATTCCGTAACGAAAAAACCTCACGCTCCCCACTCCGACGGGCTCGGAGGTGTGGCTTGGATAGCATCTTTACCGCGGCAGTCCCCGAGTGCCACACGTCTTTTTTTAAATTATTTTTTTACTTTTTTTAAATTGTATTTTCTGTTATCCCCAGGCGAGTGCCAATGCCTGCCGGGCTGGCAGGGCCCGCGCTGCTCCGCTGCGTGCGGCGCGGGGCAGTGGGGCGCGGGCTGCTCGCAGCCGTGCCGCTGCGCGAGGGGGGCTGCTTGCAGGCCCAACGACGGGTACTGCCGGTGCCCCCCGGGGTTCACTGGCACTTATTGTACACAGTGTGAGTGTGATTTTATTGTTTAATAACTCAGGCCCCGGAATCACAGACTGTCGTGGACCGATCGGGCCGTTCGGGGCTCAATGGGTTAAGGATAAGTTCAAATCGTTTATTTAGTTAGTTGCTTATATTCAGTGACACTTATTGTACACAGTGTGAGTGTGATTTACTTGTGTATTTTCAATTATTCTTAGTGTATGTGTAAGTGCACTTACATTTTCATATGTGTATTAAGTTGTCACTAAGAAATTTCAAGTGTAAAATTGTACACACATAATTAATATAGTAGTTAAAGCCGTGTCTCGATTGTGTTCCAATTTTTTGTTGTGCTCGAGTGAATGTTTTTTTTTATTCAATTCTGGATACTTACGTACGTTGTGTGTGCGTGCAGTCTGCCCCGAGGGCTACTTCGGCGACCACTGCATGGAGGCGTGCAACTGCTCGAGCAGCGGGCACTGGACGTGCGACCCGGTGCGCGGCTGCGTGTGCGCGCGCGGCTACATCGGGGACGCCTGCCAGCTGCACGCCAGCGACGCCATCACCGTCGCACAGACCGGTATGTGCGCACACACACACACACTGCACGTGCACCCGGTGCGCGGCTGCGTGTGCGCGCGCGGCTACATCGGGGACGCCTGCCAGCTGCACGCCAGCGACGCCATCACCGTCGCACAGACCGGTATGTGCGCACACACACACACACTGCACGTGCACCCGGTGCGCGGCTGCGTGTGCGCGCGCGGCTACATCGGGGACGCCTGCCAGCTGCACGCCAGCGACGCCATCACCGTCGCACAGACCGGTATGTGCGCACACACACACACACTGCACGTGCACCCGGTGCGCGGCTGCGTGTGCGCGCGCGGCTACATCGGGGACGCCTGCCAGCTGCACGCCAGCGACGCCATCACCGTCGCACAGACCGGTATGTGCGCACACACACACACACTGCACGTGCACCCGGTGCGCGGCTGCGTGTGCGCGCGCGGCTACATCGGGGACGCCTGCCAGCTGCACGCCAGCGACGCCATCACCGTCGCACAGACCGGTATGTGCGCACACACACACACACTGCACGTGCACCCGGTGCGCGGCTGCGTGTGCGCGCGCGGCTACATCGGGGACGCCTGCCAGCTGCACGCCAGCGACGCCATCACCGTCGCACAGACCGGTATGTGCGCACACACACACACACTGCACGTGCACCCGGTGCGCGGCTGCGTGTGCGCGCGCGGCTACATCGGGGACGCCTGCCAGCTGCACGCCAGCGACGCCATCACCGTCGCACAGACCGGTATGTGCGCACACACACACACACTGCACGTGCACCCGGTGCGCGGCTGCGTGTGCGCGCGCGGCTACATCGGGGACGCCTGCCAGCTGCACGCCAGCGACGCCATCACCGTCGCACAGACCGGTATGTGCGCACACACACACACACTGCACGTGCACCCGGTGCGCGGCTGCGTGTGCGCGCGCGGCTACATCGGGGACGCCTGCCAGCTGCACGCCAGCGACGCCATCACCGTCGCACAGACCGGTATGTGCGCACACACACACACACTGCACGTGCACCCGGTGCGCGGCTGCGTGTGCGCGCGCGGCTACATCGGGGACGCCTGCCAGCTGCACGCCAGCGACGCCATCACCGTCGCACAGACCGGTATGTGCGCACACACACACACACTGCACGTGCACCCGGTGCGCGGCTGCGTGTGCGCGCGCGGCTACATCGGGGACGCCTGCCAGCTGCACGCCAGCGACGCCATCACCGTCGCACAGACCGGTATGTGCGCACACACACACACACTGCACGTGCACCCGGTGCGCGGCTGCGTGTGCGCGCGCGGCTACATCGGGGACGCCTGCCAGCTGCACGCCAGCGACGCCATCACCGTCGCACAGACCGGTATGTGCGCACACACACACACACTGCACGTGCACCCGGTGCGCGGCTGCGTGTGCGCGCGCGGCTACATCGGGGACGCCTGCCAGCTGCACGCCAGCGACGCCATCACCGTCGCACAGACCGGTATGTGCGCACACACACACACACTGCACGTGCACCCGGTGCGCGGCTGCGTGTGCGCGCGCGGCTACATCGGGGACGCCTGCCAGCTGCACGCCAGCGACGCCATCACCGTCGCACAGACCGGTATGTGCGCACACACACACACACTGCACGTGCACCCGGTGCGCGGCTGCGTGTGCGCGCGCGGCTACATCGGGGACGCCTGCCAGCTGCACGCCAGCGACGCCATCACCGTCGCACAGACCGGTATGTGCGCACACACACACACACTGCACGTGCACCCGGTGCGCGGCTGCGTGTGCGCGCGCGGCTACATCGGGGACGCCTGCCAGCTGCACGCCAGCGACGCCATCACCGTCGCACAGACCGGTATGTGCGCACACACACACACACTGCACGTGCACCCGGTGCGCGGCTGCGTGTGCGCGCGCGGCTACATCGGGGACGCCTGCCAGCTGCACGCCAGCGACGCCATCACCGTCGCACAGACCGGTATGTGCGCACACACACACACACTGCACGTGCACCCGGTGCGCGGCTGCGTGTGCGCGCGCGGCTACATCGGGGACGCCTGCCAGCTGCACGCCAGCGACGCCATCACCGTCGCACAGACCGGTATGTGCGCACACACACACACACTGCACGTGCACCCGGTGCGCGGCTGCGTGTGCGCGCGCGGCTACATCGGGGACGCCTGCCAGCTGCACGCCAGCGACGCCATCACCGTCGCACAGACCGGTATGTGCGCACACACACACACACTGCACGTGCACCCGGTGCGCGGCTGCGTGTGCGCGCGCGGCTACATCGGGGACGCCTGCCAGCTGCACGCCAGCGACGCCATCACCGTCGCACAGACCGGTATGTGCGCACACACACACACACTGCACGTGCACCCGGTGCGCGGCTGCGTGTGCGCGCGCGGCTACATCGGGGACGCCTGCCAGCTGCACGCCAGCGACGCCATCACCGTCGCACAGACCGGTATGTGCGCACACACACACACACTGCACGTGCACCCGGTGCGCGGCTGCGTGTGCGCGCGCGGCTACATCGGGGACGCCTGCCAGCTGCACGCCAGCGACGCCATCACCGTCGCACAGACCGGTATGTGCGCACACACACACACACTGCACGTGCACCCGGTGCGCGGCTGCGTGTGCGCGCGCGGCTACATCGGGGACGCCTGCCAGCTGCACGCCAGCGACGCCATCACCGTCGCACAGACCGGTATGTGCGCACACACACACACACTGCACGTGCACCCGGTGCGCGGCTGCGTGTGCGCGCGCGGCTACATCGGGGACGCCTGCCAGCTGCACGCCAGCGACGCCATCACCGTCGCACAGACCGGTATGTGCGCACACACACACACACTGCACGTGCACCCGGTGCGCGGCTGCGTGTGCGCGCGCGGCTACATCGGGGACGCCTGCCAGCTGCACGCCAGCGACGCCATCACCGTCGCACAGACCGGTATGTGCGCACACACACACACACTGCACGTGCACCCGGTGCGCGGCTGCGTGTGCGCGCGCGGCTACATCGGGGACGCCTGCCAGCTGCACGCCAGCGACGCCATCACCGTCGCACAGACCGGTATGTGCGCACACACACACACACTGCACGTGCACCCGGTGCGCGGCTGCGTGTGCGCGCGCGGCTACATCGGGGACGCCTGCCAGCTGCACGCCAGCGACGCCATCACCGTCGCACAGACCGGTATGTGCGCACACACACACACACTGCACGTGCACCCGGTGCGCGGCTGCGTGTGCGCGCGCGGCTACATCGGGGACGCCTGCCAGCTGCACGCCAGCGACGCCATCACCGTCGCACAGACCGGTATGTGCGCACACACACACACACTGCACGTGCACCCGGTGCGCGGCTGCGTGTGCGCGCGCGGCTACATCGGGGACGCCTGCCAGCTGCACGCCAGCGACGCCATCACCGTCGCACAGACCGGTATGTGCGCACACACACACACACTGCACGTGCACCCGGTGCGCGGCTGCGTGTGCGCGCGCGGCTACATCGGGGACGCCTGCCAGCTGCACGCCAGCGACGCCATCACCGTCGCACAGACCGGTATGTGCGCACACACACACACACTGCACGTGCACCCGGTGCGCGGCTGCGTGTGCGCGCGCGGCTACATCGGGGACGCCTGCCAGCTGCACGCCAGCGACGCCATCACCGTCGCACAGACCGGTATGTGCGCACACACACACACACTGCACGTGCACCCGGTGCGCGGCTGCGTGTGCGCGCGCGGCTACATCGGGGACGCCTGCCAGCTGCACGCCAGCGACGCCATCACCGTCGCACAGACCGGTATGTGCGCACACACACACACACTGCACGTGCACCCGGTGCGCGGCTGCGTGTGCGCGCGCGGCTACATCGGGGACGCCTGCCAGCTGCACGCCAGCGACGCCATCACCGTCGCACAGACCGGTATGTGCGCACACACACACACACTGCACGTGCACCCGGTGCGCGGCTGCGTGTGCGCGCGCGGCTACATCGGGGACGCCTGCCAGCTGCACGCCAGCGACGCCATCACCGTCGCACAGACCGGTATGTGCGCACACACACACACACTGCACGTGCACCCGGTGCGCGGCTGCGTGTGCGCGCGCGGCTACATCGGGGACGCCTGCCAGCTGCACGCCAGCGACGCCATCACCGTCGCACAGACCGGTATGTGCGCACACACACACACACTGCACGTGCACCCGGTGCGCGGCTGCGTGTGCGCGCGCGGCTACATCGGGGACGCCTGCCAGCTGCACGCCAGCGACGCCATCACCGTCGCACAGACCGGTATGTGCGCACACACACACACACTGCACGTGCACCCGGTGCGCGGCTGCGTGTGCGCGCGCGGCTACATCGGGGACGCCTGCCAGCTGCACGCCAGCGACGCCATCACCGTCGCACAGACCGGTATGTGCGCACACACACACACACTGCACGTGCACCCGGTGCGCGGCTGCGTGTGCGCGCGCGGCTACATCGGGGACGCCTGCCAGCTGCACGCCAGCGACGCCATCACCGTCGCACAGACCGGTATGTGCGCACACACACACACACTGCACGTGCACCCGGTGCGCGGCTGCGTGTGCGCGCGCGGCTACATCGGGGACGCCTGCCAGCTGCACGCCAGCGACGCCATCACCGTCGCACAGACCGGTATGTGCGCACACACACACACACTGCACGTGCACCCGGTGCGCGGCTGCGTGTGCGCGCGCGGCTACATCGGGGACGCCTGCCAGCTGCACGCCAGCGACGCCATCACCGTCGCACAGACCGGTATGTGCGCACACACACACACACTGCACGTGCACCCGGTGCGCGGCTGCGTGTGCGCGCGCGGCTACATCGGGGACGCCTGCCAGCTGCACGCCAGCGACGCCATCACCGTCGCACAGACCGGTATGTGCGCACACACACACACACTGCACGTGCACCCGGTGCGCGGCTGCGTGTGCGCGCGCGGCTACATCGGGGACGCCTGCCAGCTGCACGCCAGCGACGCCATCACCGTCGCACAGACCGGTATGTGCGCACACACACACACACTGCACGTGCACCCGGTGCGCGGCTGCGTGTGCGCGCGCGGCTACATCGGGGACGCCTGCCAGCTGCACGCCAGCGACGCCATCACCGTCGCACAGACCGGTATGTGCGCACACACACACACACTGCACGTGCACCCGGTGCGCGGCTGCGTGTGCGCGCGCGGCTACATCGGGGACGCCTGCCAGCTGCACGCCAGCGACGCCATCACCGTCGCACAGACCGGTATGTGCGCACACACACACACACTGCACGTGCACCCGGTGTGTGTGTATACGCAGACCTGTATACAAGCAAACATGTACACACACACACACACACACACTACACCTGTAAACAAATCTACACGTATCAACGTGATTGTAGATTCACGCAAACTTGTACAAACACATACACTTAACAAAGCTTGAATATGTGTAAATACACACTGAAACTGACTTCCACGTATGCGTTTACGCATTGCATACGTACATGTGAACGCAAGCCAATACAAACACATTCACACGTTAATGCGTGTTGTGCGTACGCGTTTTCATGCTGGAACACAGTTACTTCAATTATAATTTTGTGAAACAATATTTGTATTATTTTTAAAAGGAATCCCCCGCCAACGGTAACGCTATTTAAGTTTTATTAAAATTATAATTATGTGAACCACAATACATGTGCCATTTGCCACAGAATAAATAACGTTTCATTTATCTATCTATATATTAATAGTTATTTAATATATCTCCATCTACCCGCAGAAGGCACGAACCGTGGGGCCATAGCAGCGATGGTGGTGGTATCAGCAGCATGCGCATGCGTCGCCGCGTTAGTACTACTACACTACCGCAAACGTGTGCGTTTGCTCAAGAGAGAGATAGCACATGTTCACTACTCCGCAGATCCGGCTGTACAACCCGGTAAGAGAAAAAGAAGAATTATTAAATTTCATCAAATAAATAGTTATCATAACCAACCCGGTAAGAGATAGGAAAATATACAAAAAGAGCATTTGTGCCGAGCACACGTGTCAGAAGTGAAACTTCTTTGGCAAGAGTCAAGGATACCTAAATCGTCACCTTGCTCCACGACGTGACGCTATTTCCATGAAGCGACGTTGAAATTTTACTCTCAACGCGCTTAAAATTTCACTTCAAAAATCTCATTGTTTTTTTATTAGTTAACATTACCATACTGACGTAAATAAAAGAAAATTATCTAAATATCAATTCAAATAATTCCTTTCTATGAATATGTTACAAAAATCGAATGATGAAATTTCTTTTCATAAAACACGAGCCCACATTTGATTAATACTATTACCTATACATACTCTCGTTCATTTCTCTTATATACAAATTTCTCTTTCAGACCAACAACACTTCGACAACCCAGTGTATTCGTTCCAGAGCTCGAACCGAAGTGACGACTCTACAACGTTACTAAATAACGCGCCACAGATTATAAATAACTTGGCCACGCCCAAATTGTCGAATACAGCTATGGAAAAGTTACGGATGACAGCTACGAGTTCAAATGGATGTTAGTATATCCAGTACTTATCTTTTTAATCAACAGGTTCAATGTTGTACTAGCTGCGCTCCGCGGTTTCACCCGCATTGCTCCGCTCCTGTTGGTCTTAGCGTGATGATATATAGCCTATAGCCTTCCTCGATGAATGGGCTTACACCAAGAAGCTTATATCTAATACACTGGAGATTTCAGTATGAACATTAACTTGTAACAAGAAAATATGACCTTGAATGACGCCTGTATGTTTTTTTATCCCTTTCACACCTAACTTGGCAAGTTGGTGTGAAAGGGATAAAAAACATACAGGCGTCACTCAATGTCATATTTTCTTGTTACAAGTTAATGTTCATACTGAAATCTCCAGTGTATTAGATATAAGCTTCTTGGCTTACACCGAAAGAATTTTTCAAATCGGACCAGTAGTTCCCGAGATTACCGCGTTCATACAAACAAACAAAATCTTCAGCTTTATAATATTAGGATAGAGTAACCATTTTGTAATACCAAAGTAACATGAATTCTATACTTATTGAAATAATATTAAAAATAACTTGATTAGTTAGTAATAAAATCCTTTGCAATGACACGCCATACCAAGCCGCCAGTAGGCACCGGCCCTTATGAATTATTCTAATAATTTATTATGACTTTCTTATGTACCTACCTATACCTATACCTATGTATATCTAAGTTTTGATGTAAAAAGATGATACTTTTTGGAGTTTAACTGATATTCTTAGTTTTTCATAAAAAAAACGGTATACTAAAAATATATACGTCATAATTCGCGCTGAAACGTGACCTTCGTATATTTACTGTATCCATTAGTTACACATATATTTCCTACCAAAAAATAAACAAAAAGTCCCAAAAACTATACTAAATTTCTTATTCCAGCATACGACCCGATGTCTCTGAAGAATAAAGACGCAGACGCGACAAACCCCAATTTGTACCATTGCATCGATGACGATAACAAGTTGGACCATGTTTACGACGAAATTAAACATAAAGAAGGATATGGTATGTATTTAGTATCCATTTATATAATAGATTTTTCTATTTTTCTGCAAAAAAAAAAATAAGATTCTTCTATGTTAAAAAACTGTAAAAAATCAAGTATGGATACAATAATTTTGGCTATTGAATTTTACAGTACATAATCTATTTTTAAGTGCATTAATTCTAATAGACTCTGATTATACTATACAGTTGGACAAATAATATAATATATGAGCATTTAGCTCAAATAACTGTTTTGTACTTTAGATTCATCATAACACATAATTTTTCACTGAAATAGAAAATTCTTCTATTCTTTGTTTACTGACTTTATAAGAAGCTAATATACGAATAAACTGCTTTGTCTTGCCTAGATTTTTGGTTTCCACAAAGAAAAATCCATTTTTTTACTCTTTTTAAATAAAATTATTATTATTAATTACAGAAATGGAGTACGACCACTTAAACTACACGCCGCCAGCGAACACGTGGAAGGCGCACTACCAGCGAATGAACGACACGCTCCCATCCATACAGAACATACAGACATCCACACATACAGACGTACCGAGCACATCCACCATACCGCCCATACCGCCGCTGCCCAAAGTGCACATAACTCCCATACCACGGGATGATGTACCAATACCGCCGCAAAGGGAGTGCAGTGGTGATGATGATACCACTAGGCTAGGTGATGAAAATTAATTAGTGTAAAAGTCACGAAAAGTGTAAAAGTAAAAGCAAAAGTGAAAGTAAAAGTGAATAAGTATACAGTGATGATGATAATACGACTAGCTAGTTTGGTGATGAATAACATGGTATTATCAATTTTTTTGATAATTCATGAAAAATAAGCGTATAAAACACACTAGCATCCACACATCCACCATACAGTCCCCGCCCATACCGCCGCTGCCCAAAGTGCACATAACTCCCATACCGCGGGACGATGTACCAATACCGCCGCAAAGGGAGTGCAGTGGTGATGATGATGATACCACTAGCTAGGTGATTAAAAGTCAAGTGAATTTTGTAGTGTGTATTAAAAGTCACGAAAAGTGTAAAAGTAAAAGCAAAAGTGTATAAGTATACAGTTCTTAGTTATGTTATGAAAATTGTGTAGCATATGTTTCTACTCATCGAAAAGGGAAATGATATTAAAAGGTCTGGTGATAGAAAATGTATGATGATCAATATCATCACTGTGTAACGGTATAATGACAAAAAGTCATATTTTACAAAAAATAAGTAGCGTAAAAAACTCATCGAAAAGAATACAGTGATGATATTCACTAAAAAACTAAGCGTATGTATTAATTTTAAAAATAAAGGGCAATAAAAGCTAGGTATTACAATTCAATGTTTATTAAGTAAGATTTAAGTACTATGAAAAAATAACACAGGGACAAGGATGAAAACATTATAGTTCTGTCCCTTTCTTCCAACGGAATACTATCAAACTGAAACTGGTCATAGTTTTAAAAGGCCTTTAATATATTCAAGATTCAACATTATTAAAGATACAGCAAAACCTTACACCTAAAAGGTTACCTGAATATGAACTCAAAATATCAAAATAATATTATTAAAAGTATCATATTTAAAGTAGTGCCTAATCGGAGTGAAGAGTTTATTTTATTTAAAAAATTTTATATCATCGATATTTTGATAAAAGTTTTGTCATGTAGACTTCGTGTTCATGTAGGTTTTAAATAATTTAAGATCTCTCAATTATTATTAAGGATAATGTGTTTTTGGCGATTTCAATACGTGTCAAATACTTTTTAATTTTTATTTTATAATTATTACTAGTTTTCTGACTTTGTCTGCTCCCAAAATGTATTGTGTATGTATTTTCGTGAAAACAATTATTATTGATGCTCCGCTCTTCTTGCCCTTCTTTATAAATTGACTAATACGAAAATATTTTTTCGATTCGAACCAGTGCTTTCTGAGATTATAGTGTTTACCCAAACATATAAAATGTATAATTTTTTTTTCTCCATTTTCTCCGATCTTTCATTTCCTACTCACATTTTAAATTAATGTTTTTCCATCTTTCTATTCTCGTTTTAACGCACAAATATTACGCCGCGTTTACTAAAAATCTATACTATTTTCAATTTATAAAGAAATTTTCCCTTACAAGTTACTTTTTACCCATTAATTAACTACTATTTGCCACAAAAGTATATGGAAATTTATCAATTCCATACAAATAAAGAATGTATGTTCGCAAATTTATATAAATAATTATTTGACATGTATGTATATCGCCATATCCTAGCCTACGATATTATCACCTCCATATTATATTACTGTATTATACACTTATTAAATCAATTAATTTTCAATTTTAAATATTTTATTATAAGTTCAACATATCATTGTATGTATCATATCTGTATATTATAATGAAATATAGATACATCTAATATAAATTTTATCGAAGTATTATTCGTAGGTTCTTAAAATTTAAACTTTAAGCAATACATAATATTATTATAGTGGTTGAAAAAATTACGCCTCGAAAGAAATAATATTATTTGGATAATTTTTGAATAACTTATTTATTTTTATTAATGAAGTAAATCATAAAATTATTGGATTATGAACTTTGTATTTGTTGCTGCTAATAACTTTTATATTTTCGAAAGAGGCCCTACTTTTTGATTTTCATAAACAATGTTTTTAAAATTAATAAGCGTGATATTGTTAGTACAAACATAAAGTTTGTTATAAAATGGTATATTGTCATATCATGTTATAATTGTAATATTATTCGTTCAATGTATTCATTTTTTACACGCTTTATATTAGCTTCACCTGTATGTTTGTAACCGACTTCTTTGGGCGCGATTTTGACCCACTTTAAACGGCCAGATTTCGTTCAAACTTTGTAGATTTATTGAGGACCGATGACAATACACTAATTTGATAAAATAAATAATAGTTAAAAAAAAATAAAAAACACGCTTTTTATAGAAAACCGACCTAAAAGCGTGTTTTTTAGTTTTTTTTAACTATTATTATTATTTATACTCTTGAAACTACATTATTTAATCATTATTAAAATATTATTGTATAAAACATTTAAGACGTGGATTGCACTTGTTACATTCCACATTTTTATATTTTTAGCTATGTTGCCTTTAATATGAAAAAATATATTTTGTAATTTATGTTTTAAAGTCAAACACGCTTTTAGTGACGAGTTTTAGATTTATTACTATGAAAATTATATTAAATTTGTAAATAATTTACTATAAATAATTTTATATTATTATCTATAGTTACACTTGCTTTCGATTTTTTGTATTTGAAAACGAGTGTAAATATTAAGCCGTATGTAGATTTTAAATAAACTCAGTTAAAAATAAATAATAAGGTTGTAATCGAAAATATACGATGCTCAAACAGTGCCAAATTTTATGGTATTTTCTGGAAGCGGCAGCTGAGTAAGCGGAAATAAATGTCACCTTACTCCGTGTGTTATTTTCGTATATTTTAAATGTATACAATACTTATATTTAATTCGTTCTTGTAAAGTTATAAAATCTAATTTGAAAAGATGAATTTTTATATTTTACTAGCGGTCCGCCCCGGCTTCGCCCGTGGTACGCATTTACGTTTTTTCTACATAAGAACCATCCTTGTACTTCAAGGAATATAATAAAAAAAGAATTATTGAAATCGGTCCACCCGTTCACGCGTGATGCCGTGACCAAGGAAAACGTTTCATTTTTATATATATAGATTTACTTTATTGAATGTTATGTGTAATGAGAATTTGCAGCTAAATACGATTTGTATCAATCTATTATCTAACTAACTACTCAGAATATTCGGTACAAGTCATTTTTTAATGTTAAACAAAAGCCAAATGAAAATTTAAGACAAAATTTTAATAAAAATATGAACTAAAACAGTACCTACCTTATGTGTGTACAAAAAATTGTATAGCAATATATTTTGATATTATTAGAACGTCATGGATCATGATTGGACAATAATTATACAAATGTTTAAATTCTAGGTCAATAATTACTAAGTTTGTATTTGAAAATGATAAGAAATGAGTGAATGTTCGTTTGCGTCAATTTCAAATTGAAATTAAGACTTTTTCATATTCCTTGAAATGTAAAGCTGCGTTTGCACTAGCTGAAGAGTCAAATTGTTACTAACATTAGCTGAAAAACTAAAGTGGAAACTTTCTTTGTGACAAAAATTTATTCCAAAATGATTTTTCAGTGTATAAGTTGCCCTTCGATTAAGATCTAAGGTTATTGTATTCATGAATAGAAGATAAATGTATGTTATATCTTGCTATGCTTTTTCTTATGAAAATTAAATCAAATTAAGCCCTGAATTGGCCGCTTTCAAAATTCAAATGTTCCAAAAATCGTTTAAAAGATAATAATTATTATATATTGTACTGGTATTTGTAAAAATACTGTTTAATTTATATTCATTTTAGAAGATGTATGTTTCAAAATAATAGATTGAATTTTGAAAGCGGCTACAAATTGCGCTCTTATTTAAATTGAAATAAGGTACAAAATGTAAGGTTTAAAACGTGTAATATTATTTACGCTATAGAATTAATATTTGTCGCAATTTCGGATTATTTTTAGACTAAGTTTATTTACCGTAAAGAGTCTATCAACGTGATTACAACAAATGTTTATATTTTCATGTTTAATACGTCTTAGAATAGTTTAATATTTGTGATACGATATTGGGTTTGAATAAATGAATTTTGCTATTAAGTATAAAGTGGTTTTATTTTATTTACACGTGAATTTTAGCGTTTAATTTACTTAGCTTTGAGTGGCGTAGTGTGATAATATTTGTGCAGGTGGCCCGTAACGCGTGTGCTCTGATGTAGTATTGTAATTTCATGGAATAATTACTGTTTAATTCATATTTAGTTGCCAAAGATAGAGTACGTAATTAAAAATATATTTTTCAACATGAAAGTTATTTGTATCGTGGTTATTTTCTCTTTTGTACCGGTGAGTGGTATTTAAAATTTACGATTATTAATTTATCTCTGCTCTATATTTAATTTTCTGCCATATAACCGCCTGGAAGTAAAGTAGTGGTAGAAAAGTATTATTTTAGTTCTGACTGGGTTCGATTCCCGTTGGAAATTAATGGTTTGATATGTTATTTTATTTAAATCTACTAAGACCAATCTACTACCCTACTGTTACAGTAGTTAACGTTCGGAAACCAGATTTTCTATAAATAACTTTTATCGAGTATGATACTTATGCATATAAGATTTTCCAGAAGTTAAAGTTGCTTTACTCTTATAATTATAACCCTAATCGAACTCTATGAAAAGTTTCAGGT
The DNA here is from genome assembly GCA_029959065.1 of Colias behrii. Lineage (NCBI taxonomy): Eukaryota > Metazoa > Arthropoda > Insecta > Lepidoptera > Pieridae > Colias > Colias behrii. Next base: position 1,974,402 of record JARWMC010000008.1, on the reverse strand, counting down.
ATCATGCTCATTCTGCGACGAGCTCCAAGGCGCGATGAGTTCCGTCCAACACGGCTTCGGAAAGTTACTCAGTGACGTAGTGTACGACGTCACAGACACAGTACATTGTACTATATCCGCCGTAGAACATGTGCTTACGCTCAATGGCTTGATAAAAACCAAGTCCGTGTACGGCCATCGGTGTCGAGATGGGCCTCTGCCCCCAATAGAAACTAGAGACGATGACCCCTTAGAAAATTTCTTGAGAACAAGAGATGCACTCGAGGAACAAACATTCGGAGAAGCACCAAATCTGCTACATTCGTCAATAGACAGAGTAAATAAAACATTGTCACACGTTTTAGACAATCAAGGTAGTCAACGGAAAATGGATAGCATATCGAAAGTCTTAAAGGATGAAACTGCGCAGTTGACCAAGGTGAGCAACATATTGCGGCAAGAATTGAACAACATTTCGAAAAACGTTAATGCTGAATTGAATAATTTGGAACCGTCCTTGTGGACAAAAAGAGAGACGGAAAGTAAAAATTCTGAACCTAATATTGAAATACCAATACAAACAGTTTCTAAACATGAAACACACGAAGGAAATAACGAAAAGGAAACAGAAAATGAAGCACACGACACATATAATGAAGCCAAGCAACAATTTGAGCATATAAGAGACCAGCAAACTGCTTTCAATGATTTTCCTACGAATTTTAGAGATGTAGCAAGGAATATTCGAGACAAAAGTTACGAAGATACTAAACCGAAACAGATAGCATCGGGAGCACTTTTTAGTGTTGATAACGATAATTTCGATAAATTTTCACCATTTTTTGATCCAGGAACCAGCGGTAAAGAAAGCCACAAACAGACTATAGATCAAGCAATGAGTATAATAAAAGACAGCCAACGAAACGAACAATTAATGGATAAATTTTTCAAGGAATCTCACGGAACATCCGACATATTTGATATGGACCCCAAAATATTCAATTTCTGAATTTGTTGCACAATAATTAGAACGGGTATAAACAATACAACCAAAGATTATAGTATATGTTTTTAATGTTTAGAGTATTTATTGAGTATAATTATAAGCTTCCAGCCCGCGGCTTCGCTCGCGTGTTTCGAGAAAATTAACAGTAATTGCCATACATGAAATATTTTAATATAGCACCATCTATCGGAATTTACAAATGTTACACACTATAGATAATAATAATTGATCTTCCTATGAGAATGTCACACTCAAGCGATTACAATCATCAGATAGAAAAATTATTGTATTTATTCTAGGCAATATCTACCATAGTTTGATACTAAGACTAGTAATTGAAATATGATGGATAAAACATAATTTTATGAACAATGCGTGTTCCAGCGGGAATAATAAATAAAAGAGCCACAAATCTATGTTATAACGGTTTTATTAACAATATAAATCGGGTACATTACAAATTGTCTACAATTGAGCTACTATTCTACTGTCGGCAGTCCAACGTGCTTCTGAATACAATATGTCCCTTCCTTTGTTGCTTGTATAATAATGACAGATCCCTGCCTTACAATAACACAATAAAATGGTAACATTTTCACAAAACTTCAAGAATTGTATAAATTGATACACTTTACTATTACGCAGTTCATTAAAGAAACGAATCTTCAATGGCGGCCAAAGCTGACACTGACGTATGGTAGGGTCAGCAAAAAAGAAAATAAAAAAAAACGTAAATGGATAATTATTTTATTAATTATTTCAAATTGTTTGTTGACAAACTTTTTTGTTATGGTATTTGTGTATTTATATGAATTATCATATTTACGTATACAGAATGTAACAAAATCCCCATAATATTTGTAATGAGCCCATAAAACTGAACAACTTTTCCCAAAGAACATATTTTGTCAAATTCCAATAAAACATTATTTACTTTCGCAAATGCATAATTGTCATTGTAAATTTATGATAAAAACTATTATAGGGAAAATCAAATACATTTTAGTGATTTTATTTTCCCCTTTTTTTTTGCATGCCGTACGGTCGTGTGTAAGCGAGAGGGAATGATAAGCGCCGCCATTGAAGATTCGTTTCTTTATTGAACTGCCTTATAATTTTCTTCTAAGTATTGAATAATGTATTGCAATTTTTCAAACATTTGCAGAGAAATTTCTTACATGGATGGGTGTGTAATAACATTTAATTTTTACATCAAATTTTGCATGTATTTAATATTCTTTCATTAATATTCAAGCACCCATCGGACTCTAAGCTATGCACCAATATAATTACCTAACTATGTATAATTATTCTAATTTCTATATCTAAATTATAAATATACACTACGCGTGCATTTTAAAATTATACACATTCAAACACAAAAAGCGTTTAGTATGCGTTGTTATTCGTTCGGTTTAATATTTTGTACATATTATATTTATTCAGATATTTAATTCGCGTTTTATTTAACTTAAATAATTGTATATTTTATACAAATTATTTACAATGTAAAAAATATTGAAAATGTCTTCGCTATTTTTGGCACTTAAATCAGTCCGATATGGCAACATAAAGTATCTTTAGATTTTTTAACGTTTTATTTTTTTCTTTACTTCTACTTTGAGAGACGAATATTCAAATTTCAATATTTATTTTCTAAATTTACCAAATACATAACGACTTTCAGAAACTTTACAGCGAAGACATTATCAAAATTTATAAGCGTTTTATATTAACAAAATCGATTCTGTTACAACAATAACATGAGCCTAGTGGATATTAACTAGACTCGTTGTTCAAAATTGAGCAATCATCACTTATGTATATTGTACTTATAATCATAAGCATTATTCGTTTTGTTACAAGATCTTTTGATCTTTATGGTCGCTTCGTCCCTTTTCTATAGTGTTTTACTTACTGATTGTTGTATTTTGATATTTGTCGCCAAAAACGAAAACAACTATCTAAGCTTTTCCTTATACATTATAGAAAGGGGACAATAATGAAGTTACTCTTATTTCATAATAAAATCGTTTCACATGTTCTATTCTGCGACAGATTTATAGATATAATAGAAGAGATCTACTAATTGAAATTTGTAATAGAAATAGTTATAGCTAATTAAGTTTAGGATTACGAAGAATTAACTAGGTATACTTCAATATAAGTTGTCTATATTGTTAGAAAGATAGAAAAGACTAGGCTTAAGTATTAATTATAGTAAGTTTATTTAATAACGAAGATTACTCGATTTTTTGTTACATAAGTTTAATCTTAGTTTAGAGACAGATTTTATTTAAAAAGTAAAAGTGATGTAGTTAGATAACTCATAAAAACTAAAATAAAATATAAATCTAAGTTATATTTAAATGAGTTAAACAGATACGAAATGACTTCTCAAATAAAAACGTAAAAAATTGTAACGTTTAACAGAACCTTCTACTCTGATAATGTTTAAAAGTCCAGTCCACTACGTATACTGTATCTTTTAAATAAACTATTAAAAGTCTCAAGTAAATAAACAAACACATTAATTTTACTTGAAATTTTATTTTATACAGTAAAACCTTATTAACTACCATCTAGCCAAGTGCAGAATAGACAATGAGATTATTCTAGAAGGTTCGAGAATGTCGTGGAATAGAACACGTTGTGAAGGGACGGGCGCGAATTACTTTTTTTCTTTTTTCAAATGTGGCCTCTTGTTTTTTTTTATACATGGCCATAACTTTTTACATGAAATAGTTACACAGATTAAAAAATATCAGCTAGTGTTAAGAAATAAAAATTGTAATATTTTTTTTATTGCTAAAAATTAATTTTAATAAATAAAACACAATATTTTTAATGTTTTGCATTAAAATTTTCGATTATTAAGAAACAGACACATAAATTGGAGAACATTATCTTGTTTCATTAAGTTTGATTACATACAAACATTCAAAATTCTCCTGTTAATGGCGAAATTATTTTTATTTTAATATGGAACACTCATGACGCAATAATACGTAAATCCTTTTCCATCTCTCCCATCGTCTCTGGTCTATAGTCCGTGGTCTGTTATCCAAAAACTATTGCATATAGCCTGTCGTCTATACTCCATTGTCTATAGTCCCTCGTCTATAGTCTATAGTCGGTTGTCTATGGTCGTGACTAATTCGGCGGTGGGCATCTCACAAGCGTGGATGTGGCGATCTGGTTGAAGTGTTTGTCTATGGGCACGCGGTCATCGTATAGAGTTGGCGCTTGTAAAATTATACCAGCCGTACCAACTAGTACTGCTAGTGTGAATATCCATAGGAATAGACGGTCTAACACCATGGCTACGTACTTCCAGTCTTCTTTTACCTGTACATGGGATATAATATTTGAATTAGTTTTTGACATTGAGTTTGAATCAAAGTATTTTTGTTATGTAGTTTCTGTGAAAATAATATTAGGTCGTATTCAGAAAGAAAGCTGGAAATATATAAGCGCTTGCCGGCGCTTGTCAGCGCTGGTTCGTTCTACACAAAGGAAGCAGGTTGAAGCAGACCAAGACAAATTTTATATGACAGCGTCCAGCGCTGACCAGCGCGTTTTGAAACTTGTCGGCGCCGTTCAGCGCTTATCGGCGCGTGTTCATATATTTTCCTGCGCGGGTTACCAGCGCTGACAAGCGCCGGTAAGCGCTTATAAGTTTCCAGCTTTCTTTCTGCATACGCCCTTAAGGTATATTTTGACAAGTCTATCCCAAAAAACTGAACGTTAAACAAAACATTAACATTAACATTCGTTAATGTCACAAACCTATTTCTACTCCCCCACAATACGCACCTTAGTAGAATCCTCCAGCATCCTGGTATGGTCTGCTATAAACCGCACACAGAAGCACGTCTTATGAACTTCAGGTGGGCAAGCAGAATGACTGAACCCAGGTGGATCAGGCACAGGGCTGAGCGCCTCATCGTCCGGCGAGGCGATCTGCGGCCCTAGGGCTCCGCCCTCAGTGGACCCGTGCACTACGCAGCTACCGCCGAAACGGTTGCTGTCGCTTATGCTGTTGTAATAATGTTATTATATAGTGAAGTGTTTAAGAAATAAATATATTTATCCGATTTAGTGGAGTTGGATAAATTATCTAATAAATATGTTTATTATGATTGAAATGTGTATTTATTTAGTAGTTGATATGGAGTAGTTCGGTAATATTAACTTATGTAATGAGAGTGCGCTTTGTAGAGATAAATGATTATAAAATTTATATAACTATTTAAGTCTTAATGCCTGTGTTTTATGCCGCAAGTGTTTGTTGTTTAAATATCAGTCATTATGAAGATGTAACTAAAATTTAATAAAACGTTAAATTCGTTTTTAATGCATGAAATCGTTGAATCTATGTTGTCTAATATTAAACCTGTAATAAAAAGAAACAATAACAAAAAACAAGAGCATTTTAAAAAACAAATAAGTGAACCCACAACAAATTAAGAAAGCCAAGCCAATATTTCAAGAAACTTCTTAAAGAATTGCAATTGTGAGTCAATACATAATTCAACGTCCGTCGCATGTCCAATTTATGTGACAAGCCGTTCCAAGCGCCTTTAATTGAAAACCCATTTGACACGATCGGCGTCGAACTAGAATTTGTAGTAATTCATAGACAATTGGAAATACTTTGACGGGTAACAAGTAAAACATTTGCTCTAATAATATTATGGGAAATATTATGATGTTAGTTCAAAACGTTTGTGCTAACTTAGATAATAATAATCAGTACGACAACTTGAGGTAATTTAAAATAACTAAAATAACTTAAACCTCTGCTCTTATTATTTTATTTTGAGTTTTATTCTAGGTACAATTTGCACACATTTCGAGAGCCTTTCTCAAATAGAATTTCACACTTTAAGTTTGTCTTTATTAGAGATAAATTATCATCCTATTGATTCTATCTATACAAAAAGAACTTGCTTAAAATAAAAGCATGTATATTCAAGAGTTTATTATACAAGACAAGTAAGTTAGAGCACGATATGATAAACAAGAGCACTCTACGCCAGGTCATAATGTTCATACATGACACGACAAACTTCAAAATATATGGCTTGAACATAGAAGGTAACGGGGTAGGTATTTCATTTTTATATTGATATTTATGAATGTTATGAATTACTTTGCTGAAACTTAGAAAGTAATAATACGAGATATACTGTAAAAAGTTTTACTTTGGTAATTCAAGTAGATGAAAATTGCCTGAAAATCGGTAGAATTGTCTGTAAAACTATGACACACTTTTTTAGGATCCTAGAAACCTCATAGGCTATTTAATATTACGAACTTTTAATTTTTAACAAGATTAGTTTTGCAATTACAGAGTTACAAGAGTCATGAAGTTTACTTCACATTGTATAACACGAGTTTCGTAATGTATATCCCGCTGAAAACAAGCTTTCATAAATATATTTATAGTGTACGAATTTACACAGCTTTAGCAATATATTACCCTACGAAAAAATCCCTAATATGTAAACATAAAAAAGTCAATACCCATGCAATGCAATACCTATCTGTAAAACATTACATACATTTTGAAGTACATTATTACGCATTTTCTCCTTAAAAACAAGTAGGTAAAGATAAAAAAGGCAATATCTGTAAAACATAACGTTAATTTAGACGTACATATTACGCATTTTATCTACTAAATCTCACCCCGAGTGCACATAGGTGGTGTGCGTGAGGTCCTCCTTGCTGGGTGTGCGTGTGAGCGGGCGCAGCGGCGTGGCGGGCGGCGGCCACGCGCCCGGCGCGCAGCAGTCGTCGTCTGCAGCTGCGAGCCGGTACGGGTACAGCGGGCGGGCTGTGCCCCCGCACCGGACCACTACCCCGCATGTTGTGAAACGTGATCTGTGTTGTGTATGTTCGTAGAAAGTGTACATGATAGTCTTCATTTACAGATTTTGTAAAAAAAACATGCTACAGCTACAGCTGATTTTCCACCAGAGATGTGCGAGGATGCGTATCTACTAAGTCGGTAGTTGTAGTACTAAACCTTACGTTGACACATTTCACAGCTGTCTCGCACCACACTTTTTCCTCGCACTGCTTTCTTTTGACAATTTTCACACACGGTACGATCTAATCCCATACTAAGCTTTCGCTTGTGTTATGGAAACTAGATGGCTGATAAAAATACATATATAATTTTAAATAAATACATATATATTTTAATTAACACCAAGACACAGAGCAAACATCTATGTTCATCGCACAAATATTTGCCCCGGGAGGGAATCGAACCCACGACGGGTTCCCACCTTGCCTCTCTGGCTTGGAACTTGGAAAGCAGGGTCACTGCTAACCAAGCCAACCGGTCAGTCAGTCCGGCTTTGGTGGAAATCACTACATATTTTCACAGCACAGCAAGATATCCTCGCACGAGTCACGACACATTTCCCTCCCTCATCTCTGGTGGAAACGCAGCCTAACGTTAATCTGTTATGTAACGATTAACGCGTCTCAAACAATAATTACACCAAAGGTTATCTTATGACAGATCATGCATTAACTTACACATACATAATGTAATAGTGCACGTTCGTTGCACTATTACGTTATGGAATAAGATAAAAAGACACCTATACACTTTAAGTAGGTACATATACAATAAACAAATAAATTAAAACTTTGAAATAGCTAAGTATTTATTGTTGTAGGTTGTAATATATTTTGTATTTAATAAAACATCATAACATTTTCCATCTCTCAGAAGAGATATTCGTGATATAGTATAACTTAGGCTCAAGTCACAAATATAATACATTATGGATCGAGGTATCCTTATTTACGCAAGACTTACGATGATATCCAAAGGAAGTATATTTTTCACAGCACTTGATACAGTAAGAGCACTTATGATAAGGCTGCGTGCTTAGGTGGGATAACTCAATTTGAGATAATTAGGAGTGGAAAAAATATATAAAATTTGACGAAATAATAACACAGTTGATAATAATATTCGATGTCTATACTCGTCTTTTTCGAAGTTATTCTCTCGAAAAACAAAAATGACAACATTGATATTCTTCAATTAAACTATCACAATTTCGATTTAACTACCTATGACTTTTTTCACAATAAACTGAAGCTTTAAACGCTTGTCTAAAAAATATAATAAATTAAATTTCAGTATAAAAGTAGTACCTAGGACAAAACAGGTTTTAACATCGTACCTACTGCTTACAATACTATTTAAAGTGAATCGTTTTATACGATAAAGGGTTAAGGGGTATCCCCCTTTGCGGGAACTTTACGCCCGTATCATTTATCGATTTTACGAAGTTCAGATTTGTTGAAGGCACACTGCAGGATAGAAATATAAGTGGCAAGTGATTTAGTTTGTACCACATATTATTATGTTCTAATTTACCGATAGAATTACAAAACATCTTGTAAATAGAACTAAGTATACTATTATACATATTAATATATAAGACGTTCTCCTAATGCTATAAGCTTCAACATAAATACACATCTTAAGAGATTAGGGATTTGGACACGATTGCAGCGAGAAAGGTCAGAGTTATGTCCTATATCATATATGGCGAGCCTTCAGCTATATCTCACTAAGACCCGATGTTATCACACTAGAGTGGAGCATAAAGTGTGCTTGTGGTATAATTTTAGATAGCAAATAATAGCAAACTCGTGTCGGAGGCCAAGAGCTTTGGCGTAGAGCCCGCGTAGAGCTTAATTTGTAGAAGTGCTACGCGACAATGCTACACAAGTTTTCATACGATCGGCTTTTAAATATTGCAATTTAATAAATAAATTTACAAACGCATTTACACGCAAAACATTTGCACAAAGAACAATACAACGCGCTTGATTTCAGGTCATCCAAACGTGCAGGGCAGTGAGAATCCTTGCTTCTGTATAACATGTTATTGCGTGGTCTTTGATAGTAGGTACTACAAACAACAACAAATGCAAAAGATATTCGTCAACAGCATTGGCCACCGGGCCTGGTGACAAGCCTAATCAGTGAGAAGGAACGAACCGAGATGGCACTTATCTACATCCATTTATCTTCCCCAAAATGTCCGTTAACTAAATTGACAGCGACGCTTAATTATATTTTATAAAGACAAGATAGAGCTGATGCAAATACCGCCTTGTTTAATTAGAAAATACATTTGTTGGTTAGTAATTAAGTCATACATTGGTTGCCGGGTGGTATTATCAAATGCCTTATAGTAAGATAGTAAATATGATTGACGTTAACGACGACCAGACAAAACTGTACACAATTTCTTAATAATCTGCCGTAATTAACAATAATTAAATGTAAAAAATTGGTGGAAAAAAATTCAGAAAGATTAGTGTAAATTTAATACAGGTAAATGAAGTAATGTAAAATCGAGTTAACCAGTCATCCATACACTTTTAATTAACACGCAGTGTCAGTTATTCAATCAGACCAAACTAGTGCAGGTAAATGGTATATTAATTGCGGTTGGCAATAATCTATCTCCGATCTGGGCACTCTGAGAGCTATTTAGATAAGCATCAGAGCATCGAAGCCGCAAGCACGGCGTAACTACTTGAATAATGGCCTACAATCATCGCGTTTTCAAATGGAATTGGATTATGTAAATATAGATAATCATGAAACTTAACAGATTATTTTATCTTCAATCTGCGGTGTATTCAGGAACGAGTAAACATGCATGCATATCCATGCATACTAAACCTATGTATGGAGTTTTATAGTCGACTAGCTGTGCCCCGCGGTTTTACTCGCATTTTTTATTTTATTTATTTATTTATATCAGGCAGCATTGCCCATATATTTTTTTTTTGTGTGGTGTTTCTCAATGTTAGCCAGAAGGGCTTCTACATTTTAACGCGGACGCGTGCCCATATATTGTTAGTAGTAACTAGTACCTACTTATTCTAGTGTTAGTAAAACTACATATACATATTTTTAGATTTTAGATTTACAAGACATTTTTTGTTGATAAAATTATGTACATTATTGAAAACTTTTTTGCTCCGCTCCTGTTGGTCTTAGCGTGATGATGTGCCTATAGCCTTCCTCGATAAATGGGCTATCTAACACCGAAATAATTTTATTAAATCGGACCAGTAGTTCCTGAGATTAGCGCGTTCAAACAAACTCTTCAGCTTTATAAGAGTAGATATAAATAAAAAAAAGTATAGATATGTTTTGTACCTCTAGTATAACAAAAAGAAAACATGCTTAAGGTAAAGTCGTAGTTGGCAAAACTAAGATAGAACACAGTCTATAATTTGTAAGGGAGAGGGCCATCCATTACCGCCCCTTGTCGATGTGATCTGATTAATTAAGTTTTATATGTGTATTGGGAAAATTGATTGCACATGTTGAAAATATTTGTTGTTAAATGTTTGTAAGTGTACTGATTTAGGGATTCGTAAATAATTTCAAGAAAATGACAAAAAGTAAAGACAATATTAGAAACTTTCCCAGGAAAATTGCTATAAACGGAAGCGAATATATGTAAAATAAATCAAATTATTGTACTTATGTTATTCCAGATATTCCACTCTAACTCCTACCCTCTTATAAACTTCCCTCATACGAAATAACAAAACAACAACAAACAAAATAGATACAGAAATACCCACACTCCACAGAACACCAAACCTCACGTTCTGTAACAAATAATTACGGTACGTGTGTACAAACATATTAAACTAGCTGAGCTCGGCGGTTTTACCCGCAGTGCTCCGCTCTTGCTGATCTTAGCGAGATGATATATAGCCTGTTTCCGCCCGCGGCTTCGCCCGCGCAGTCAAAGAAAAACCCGCATAGTTCCCGTTCCCGTGGGATTTCCGGGATCGCATCATTTTCCCGGGATAAAAAGAAGCCTATGTCCTTTCTCGGGCATCAAAATATCTCCATAATAAATTTCATGAAAATTGGTTCAGTAGTTTAGGCGTGATTGAGTAACAGACAGACAGACAGACAGAGTTACTTTCGCATTTATAATATTAGTATGGATAGTCTTCCTCAATAAATGGGCTATCTAACACCGAAAGAATTTTTCAAATCGGACCAGTAGTTCCCGAGATTAGCGCGTTCAAACAAACAAACGCTTCAGCTTTATAATATTAGTATAGATTTAATAATTCACTTCGGCCGTATCGGCATGTAGGCAGGATCTCTAATTACAGAAGTGGTGAAGCAATTAGGAAAGGCTTGTGAGGCTTCGACCGCTTAATTGAACTGTTGTTGACATTGTTTATTTACCCTTTGTATGATTAGCAAGTATGCTGAGGTTTTGATTTATGTATTTTATTTTGTGTTCACTGTTCAGTTATTAGGTTTTTAGATAGTAATATATGGATGACTGGAAAATGAATGCTGCGGGTAGTGCTATTAGCTAGGCTAGACTATTACCCTAGTTTTAAAATGAAATCTTAGGATCTACTACAGATTTAAGATTTAACTTTAATGAAATGAAGAAAGGTAACCGTGTGGCACGTTAACTACGTTAATATATCTATACAATTAAACGAGCAGATATCTGATTTTATAGGGACTTAAATATTGGACCATCTTTGGAACTTATTGCGGAAAAAGAATTAAAGAGGGTTCCATCATGGTTCCATCAAAACGCGGACGTCAGCTTTAATAGGAAATATTTAAATGAAAAGCGTTTCATGAATACGCTCTATTGAGTATAATCAAGTAAAATGAATCAGAATCCTTCAGTGGCAAGCGGGAAATATCATAGATTATTTGATTCCTGAAACCGACTGGAGGCAAATGTGCGGTCTCATTAACGTCAGCCAACTCAAGTTTAACTATTTATCTACAGTTCCATCTGGTAGCAAACTATATTCATGTTGTAAATATGATTTAGTTGGTACATTTATGATTTACAAACTGAATCATGTTTACTCAAGGTTTACACAAAACAGGAATGTGAGTATACGTGCAAATAATATTTATAATATCCAAAATACATGAATGAATATCATTCTTATATTATGAATACTAGCTTACCGCCCGCGGCTTCGCCCGCTTTGTCTAAAACCTAATAAATTATATACTAAAACCTTCCTCTTGATCACTCTATCTATTAAAAAAAAAACCACATCAAAATCCGTTGCGTAGTTTTAAAGATTTAAGCATACAAAGGGACATAGGGAAATAGGGAAAGAGAAAGCGACTTTGTTTTATACTATGTAGTGATATTAAGAAGCATCAGATAACATTGGTTTGCCTTTATTAGTGAACAAAGAAATGACAATAACAGAGACTGATGTAAAACATTTAGATGCTAAAGCGACTCAATTTACGCGTAATTAAGCAACCAGTTAATTATAATAGAAAGCAGATTCAATAGATTCAAATATCAGATATTCTCTCTTCAATAAAAATTTAAAACATTCCGTTTCATAAATGGATAAAATTTCAAAAGCCGACGTCAGGAAGAAAATTGAATTTGTTAAAAGCTGTATATCTCGCAGCTAACGTGATTAACACGCCAGAGGGGAATGTTAATATATTACTGGGAATTCTTCAACTTGTAGAGTAAGCAAAAACCGTAATTCGTGGAATTATGTATTTAAGTATAATTTTATGATACACTCATTCAGAGCTTTGGTTTCAGGATACGTTATTCATGTTACCGAGAAAACGTCTTAATGTTCCGGTTTAGCTTATCTGTCAGATAAAATGAGTAACAATGTGTGAAAATATGTCGAAATATGCTTAATAGACTATCAGTGACTTTATCAGCAGGTCGTTAAACTTTTTAATGAAAAAGTATATTATCTATTAACTAGTATAATCGATAAATGATAGCATGATTTACAGACTTATAAGAGACTTTATTAAACTCACATTTTTTTATAACATAGCATCAATAGATTTAAACTCTCTCCGATATTCTGGATTCTAGACATTTCTTTTTTAATAGGTTTTTACGTGGGAGTAATGCTTGGTTCGAAGCAAATTATGTCACGCCCACGCAAGTGTTGATATTATACTCTTAGAAAAGTTTAGCTTGGTAATCTATCACTATATTGAAGGTATTATTAAATTGTATATTATTAAAAACATACCTGTAATACATTATATTATAAAACTTAAAATATGATAGCTCCGCGGTTTCACCCGCGTGGCTCCACTCCTGTTGGTCTTAGTGTGATGATATACAGGGTGTCCCACCGTTGGTAGCTCAAAGGAGGTTTTAGTTTTGCATACGATGAGTACGTAAAAATACTTATAAAATTCCAGACGCCTTTTTTTTCAAATAGATGAATTCTTAAAACTCTATGTGTAGACCCCTAACAAGCAGCCCGCCCAACTTTGCCACCCGCACGTGAGCTATCTTTTAATATTATGTATTCATTGATAAAATGCTCACATTTATGAAGCGGTATATGCCGGCTGCGCGATCAGTGTATGCAAAACTACAAGTCCCTTCGCGCTTATTATACCGATAGTGGGACACCCTGTATAGCTTATAGACTTCCTCGATGAGTGGGCTATCTAACACTGAAAGAATTATTCAAATCGGACCTGTAGTTTCATAGATTAGCGATTTCAAATAAACAAACTCTTCAGCTTTATAATATTAGTATAGATTGACCCTGATTCAAAAATATGTAGGTAGATAATGTTACTTAAAAATATGAAGGTAATATTTAGTTTAAGAGCATTCAAATGTCTATAAATGAGAAATTACAAAATAACAGAAAAAAATTGATCACGAGGTTTAATACGTGGGTTCGAATCCCCGCCTTGTAATCGAATCTTTTTCCTTTTATTATATTGTGTTGAAGGCAATAATATCGTACATACGTAGGGCAATTAAAGCCTATTCGACATTTAATATCCTCGGTTGAGTGAATAACCCTTAATATTGTGCGAAGGGTTATGTGTGATTTTGATGGGGAAAATATTTCGTGATGAACGTTACACTTTCTGAGTGTTCTAATGTAATAAATACGTATTTTTCAGAAACTAAATGTAATATTAAATATCTATGTATTTGTATTTATGGATTTAACATTGATTAAATGTTAAATCAAATAAACAATTAGATTAAGTGTAGAGATTTTCCATTTTCTTTATTCATAGTCCATGTTAGGTTTAGTAGGTACCAGAAAATATTATAATCTTACTTCAGATTAACGTTAACTTCATCCACGTTTTTTATAATCGTCTTTTATAGAGGTCATACCGAAGTGATTTATACTCGAAGATGTCCCATATCGTAATCTCAAATAATAGATATAATACTATACCCGTAACTATTCTTAAGCAAATTTTTACCAATTATTATTTAAACTAATTGCCATTGTTTTTTTCAGTAAAGTTTCAAAACTGGACAAAGATTTATTTGTCATCAGTACTTAAAAAAGGTGATTATGAAAGTTATAATTAATTTACACTTGTTAGCTAAACTTAATTAACAAGTAGGCTATTGTAACCATTACTTAATATTCCTGAATCGATTGATACACATTTATATTTTTTAAAGTAGTAAACTTAATATCAATGTAGCAAAATAAAAATCTTTGTTAACTGCCACTAAAAATCAGTGCAGTTTTTTGTAGAGTCAAATAAAACTTAGACTGTTTTCCGATTACGATAATTAAGTAGTCATATTATACCATATTATATAGTATTTCAGCAATGGCATTCAAATATTGAAATGCATATGAATGATGTCTCGCGACTCTAATGGGATTGCCAGTACCACTGATCGATTTTGATAGAAATCTAATTGCGCGTAGTAATATTTCACTGCAATACCTTTATAAAATTTTAATAGTGTCTTTAAAGCAATATTAGTAAATATGATATTTGTGACTGCCTTAATTTATGAATACAATAATTACAAAATGATTACATGCCTATTTGACAGTTTAAATAAGTATGTAATGTTTTTAAACACTAAATAATGTTAGAAAGTTTAAAACGATTATCTTTAACAACAAAAAAAGAGCGGGGTTCCGAGCACACGTGTCAGAACTGAAACTTCTTTGGGAAGATTCAAAGAACAAAATCGTTGTCTTACTTCATGACGTGACGGCATTGCCATCTCAACGGGCCTAAAGAAGTTTCACTTCAAAACCACTTATTGAAATACATATCAATAATCATTACTAGATAAAAAACACGTTCACAACATGATGGTGATTTATTTTCTATGAAGCAGTAAATTAAAAGGGCATATACACAAAAATAAAATCACATACCTCGTAGTATCAAACTTATACTGCGGTCGTTTCATGAACAGCAGCCGTGGTAGGATGTGTATGAACACTCGCTTCACCCAGGGCGCCATGCGGTGGGTCTGTGGTGACCTGAAGTGCACGTTTAGCACCACCACCGTCACGCATATACTGGAAGAAATGGAGATTATAATCCAAGATACAGATATAGTAATTTAATAGAATCTCTTCTCTATACAATATATAAAATTCTCGTGTCACAATGTTAGTTACCAACGTTTGCCGAGACAGCTAGTATATGTATAAAATTCTTGTCGAATCATAGTATCTTAACTAAATTCCTCAAGAACTTTGGAGATAGGTCAACTAATATTTATACCTGTACCTGATAAAGAAGTCATAGCTGAAAAACCTTTACTGGGTTAGCAGTTTACTTTATAGTTTATATATTGCTTCGGTGAAAGATAATATCGTAAAGAAACCGCATATCCTTGAAAATTCGACTACATGGGAAATCTGCCATCCCGCAATTACCCAACATGATGGATCATGGTTTGAATCCCCATGGGCTTGTGTACAACATAGGTCTGTGCACTGTAGTACAGATGTAGACAGAATGATGTTGTGTATAGCCTCAGCTAGCATAACTGTGATATTTTT
Source organism: Colias behrii (assembly GCA_029959065.1). Classification (NCBI taxonomy): domain Eukaryota; kingdom Metazoa; phylum Arthropoda; class Insecta; order Lepidoptera; family Pieridae; genus Colias; species Colias behrii. The sequence continues at coordinate 1,958,537 of JARWMC010000008.1, read as the reverse complement.
AGATTGCATAACAGTAATGAATTGTATGCATATAGTACAATATATTTCTTATCATCTTGCATTTAAACGATATCTTGAAATCCAAACTGGTAGGAAAGGTACTATCAAAACATTCGAACAACAATAGATATAAAAGATGTTCCCTACACACATTATGGAGAAAGGGCCTTGACAATTGGATTCCTAACCGAAATCTCGAAGAATATTGAATAACTTCGGGATCGAGTTCGCATGCGCGTCTCAGCTAATCAAGATATATGTAGTTAATCGGCGGGGTGGTTGCAGGCGATCTTTGGGCCGCTATTACTTTTTATGCGAAGCGGTAAATTGCGTTAGCCTGCGATAATATAAGTTGTTAATTAAGCTAATATTGTGTAAGAGAAACTATAATGTTAGGATTTTTGTTAGGTATTATTATAATAGTGTAATTTTTATAATGAAAAATTATAAAATAGCATATTTTAACACCACGTAGCGATACAAAAGTTGTCCTCATAACATAACAGTATAATATTTTACGTTACTGTCACTTACTTTAAGTAACGACAATATTATACGAAATGTACTAACTTTCTAGCATTTCTACGCATACCTACATGCAGGTAACTAAGCAGCTATTTGTTAAGGTGTTTTACTCATCATCTGCTGTTGTTAAAGCATACTGACATTATTATATAGTACTACTATGAGAAATCAAGTGTGAAAATTAAATAGGTACCTATATCTGTTTTGGTAGTTCCTCATTATGACTCGTTCTGAAACTTGTAAACAACACTTCAAAACCTTCGTAAAACCATGAAACATGAAATGATTTTCAACCCTACAATGCCGTCGGATACAGAAGTAAGGCAGTGTGAAAGGGACGAAAATACAAGTCGAATAAGGAGCTGTCAACTAACAGCGTTGTGACTCGAGAGCCAGGAGGACCCTCGGCTGCTACGTAAACTTTAACGTTTTTATTGTATGCCTCTGTTTGTAGTTTACCTTTTGTTTTGCTCCCAAATTTTAATTGTAAATGCTATATTTTAGTGTTTGGGTAGTATATTTGTGTTTAATGTGGAGATACCGTTAGTTTGGATTTCTCCAATAAGAGCAAAGATCAGGGAAAATATTGTTTGCCCTGAATCAGAATGCAAATCATCGAGATAGTATGTACTACGTACTAGAGAGGCGATCGCTACTACACTCTCTTTAACACGAGCTAGAGGCAAGAATCACAAGTCTCTTTAGTCTGTGCCGGACTGTGCCCCCCGCTTGCCGCGTCAACACGTGTTATTGCTCTGTTCAAAATGCCTTCGTGTGTGCTAAGATATTGTTTTAACAGTTCCTATAATACAAACAAAGCCCGAGGAGTGACTTTTCACCAGTAAGTTTCCTTATTATGAGTAAGTCATGCATTTTACTAATATTGTTATCATTTTGCGAAAAATCACCACGCGTTCTGCGTTTCGCGCCATTTTTCATAGACTAACAGCACAGACGTGACATTATCGATGAGTCTGTTAAAAAAATGTAACTGGATTTTTTAACTATGAATATACAATATATACTAGGAAAGATTACCGTGGTGTAGTACCTAAATATTTATACTTTTACCCGACTACGCAAAGTAAAACGGTAGGTTATATTAAGTAATATTTATTTATTTACCTATTTTTATTTATTAAAAAAAGGTTCATCAACAGTTGTTCCAATAGGATTTATAAATTATTATGCACAACAATTACAAATAAACACAACATTCACAGAAACTAATACAGTAAAAGTTCCTTAATCGCGCTTCCTTTATTCGCGTTTTCACTATTCGCGGATTAAAAAAATGCGACCCAATTTCTATATTCGCGACTAAAAATTTTTTTTATTCGCGGATTTAATAAGTACATACATAATAATAAAATTATTCCAATAGGTATCTTACCCAATATCCTTGTCAAATGGACTAATAAGAAAGTAAAATAGATCTTATTACAAGTTTGCCTAAAGTACATAATATTATGTTCTGAAATGATATCGCCGAGGCCTTTGACACAAGCCGCCTTTGTCGCAAGCCGCCTCTGCCGCGATTGATGTTTTTGAGAATCTAAATAAACAGAATGGAAGCAACCTTATAACTCATATACTCCTAAAGTATATTTTTAAATGTAGTTCCGTTTATAGTAAAAGCCGCTTTGCGTATTTATTGTTTCGTCTTTCACATTCGTTACAAAAATTGTGATCGAGTAAGGGGCGTCCATAAATTACGTGAGGTGTTTTTTTAAATTTTCTGCAACTCCCTCCCCCCCTGGTGAGATGTCGTGAGATTTTATTCAACCCCCTCCCCCATCCCCGAATCTCACGTGAGATTTTTCAAAATGTGAGTTTCTTATACGTAAACGCCATCAACATTGAATCATCGTATCCATTTAATTAGGGCTATTACAAACCAATACTCCAAAATTCGATTACATCATGAAGCAAAAACTGATAAAACTATTGATTACTACACAAAACGACAAAAGCTTACTAAATTGATATTATTTAAAGGAAATTAAAATACATAGTTTAATATAAAATCCTCTTTTTATTAATTCCCTAGTATCAGTACCACCAGATAGTACCAAGTAAACAGATTGCACAATGTGTCGCATCTGCACGCATTGCTTAATCTTTGAACTTGAAGCCACGCCCCGCTCGTTCCACACGTACCCCACCACATCGGCCGCGCGCAATGTTTTTGTTTGGAATAACCCCTCTAGTAGTACATATATCTCGATGATGCAAATATGGATATTTTATTCCACTTTGAAGAAAAGTTTAGGTAAGTTTAATCGTAAAACGAATCTTGTGTGAATGCTTATTTATACTATGCTTATACGGATCTTTGTTTATCTGCATGAGGCTTCGAATTCTAGAAACTCTTTTTTAAATCTCAACATAAACCATTGTACTAAGAAATCGAAAAAAATTAAAAAAGTAACTTGGAATTCGTTAAATATACCGATTCATACGAAAAATCGTTGCATTTCTCGCTGCAACACTCACCCTTCAGTAAAAGGATTTTCATTTTGTAGGTGTTTTTTTCTTTTCACTTTGGTTTATCGAATGGCGCCGCAGGCAACGGTCAGGTCAGGTCAGACGCGAAATGAAACGTGTAAAATTGTAATTTTCAAGTGAGTTTATAACCTGGTTTATGTAGTGTTTTGTGAATGAATGAACAATTTTTGTAGTAAACGTTATCTATATAAATAAAAATGAAACACCAAATGTGTTGCTAAGCGTAAAACTTTAGAAATGCTCGATCAAGTTCTTGTAAAACCACAGGGACGGTTCTTATGGAGAGAAAACTGATACTACTATGTTATTTAGTTTAATATTAGGTATGTTTCTTTTGCTCTCCATTGCTACACAAATAAAATACGTAATTTAAAATACCTTTTATCGTCTGCTTATAATGACGATGAAACGTTTTTTTAACTATAACTCTCTAGTCTTTTATAGTAATTTGTTAACTTTAAAGCTTTAAACATTGATGACAATATTATTTTTATCTTCATTAATCCACACCGTATAATAAGCCCGAATCAAAATATTTCCACAGGAATGTACCCTCATTTTTGGCATAAACGCTTTATCCCTTCCTTTGTTCAAAGTTACGCAATCAAATATCTTGTTTTGGAAGTGGATTTTAATTTATATGTAAATTGTGGAATGTTATCGTGACCCGGGATTAAACATTGAAACTTATGTTTGCAGTTAAACGGTTTGGTTGAGATTCATTATTTAAATACCTATTTGTAATTGTTATGTTGAATTATTGTATTAGATTATATTAATATTTTGTGATTGATTTTACGCGAGTATTATTGATTGAGAAATTTAAGATTTTAACGGATTTTAAACGCGATTTATTCAATGTATTACCCGACGTTTCGCACCATTTACAGCAGCAGTTAGAATTTAGCTCCACGGGACAAACTGAAAGTACTAATATCATGCTAAATATATCCTTCGAATATAAAGTAGATACTAATAAGAGTTATCCTTCGAAAGTCCTTCGGTCGGTTGAGACGTATTTTTACACTATAGAAATTCAATATTATACGTAGTATTTATGCAATTATATATTTATGTCGAGAAAATAGCAAAGGTATGAATCTATACTTCTATACTAATATTATAAAGAGGAAAGGTTTGTAATTATGTATGTATGTATGGTTTTCACGCATAAACTACTGGACATACTGGACGGACGGACTGGAAAATTAAGCACACATATAGAGGGTAACTTGGATTAACACATAGGATAGGTTTTATCCCAGAAATCCCACGGGAACGGGAACTATGCGGCTTTTTCTTTGAAAACGCGGGCGAAGCCGCGGGCGGAAAGCTAGTAATTACAAGTTAAAAAACCTTTAATTTTAATTTATGACAATTTGATTCCAATTGTAATTTGAAAAGAAAAAGATACTTTTGAAGTTAAACTCTTTTTCTCAGAGTTGAAAACCGCTACACGTGTTCCCAGAAGAGAAATCACAGCTTTCAAAGGATTTAGGTAACAAAGTGTCAAAGCCTTCTCTGATACTTTAGGACCCTAAGAAGCTAGTATGATTTATTTTTAAACTAGTTGCAACCCACGATTTCGTCTTTTAAACAATCTTAATATTTTTTTAAATAATATTAGAATAATTACTTTTTATGACAACATTCAAAGTTTTGCCCTATATCCACAGCTATTTTTTATTTGTTTAAGTTTGTTTAACTTATGTATAAAATTTCATATTATATTACCTGTTTAATCAAAAACGGTTTCAATATTGCCTACATTTCAAACAAACACTGTTTTTTTATATAGGTAACTATGTAATGGATGCAAATACGCAATTAAAATTTAAAACGTAAGTATATGAAACATACATTTTATTTTATTACAGTGCACTAGCTGTCCCTGCTCTGCCTTACTAAAATAGGGGGTATGAAAAAGAAGTGTTGGACTATTCTCAGATCTTGCCAATAGGCAAAATTTCACGACTATCGGTCCAGGTATAATTATATATCTAGTGATAATCATGCATCATTTATTTTCATAAAACTTATAAACTTACCTTATAGATACAAGAATCATGGCGAAAATGAGATATTTCCCCAGCAGTGGTACCACCAAGGACGTGGGTGGTATAATCTCTACCACCAGGAGGAAGAACACGTGGAGGCTAATTAGTATCGATATTGATAATGTCACCTGTAAATGTAAGGATAATTAATATTTTGTTTTCTATAAAAAATGATGTTATGTTATGTTTATGGAAATGTTTAAACAATATGTTAAAAATTTAAACGTATTTAAATTATATTAGGACCCCAAAGTAACAAAAAAATTCACTGAGTAGGTAATAAGAATCATTTAAAATAGAAAAAAATATTTATATAAAAGCATCTTATATGTTAAATACTATGTAAGTATGTATTAAAACAATGAATGCACGAAAATCAATTAATTATCTTGAACATCCTCCATCCATAACACAAAGCAATATTAAAATTAAGAAATACACAAAATACCATTATTCACTTTTACACAAAACGAAATACAATAGTTAAAAGCTTTCAGTAAATAGTTACAATTCAATGCTCTTTTTGGAACGTCTGTACACAGAATGGCGTTGTGCAATAGAATTTGAATTGCGAACACCAAACGAAAAACACACAGATGTAAAATGTAGCTTTCTATAAAAAGCGCGCGAAGCTGCAAACTTTTTTTTTAAATCTGTTTTCTTTTTTTTAGTAAAATGTTGTAGTTGAAAAAAATATAATTTTTATATAAAGAAAAATTCTAAAAACTACCTTGAATCATGGATTCAAAGAATAAAGCTGGAGATAAATTGGAGCAATTTTTTCACTTATCGATGTCATTACTGGCGAAGTCAAACGATGCCGTAATTCTCTGAAGACCCTTCAATCATTGGGAGAATACATTAATAGTTTAGTACGGGATTGTTGGCGAACATTTCATTTTACGATTCTTTTCCTTCATATTTTTTTGTTTTAAATGACTATCCGCATTTTCAAGGCTGCATAATTTTATTTTTTATTTGTATGGAAAAAACATTCATTTTATATCAGTGTCAAGTTAATTTATGTATTTTTGAAACACTACATAACTTTTCAAAATTGGGCTGTATATCTAAATTCCTTGCCAGGAAGTTGACAGCCTGTCATGTTACCTACTATAAACTTTTTTCATAAAAAAACAATCTGTCACATTCTAAAAAAAAAGATCATACCTTCTCCCCGCTATCCGAAGGCAAGTAGAAGGTAAGGACGGTCAGGAACGAGATCCCCATGCAGGGTATGATGATGTTCACCGTGTAGAAGAGGGTCTTCCGCCTCATGGTGATGTTGAACGTTATATCTAGGTAGGGCTCGTCGCAGCACGTGTAAAACTTTTCGTTCCTGTGAATTTTGTATGTATTAGACGTGATAGATTTATCGACGTAAGGGAAATATATTATTGTCGGAGGTGATTGATGACGCTAAATGCTGAATATTGTAATTTATGATTTAGGTATTGTAATATCGCATTAAATTTATTATTAAATTACATGAAAAAATAGTAAAATGGTACCTACCTATATAATGTAAATTAACGTATTATATTGTGTTATTTGATTTCTCATTTGTTAAAAACTATGTAACCTTCATGCACCGACTTCAAACTTTATAAAACCTGGCACCCAAGAACGAATGAAAAAATAAAATAAACGACGAAAACAAGACCAACCGCAATAAGAGGAGTGCGTATGAGGAATGTATGGCATTTATTCCGCTACCCTCGAGTTCATATGACAATGGCTAAGTTTATAAAATATTTCACAACTCATAGTTTCACTATATAAAAGCAACTGTGCAGTGAAAATAAATGTACTGTCTGTGTTTCAATGCAGAGCTTTATTATTTTGCAAGATGTGTGCATATTTTTGTTTGAAGTTTTTCGTTTTTCAATCATTTCACATTTGATCATGATTCTTGTATATGTCTTTCGTGAAAGCTTTTTTGTGTGTTTGCTTTAGTTTGCAAACAAATAAAAATGAAAAGTTTATTCAGAATGTTTGACATATTATATATTTATGAATAATAATTATACTTAAGTATTTGATTCAGTAACTCAACATGAATAATAAATTAAACATTTTAAATTGTATAATAATTATTTAATCTAATATAAAGCTCCCATTCACCCACAAGACACTATCTTCATGTATCTTTTGCTAATATCAACGAGTAACGATGACCATACCCTCAAGAAAAGAATCGAGTAGAAATAAAAATAACACTTTAGTCTAAGTGGTGGCACTTGAAGTGATGTAAATAGGTCTAGCAATTTATAGGGACAAGGTTGGGACGGAAATATGAAATTGCTCTACTATTTCAGAATTTATGTCTTGGTTTTCAAAATAAATGTAGCTGAAAATACTCCCTATATCATCATCATCTAGTTGTTCTTGTATCGATGTATATAGGTATGTGAAGTCCATGTCCCCTAGTGGGGTAAGGGGCAGATGCATTATTATAGGTACATCTGTTTCAATGATCGATTTTCTTTCGGGACCAGTAGGTAATCAGCCTTCTGTGTTCTACCAGATCGAGATATTTTTTTTTCTTCGTCTCCACCGGGAATCAAACCCAGGACCCCTCGGTGCTACGCTCACTCGTCAACCACTGTACCAAGGAGGCGGTCAGGACATAGGTATAAATGGACCTTTTATCTTATGGCTTAATCTATCTACTAATCAAAATCTCTGTAGAATTAATTAATTATAGAGACATACGTAGGTAGACATAGCTTTACATAGAGAAGGTCATAGGCATTAAAACACCATACACTTAATATCAACTTTCACATACATCTACTTAATAAAAAGTTTTGTCAGTATAAAATCGACGCTTCCATTTATTCTATAGACTTTTAATTTCTTATTAAATTAAATAAAAGAATTCTATTTTTACTAACAAAGTTTGCCGCCTTTTCAAAAAGTTACAACATTTACGGCCAAGACCGATCCGTGATAGGAATCTTCACTTTATCTCAAACGATTAGCCTTTTCACACGACCTTCTGTTATTGTGTTATCCCCAATTTATTTTTATTGTAACCTAGAGGTCTCTAGAATCGTGCTTTTTGAGTTTAAGTGAGCTTGTGAAATAGAATTGTAACTGTTATTTGAGATCATTCAACGTATTTGTAATGATATTTAGACACGTTTTGTTATATTTTTTTGCATTTTTGACTTGCATATAAAATACATATTATATTTATACTTCAACGTATTTGTGAATTAACGATATTTAGACACACGTTTAGTTTTATTTCTTTTTGGTTTTTGCGTCTTGCACAGCAATAATTAAAAACTACAGAGTGTGATTTATAAAATTTGGTTGATATAATTTATAAATTGCCTACAATTTACTATTATATATTTTTCATTACAAAATATCAGCAGTTGCTTGCAGAATGCTATTAAAATATAATACAATGCGTTCAGTTGTTAATCGTGTATATATTCCATAAACGTCGAAACGTTTCATATGTAAAACATTCACACCAAAGCATTGCTATGAGATCCTTTAAGGTCATTTAAGCTTTTTGTGACCGTCGACAGCCCTATAAAGATTATACGTGTATGTAAATGATATGTTTGTGTGTTAAGTTGCGTCTTGTGTATCGAGATAAGTGTAGGGCAGGCTTAGCTGAGCGGATGTGAGTAGAGCGAGGCTTGTATCGACCTCATAAGTGTGCTAATGTAGGGCTGCCACAAGGTTGGTTTTTCTTTTTTGTATTTTAGCTTACATATTTTAAGTATGTTGATGACCTGAAATATGAGTGTATCGTAATTTATACATGTAAATCTAAATAACAAGAAATAAACAAGCTCTGTAATTTTTTTGCCGTGTTTTGACTTGATTATTTAGTCTGGCATAGTTAATGAAATCTATAAATATTGATCAATAAATTGTGTACTTTCTGAGGCGTTTCTGAGGATTATTATAATTTATAAAGGAATGCTTTACGCATTATAATTGTAAAAATGATATTAATAAATATTTGTTTCATTCAAGCGAAACCTCAAAAGACCGTCCAAGAAAAAAAACTACAAAAATCAAATCAATAAAACCCAACGACTTTTCCTAATATAAAACAAATACTATAACTTTTTCAGCTTGCTTTTTTACCATCAACGAACTAAACTCATCTTTCTATGTTATATAAACAGTTCTTAGATACGTTAATAGAAGGAAAATATGGACAAATTCGTATTTCATCGGGAAATATTGAATCTGCTGACTCAATGCTGACTTGCTTTTCAGTAGTAAGAGCTATATCATGTTTCAATTTAGAAAGCGACTCTGGAGGGGTGTATAATGTTGCATATTAATTTTGTTTGGAATTTTTAGGTTGCAGGCTGTATGCATTGTTGGTTGAAATTTTTTGCTATGAGAATTCTGTACGTAATATATAAAATTGCAGGTTTGTGAGGCTTCGGAAGTTTTTTACGTAATAATTATACATCTTGACTCTACCTAGAGATTCGGTAACTCTATCATAATATTATAAATGCGAAAGTTACTCTATCGGTCTATACATATGTTTCATTTTTACGCTTTGAGGTTTAGCCTGACGCTTTGAAATTTAACACTGAACCATCTTAAATAAAATGTGCATACTTAGTTTCACATTTCCATTTTTATTTTCAGTAATTTTCACAAACTAAACCTCGAATATCCTCTATATCCTCTTATTTTAAAATTTAATGATACTAAACATAAGTAACTACTTTATTAAAATACATTTTATATTTCATTATAATAATTTGTTGCAGACCATAAATAAAAACATGTTAAATTGTCACCGTATTCCCGATACATACGTAAGATGTGTACACCCTATTCAATTTGTGTTGAAACCTTAACGTGCGGTCGGACTGTGGCTTCCGATACAAAACAGCTTAATGGACTCCTTTGTTACATACAACGACATATAGCCTTTTCAGGATGTTAGGATGCTCAAAAATTCTATATCTCAAGACTGTATGACCAGTATGACCACGAAATGAATGAAAGTAAAAATATTCATACAACTTGTATTAAACACACACGTTCCGAAGTCTAGATGTTATATGGTTGTTAAACATTCACTTACTATAAAACTATGTGTACAGAAAGGTATACAGTATACTTCAACAATTAATAAAGTACAAAATATTATAAAAATAAAAGCAACGTTTATTCATCCGTATTGGCAAGTTACAAAATTTGCATAATGTGAAAAAAGGCATTAAGAAACCAAATATTTCGACAGAAAAAGATAAAACAGAACTCAAATATTCAAACGCGAAATGCTTTTCTAATCCCTCATTAATTTACATTCAGCATTAATTTTCCTTCACAAATACATTCGCTATTTTGCTAAAGTTAGATCTTGAAATTCGTCGCTGGTCGATGTAATTCTCAAAATGACTAGAGTTGGAACGTTCAATAATAGCCGGTTTCCCATCTAGGTCGATTTATCAGTCTTAAACCGCTGGAATCTAGATTTTATCTGGATAGAATCGTTGGCTTTACGATGATAAAATTAATTTTTCATGTAACGGTTTGTGGAATGTGGTAGTCGAAGGTAATTTAGTGGTATATATAAATTTAGCAGTTCGTAATACGATCGTAACATAAACTTTACTTAAAAGTTATGAACTTTTACAGTTTAAAACCTTTTTGGAAGGATTCTAATTGAATTAAAGATATATGAATGTATTTACGGGATCAAAATTAATTATCTGTTACGTATTTTTTAATTTATCATATCAAGATAGTCTTCTAAAAAGCAGTAGAAAAAAAAAATTAATTGGATCTCAAACGGATAGGAGATGGGCTTAATACATGGAATTTGCATATGAAAGAACTTCTCAATATATAAAAATAAAAAGTATTTGAAAGGTAAAGGCAAAATATCGTCTTGTTAATCTGAGATACCCAAAGCGAACTTGCTTAACAAGATTTTTGTGAAAGCTCTCACTTGAATGATACAACTTCGCGAAATATCTCGCATTTCGCAAAACTTCTTCATTTGCAGCGAAATCTCATTTAAATCACTTCTGTACGAGATGCATTTAACAAGGATATTTTAGGAATGCTTTGTCGTTTGAAAGTATAATTCTATGCGCCGTTTCCACTCGGAGTGACAAAGTAATGAAGGTTCAGTACTTTTTTGCACGTACACATAAAAATGGAGACATTCATTCAAGCAAATGCGTTCTGAAAGTTCAAAACATTATGTAATTCTTCAGATTCATTCATTGTTTACTATTACACAGAAGAATAACAAAGGGAGATAAGACACATATACACAGATAGACTTTTAAACAAACAAGAAGAGACGGAGGAAGTTTCTTCAGTTAGTAATTACTATTTGTGCTTTCCAGATTAATCTTTTATCTATATCTGTGCTAAATTATATTAAATTCCGTTTCGAAGTTTTGGCGTGATTGAGTAACGAACATCCATCCAAACTTTCAAAAGCTCGTTAATATTAAATAATTCATATTTATTCAATTTGTACCAGATATTTGTTTCTTTTTAGAACTATCGAATTTTCTGGACTTATTTTTAGCTTAAGATTGAGTTGAATAGTTGTTATAAACTATACAAAACTTTTACTGTATTTTAACAAGGAACTAGAAAACCATCTACAAAAGTCTTTTTAGGAACTTAAAAGATAGTTTGAAAACTTCTGGTTATGTTCTGGTTAACTTATACGTCAGTTAAAATGATACATAATGTATTCGTACAAAATTGTTTAATAGTGAATGTGTCAGATAAGGACACACACAAACACTTTTTTTTTGTACGATTATTACTAGTTTAGAATACATAATACATAAAAACAATAAATAATTAAAACAAATATAAAACACAACTTGCAAGCGCTAATAACTAAACCCACGAGCGTCGTCGCTAAGAGCCTTGAGTGAAACTAGAAGCGGAATGTTCCCTGTAATCAATTTATGATGAGTCCGCTGAGTGAAGGAAATTGCGGTTTTTGGACACAAATAATAAATTTGAATTAACATAAGTTGAAGCGTTGTTTTTTTTTTGTTGTGTAAATATTTTGGATCGTTTCCTTCTTGTAGATGTTCTTGTAGAGGAAAAAATATTGCCTAAGAGTCATATACCGTGCCATGATGGTGTGTCATGATTTATAAATGATTTATAAATTATCAAGGACTTAATGAAGAACATCACATGATAAATAATTAGATATGTGTAGGTGTCCAATTAGTTGTGCGATTAACTGGCCTACAAGACGCGGCTTCGACCGCGTATTGAAAGGAAATTCCTATAGCGATCGCCTATGTCATTCTCTAGACTCCTATCTCCCGACACAAAAATAATGTCATAAAAATCGTTTTTTTGTAAATTACAGAAGGGCAAACATACCAACATTTATAACATAAGTAAGAATAAATTGACACTCACCGAACTGCAGGCACTTCAAGTATGTCCCACTCGACGGACATATAGAACTCGGACAGGTCCACGCCCACGGACACAATATTACTGCCCGCTTGTTCGTCCATGTGTCGCAAGTCCACCTGTGTACCAACTCATCGTATCATCTCATTAACACACACACACAAAGAAGAATGAGCATTGGGCGAAATCAATCCGATGATATTATAAGCAAAAAGGTGTAGATAGGATATTAAAGCTCTATGAATACGTCAAAATCTAGCTTATTAGACATATTATTTCAGTCTCTTTTGCACTCACGATAGTTGAATCGTCCCATCTCGCTTTAACGTCTACTCATGTGTGCGTTAATGTGCCGTTTTTGAAAATCTGTTCTGTCCTAACCTATCCACACTTTTTTATTTTTTATATCATTGTCTCAATCACACACACATGCAACATCGCGCAGTGTTCTAGAAGGATTTCAAATTACACGTTCTAGAATATTTTAAAAGATACGGTCGAAAATGAACCTTTATCTGAAGTAATTATGATTCCATTTTCTGTACACGACTGTGATATGATTTGAGTGCGATATTGTCTTGTTGTTTCAACGATGTTGCATCTATGTCTGTGTCTATGTATTCTATTCACACCCTCTTTCGTTCATACTTTCGTGCGTACTAAAATCGAGATAGTTCTATCTATGTACACCCTTTTGTCAGTGTTGCCTACTTTATATTATATTATTATTATAATTAAATTACATATTAATTTAAGCAAATTGGTTTCAGAGACTCGAAGGAAATTGTGACTTAATTCTAATATAATCTAGTTATCTTTTCTCAACTCTAAACTCAACTCAACTTAAACATAATTTGAACTTCTTCATTAAATTAAGCTTCTTTGAAAAGCACTTTGAATCTAATCTTGGCGTTATCGCTTCGTCATTCGCTACATAAATTTCTATCGCCTTGAAATAATTAGGTTTCGTCTCATAGTTTTTAGTATTTCCTTGTGTTTGATTTGCGCGAGTATTATACATTTAGAAATTAATGTTTTACAGCGAGAAAGAACTCTGACTTTCGAAACGTCGGGTTAAATAGCATAATTAAAAAATCACGTTTTAAATTCAAATAATTGTATAAAATGTCTTTCAACAATTCATACTTTTTATATTTAAAATTGTTGAAATACAAATATAGAAAACATGTTAAATCGCGGTAACATTATTGGCTAATGAAACGATAAAATAAAGCTTTAATATCTATCCCTATTTCAGCTACAATAGTCGATATTACAAATTACAGGTGGAGTTTATCCCACGGCCATTACTAACACATTCCAAAAATCTTTCATTTCTGTTCAGATTGAGATTCGCCCATTGTGCTAAATTTAAACACTAGGTTAGCTATTGAATAAAATAACAATTCTCCGTAAAATGCTCATTCTTCTTTATTCGTTTTAATTAAGAATTTTAAAGCCATTGGAAAGTCTCGAGAGACAAAACTTGCTATTGTTACAAAGAGAGCATGATAACTCTGAAAAATTATATTTCAATCATTCATTCGTTCGTTCATTAATTAATCATCTCTCATTCCTCTGTCCGTCCGTAACTCTTGAGATAAAAATATCTTATCTTAAAATACAAACACAGATACACAATATTCTATAAATCACACTTAAAATACACAAATTATTTTTATTCATTTTGTTTAAGAAGAATGTTTATTCACCCTTTAGTTTAAATTTTGTTTAAAAGCAAAAACACACTACAGAATTTACGCCAAACAAAATATAACCTCGATCGGAATAAAATAACTGTGCAATTTTGTTGCGACGTAAATTGTTATCAATTTATTTAATCACTTTATTTATCTGTTGTTTTAAATTGGATACATGCACCCTGACACACGATGTAGGACCTAGAATATTGCTTATACAAACCCATTGAATTAAACTGTGGAAAAATGTCACGTTAATTTACTTACCACAAAGTGTGCAAAGTATCATGTACCTATAGTTTAAGGAACACACACATCTCGAACACAACGCCAAAGATGACACAACAACATGCCAAGTAACGCACGTGATACAACTCCTAAATTATTTTTATTTTATCATGGAGTCGGCGATATTTTTCATTTAATTTAAAAGTCGTCGTAAGCACCGGCTCCGCCACGCTAGTGTCAGTCGCAGCGACTGGACGCGACATCGCGCGACTACGACTTTGCGACTAATCTTTGCGACTCACATCGCCGCCTCTCTCAGACTAGGCGCAAACTCATTGAGTGTAAGGCATGCAACGCACGTTTCGTAAAATCGGATCGATTTTAGGAACCGTTATGCTATCCACACAAATGTGTCTTGATGTCATTGTTTCGTCTTTTATATCATGCAATGGGCGACATCGATTCAAACAGCTACTAAGATAACTAAGGGAAAGGTATAAAATATGCTTTTGATGACTGTTCAGTGTGTACCGGGACGTCAGCGTTCAACGTGCTGTGTTCGCGTGTCATGTAGTGTATCGGCGGTAGGTGGGAGCCGCTGTGATCGGGAATGCAATCGGTTTGGACAGAAGCCGTCATGCAGTGACTGATGTAGAGTGAGGCATGCAACAAGCATTCGTGTGACCGGTGTGTGTGTGTGTGACGCGGGCGGAGCCAGCCGGGAAAGGGTCTGTCACGGTTGAAGCCGCTCCACGCCAAATGGCCGAAATATAGTCATATGAAATGTTCGCGGTCTAATTAACAATTTATGACGCGTGAAACGGCTCGCTCCGGCGGGACATGTCGGAAAGGATTGAATAGTGAAGTTGCATCCCATATCACCTGGCGTCAAATTTTATACCTTTCCGTGTCGAGCGAGGAACGCCGATCGGGTAGACCAACGTGGCCGACCGTTCGAGGACTCGCGCGCAGATTCAACCGCTACTCCACATACTTTAACAATCAACTCATTTGAAACACAAACTTGCAAATAGAGCTAGGCTAGAGCGGAGAGCGTGGGGCGCACGCTTTTCGCCAAGCAAGCTGTTATGATGATATATCACAAAGACAAGGTAACGACGATTACGTTCGAGCGACAAGCTACTGACATCGGCCGGGGGGCCCTAGGGCTACGGCCCGCTCGGCAAGCGGCGTACAGCGGGGCGTCACCTTGAAGCCATCATACGTCCAGCTTCCTAACTTAAGCACACAGGTTTGCACGTCGTAAGGAAAGAACTCGACGTCGATCGAGCAGGAGGACTTATACACGGCGGGCGGCTGCCACACCACCATGCCGTTGTAGTAGACCGTGGCTTTGGTCATCAGCGTCACTTCGTAGTTGCCGTCGGCGCTGCGGACAAAGAGAGCGGTCAGGGCGAGCGGTGGAGAGCGGGAATTACCTTGAATCCGTCGTACGTCCAGCTACCGAACTTTAGGACGCACGTTTGCTCGTCGAACGGAAAATATTCGACGTCTATTTCGCAGGAGGACTTGTAAATGGCGGGGGGTTTCCATTCGACCAGCCCCTGGTGGTAGATGGTCGCCTTCGTCGCCAACGTTACCTCGAAGTTGCCGTCGGCACTGCAATGGTAAGGCAAGTTTATATGCCGCTTGGGTTTTGGCGCAATTTGTGTTTATTATAGCGCGTAAATTTTTGCGTGCCCCGAATTTTATTTTGTGAAAAGAAAATTGTATAGTAGATTACGGTGAATAAGGTTCGGAATGAAAAGGCAGAACGTAGAACGTAGTTTTAATTCTAGAACTGTGAGTTTATGACGTCATAAGCGTAGTTATTGTCTATTGATCTTGTATGTTAATGCCTGATTGCTTCGTTGTTTGCACAAGTGTAGATTTAATCGAATACATACAATAATTAACCAGACAGGTTACCGTGGAGATTGTTGCTTCAGAGACGATCGCGATTGGGTTCTATACACCTTACTCGATAACTAATAACGTAATTTAAACAATAGAGATTGAATAAATAAACTCGTTACACATATAATTGTTAAATAAATTGTTAAGCATTCCATACTAACTAATTCGTAAACTACGTACGTAATCCTAACAACAATCTTGTATTTCTTTCTTAATCTTTCGTGATTATCATAACAATACATATAATATGTACTTATTGTTATGATAATCATCAGTATGGAATGCTTAACAATTTATTTAACAATTATATGTGTAACGAGTTTATTTATTCAATCTCTATTAAAACGCTATATTTTTTATAAAAGGTATTTGCACTGCTTTATATCGAGCATTATTTTTAGTATAGTGAGTTGGGGTAAGACCGGACGGATTTTAGACGTATTGAAATGGTCTAGCAAAAGCCCGATTTTCTCAGCACTAGTTCAAGATTTACTACTTAAAACTGATGTAAATGACAATTCATTTAGCATGGCTTTGCTCTACAATAAGTTTGCTCTTATAAACTCAACAGTTTCTGATTTTAAGGCTTATACATGCGCTAATAACCTTGACCATACTAGACGGATCTCAAACCTCTCCCGCTGCACCTTCTTTTTTCCTCGCATTTTGTATTTAAAAAGATACTAATCAGTGAAACAAAAAATCCTCGTCAGGGACTGTTGTGTAACTGATAATTTATTAAACATAAAATTTTCAGAGCTCTAAGTCAGCAGGTTACGAAGTTTATAGAGTATTTGCGGAAAAATCGATGACCACGGCACATTTTTTTTCTAGAAATCTATTAACTTTGGAAAAAAATCCTCGCGAGCAATTAAAGATCAAAGACCATCCTATTTTATATATTTTTTTCGGTATTGTGCTTTATGTTGTACCAGACTTTATAGAGGTTGAACATAGTCGAAATTGCCGGGTAACGGCGTTTAAAAACAAGACTTACTTTTTTTATGACTATGGTAAAAAAATACTCTTCGGGGTAAGTTCGGACTTCCGAGATACTTTTAAATGCACTTCTATTGAATATAGCATAAGGGCTATTAAAAAAATATATCCGATCTTTTACGCTCTAAAATGATTTTTTGACGATTTTTTTTGAAAACCACTTGAAAGGCACGCGGTTCGTCGGAGCGATGCCCGGGCCCTGAAGGTCGATGCAAAACAAAATGACGTCGTACAGAATTTTGCCACCGTAAATAAATACGCTCGTATTGAATTTTTGATGTTTACATTCTTACTCCATGTCCGGTCTTACCCCAACTCAGTTAAGCAGATTAGCTAGGCTATTGGCTATTAGCTACAAAGTATACATCAATAATCCCTTTATATCCGATAAATCCATTTTATATTGACTACATAATAACTAACAGTCAAGGATTACAGTCTACTTCTTCAAATTACAAAAAAATATTACTTATATATAAATGTTTTTATTATATAAAGCATTTTTAAGACTATCTGTCCACTAGCGCTTATAAGTAAATTCAATATTTCTTCAAATTTTGTTTTAAGAAGCTTTATTTTCATTTAAACAGAATCCATTCATCAATAAAAAACGTCCGTCAATTTTAATAAAAACGTAATCACTCCGAGAATTCGAATGACCGAAGCCAAAGTTTCTTCTAAGTAATAAAAAATAAATCGGAATGGGAATACATTTCAGTGATCTTTAGGAGGCTTTTATGGAGATTGAATAGAAAAGTGCACATTAATGGTAAGGGTCAGGTAGGGTCGGAAATGAGCGAAGATTGTTTGGCTACATTAATCAAAGGTGTCTTACGGGGATGGCGGAAGGGACGGAATTAATATGTATAAAATAGGTTTATGGCAACATTTCTTTAAAGGACAACTCAATTGACATAAGTGTCGATAAAGAAAGATAATTTATTCATGTATTTATTTTACTTAGCAATAAAATTGTACACAGTGAAAATCTTATCATTATTTTGCATAAAAAAGTATATTTCATTGGGAGGCTTTCTGTCTTTTGTTGATCTCTTCCAGACAACGTAATGAAATTACTGAATTGTTAACATACAAAGTGGTTGTGTGTATAAAATTAAAACTCAACTAAAACGACATTTTGTACTACTTATTTCTATTGACAATCATGATCCATTATATATTTATAACTAGCTTCCACCCGCGACTCCGTCCGCGCGGAAAAATTAAGAAAAATTAAGATTTATTTTTTTTCTACGTATTTTTCCGGGATTAAAAGTATCAGATATAATTATACCAAGTTTCATCGAAATCGAACCGTTAGTTTTTACGTGATGCCTTCACATACAGACAGACAGACAGAAAGACAGACAGACAGACAGACAGACAAAAATTTTTTTAATCACATATTTGGGTTTGGTATCGATCCAGTAACACCCCCTGCTATTTATTTTTTCAATATTTTCAATGTACAGAATTGACCCTTCTACAGATTTAATATATGTATAGATTAAAAATCAACATACAGTAATTAACTCATCTTAACTCTACTTATTATTATCTTAAAATATACAAAAGGCGGCTATTCACTTAATAACAATTTCTTAAAAAAATAGTTATTATAAATATTATAAAAGTATCCGCTCCCTCTAAAAGTAAATGTTTTCTTGACAATTTATTAAATAGCTCTTATTTCTACGCTTGCGACACCTTTCCTTCAATGACATTAGAATTTTTTTCTCTCCCGCGCAATAGAACATTTACCGCTTTCATTGTAGATACAAAAACTATTTCCAAATCATTCTTAACATCCGTTATGAGTCTGTGAAAGCCAGACTTCATTCTATCGACAACCATGCCGAAGCCAATTATGGCGGGAAATCCTGCCACCTAAAAAAAAAACAAAACAAAATTATAAAAAAATAATTAAGTAAGTTGTTCTAACACAAATAAATAAAAACAGCTAAGTAGTGACTTGATTCTCCAAAATTGTAAATAAGAATACCATTGGAATACCAATAAACCAATAAAATATATCTACTTATACAATGCGATTTCTTATCAGAAAACAGAAATGTTTTTTCATATAAAAAAATCTGAAGTTCAGTTATTTTATTGTTTAAATTTATAATTAACTGAACTAAAGATAAATGAACTCAGTTAAATACAATGACATATATGATTTAACATAAAACACAATATAAACGACTATAAAACACAACAGTTACCATTTGCAATAAAAGTATCAAAAGCAAAGCCCAAAATATCACTTTCATTTCTACGTAAATATAACGAGCACTCTCAATGAAATCCAATTATGACTGAAACAATGGCTCCCAAATTAATTTTCATATTATAGAAACAAATATTTAAGTAATTGGTTGGATATATGTCGTCATAAGCAGTTTAATGCGTAATTAGGCATAAGAGTACGATGTTTGCGTATATTAACTTATTATAATCTTAATGTTAATGTAAATTATCCAGTTATAATTTGGGAGTGAAATAATCTGCTTTATCTACGGATTGTTAGAACGCATAACAATAATGTTTAATCAAGTATTTTTATATTGTTCTGGAGAAATGAGGACAAAAGTAACTTGGTAAATAAATATACAATAATTTACATTAGAAATACTCACTTTTTTCACTTCTAGGTAAACTAACTTAAACACACATTTATAAAGCATTTGAATGCCATAAAAACAAAATCATAAATCCAAACATACAAATATGATAATATCAACGATTAAAATCACCCACGGAACACTAGAATTTAGATCATCAATTTATTGGATCTGTGTCCTGTCAGTTTAATATGAAAACATAGGAAAATTTACACAACACCGGATCAAAATTCCGTAGTTTCCAATATTTCGCAGGTCCATAAAGACAAATGACGTCATAAATAGAACAAGAGTAAGAGGAATCGTTTAGCGCATTCACGTAATCATATGGATCTATATAACAAGGGTAAATTACCACATTTAGCAGAATTAATAGCGTTTAGAAAACCGGGGATGATACAAGATAAGATGTAGTATAATGGCCACTAGTCTTGAATGAAATCTTTTGTTGTTCCAGAGTACACTCATGTATGAATAGATAAGTATCGAAGGGCAGGCAGAAAGAGGAACATGAGACTGTAATATTTGTGATATAGGATATGTTTTACTATGACACTACATTTTCGGTAAATGATGCATCATAATCATCAATCAATCATTTACTCGTACTAATAATTCTGATCGAGTATAGCCTTATATCGATTACAGAGCAGAGAATTGACTGTAAGCTACTACCTACTGTTTAAAATTCCAGCAATATTTATTACTTTATTTTAAGCAAAAGCTTTTGATCATGATGATCGTCATCGTGCTATTTAAGTTTTGAAAAAGGTCCTACAAAATGCATAGGCTATAATACCAATAAACTAGCTGACACATATTGATGGATACTTAACTTTCAATGAGCTTTAGTGCAAATTGCATAATATGCAGAAAATTAAAAAATCAATTTAATTTTTCCATGATCGTCCAGTCTCGACTCCTCGATCGAAGATTCCTTGATTAAAGACGAATGTTTAAGAATGACTTAATAACTGCACCAATACTGTTCTCCAGAAATATAGAAGAAAATAAATTAAAGAGAGAAGTTATACACGCTATATCAACGCAATAAAAGCCCACAGGCGGTATTCAACGTAAATCTTTGCGTATTCGATATCACACCCTTCTCAGTTGATTTTAAATTTTTGATGTTTCTAGTGCAATGAAGATTTTTGTACTGATCTTACTTGGTTACCGTTTATTCATTTATAAAGGATCATAATACATAATAATGACTCAATACAGTCATTTAGGAATGCTTAAATAAGGACTCATGACTTGAGGTTGTGAGGCTTTATAGAATAACAATATATAATAACCACAGTTTACAAAATGTCCTAGTGCTATACAAAAGCTTTAAGACTCTGTCATGAATAAATCTATCTTTTCTGAAATTAAATAAAAATATCATATGAAAATTAAATGAGCGTAATAATAAGCTTCCAATTTAGTATTTCATAGAAAGGACTCTTCCTACGTTCCTTCTACACGTGTCACCCAAAAGGAAATCTGAAAGGTCGGCTATAACAATTCAAAGCATATTAAACTCATATGGAAAATTTGGTTCCCGGAAGGGACTTTAGAAATAGGTATAAGGGACTTCCCATGGAACTTTACTTCAGAAATCATGATTAATTTACATATTGTATCTACGAAAGAAACATTTTGTATTATGTATACAATTCCACTAAAAGATTAGATGTTTTTTACACCTAAGAGTTCTAACAGACGAACGGCAAGTTGTGAACGGCAAAAGCTACTTCAGCCGTCGCCACATGTCGACGTCAGTCGTCGACGCGTCGGCGGCAGCAGTCAATTCGTCGACGGCTGCCGCTACTTGCCGTTCGTCTGTTAGAACGCTATCAACAAAATATTACCGCATACAGAGACTAAATTGACATTCATTTAAACACTTAATAGCTCATTGACCGAAAGTAGTATATAATTCAGTATAACGACATTTTTACGGCATAATAACTTCAGTCTTGACCCAGTTCGTGCTCTAGAAATTCTTAAAATAATGTCACTGTCTAGATAAAGATTGTTCACAATTTGTGAACAATTGTGTCTCGCTCCAATCTACCTCTATAATCTAAACGTCCTTCCCTGATTCAATTTAGTTGTGCTTATGGATATATCCGTTAGTGCTGAAAAATTCATGTCTATTATTTATCTTTTTCCTGCGAAATAATATAATTAATCTATTATATTTAAATAAGAATGCAGTTCTTTTAAAGGCACATAACTTGTGTTCCAAAGAAAAATATAATTCTTGCTTGCGCTATAAAAAATCTATTTTATATAACCTTAGAATATTATACAATTAATTGCATATTCCAATTTGCACTAACATAAACTTTATTTAGTGTTGCATCAATTAAAAATGTGTTAATTAAAAACAAATGGAATTGGAAGCAAAACTAATTGGAAAACTGTCATCCAGCAAAAGTTGTCATTCTCAGCATATATCATGCCTTATGGGCCCTCTACAGTGTATCATTTGTTGTGTAGAGTCTACACAACGGGCAGGGTTGGCCCAACAATAATGATGGTGCAAGTTTGCCGTCGTTACGGCGATTAAGAAAAAATATCTACAATAACGACCGATCATAGACATTTAGGTTCTCTACACTATCGTGATTACCTCTACTGGCCCATCGCTGCACATTGTGAATAGGGACCATTACATAGTTTGTATATGTCATCCATTAGCTTTATGGAGGAAAAACATTGTATTTTATTTGCGACTGCTGTTGTGGTGTTTGTTTAGAAATAAATTACAACTACGTACAGTATTCCCAAACTGATAATGCGCATAGAAAAATTCGTCACTGTTCGGCAACTGTCATATTCCCCGAGCCTCCGAAGACGATATGTATATAGAGTGGTTAAATATATTTTCTTCATGCATAGTCTATTTGAATTATGAGTTTTATTGTGATTTTATGGTAAAAGAGATAAGTAATGAAATTCGTTTCGATAATTCAATGTAACTAACATTGAATTATCGAGGATAAGCCACACGATTGCGAATATATATTTGTTGTATTGATTTACTTGGAAAATTCTATACTTAGAACTATTAAAGTGTCTTACTGAAGCTGGCGTAATGATGGATGTATGGAAGGTTAAAATAAGACAAAGTTTATATTAAAAAAATGATTTTCAAACACTGGTTAATCTGGTTTACATTTAAATTGTGAAATCTAATCATTAAAATCTCAGTCCAAAGGATTTACAGAATCAGGGATTATCTCTATTTCTGATATCTATTTCATTATGCTGTTATTAATTTTCACTTTCCCCATTGCTATCTGCTACCTGTGTAAATAATCATTTTACCGGATAATTTAACTTTGAAACAAAACTAAGAAGGGTATGTAACAGCAGCTCTATATAATTCCATACAGAGATAATACGTGCGGTCACCACCAATATATAAAGACGACTGACGGATTTTTTGAATTTTTTGACTGACAGGCTACCGTCACCTATCGCCCGAATTGTTTTCGATTGTGTAAGGTGGAAGATGCAAGTGCATTGTTTAGGGCACTTACGATTCAATAATTCGGGGTGATTCGGGTGTTTATGGAAATACGATAATTAGCGAAGATCTGCATGCGCATTATTAATTTTGGAGTACTGTACGCGTAAATTAATTAATAACATTGTTTATGTTTCCAAATAAAGACAGGGTTGAAATTTAACTTCGTATATGATTTAAGATTGTATGTTACCGCTTGGTGGTTTGGTGTTATTTTTAAGAGCAAGAATCATGAAAGTAGAATTTTGAATTTACAAAAATATATAGAGTTTTGATCGATTTTAACATAAATCAATAAAAACCAAAAATGTACACACATTCATATTGTATGTACAATGTTCACGATGTACAAGTACATTGTGTTGTGTAGTATCATAAATATAAAATGACTAAGTATATTTCAAACACTATGAAAGATTCTATTACAGAAATAACATGAAATATTACAATGAGAACATAAAAATAATAATTACACATTAAAATAAAGATACACAAAAACGAACAGTTCTATTTCACGTATATAATAGATATACAAAATGATAATCCACAATTGCGTTAAAAATAAATGATAAGCGAAATAGCCTGAACGGTTTTAATAGGTATTAAATATTAATTATTATTTATTACCGCGCAAGGATCAAATTAACGTTGGATTATACGCGTCGGGATTAAATGGAACACAAATCATGTTTCATTTTTAAAGGTATTAAGGGAACGATTCATGTCTGCTTTTTGTATTGCCACGGAATATAAGAATAAAGTATATTGTATAATAAAGTACATATAATATAAAAAATATAACTTGGTTTATAATGTGTGTATAAATTCTTATAAATACGAAGTATGTTTGTAAAAAATAAACTGGACAACTGCTCTTAGTATTAAAACGTTATTTTTTATGGCATAAAATGAAATTATGAGCATTGAATGCTGGTGTGTTTCTAATTACTAGGTATAGTATATTTTTAATTATTAAAATGGACACGAAAATTAAAAATACATGTGCTACGAGAAACTCTAATTGATTAGATATTACTGTAACGCTTTTAATTTTATGACAGCCTGTTTGCTGTTTGGACGGTATAAACAAAACAGATACCTAAAGAAAGAATTCATTTTTACTCGTATTTTTTATGAAAAGTAAAAATAGAAATCAAATATGCCTTCTGGAAAGGGAAATAGACAAAATCGCCAAAAAACAAATCTTGAAGAGGGTCGAAAATTTGTATCCAGGGGAACGCCTGTCGCGATAACGTGCGATGAAAGTGAGGCGGAAAGCTAGTATAAAATATGTGACTGGAGCGGATTTTGAATTTCCCTTCCCTTGATTATTTCAGTTTATCTGTGTGAAGGATCTTGTGTTATGAAGACATATAAAGCATGAAGTTAAAGAGCACATAATATTATGTTAGTTTTTTCTTATTTTTGAGTTATGGCGATTAGTAATTAAATTCTTTAACAATAATATATTAAAACCTGTTACTGCAAAAAAACAGCAGTAAGCAAGCATTTTAATACTTGAATGAACTTACTTTTAAACCGAATACTTACATTTTTTCATGCCTAACTTAATGTGCTAGTTTTTGCATAATTTCGCCCAAATCTTTTGGCGCAAAGTAAAAATAAAACATGTTTAATTCATAGATAATCCTTTTCATTTAAATTATATTTATAACAAAAAAGTATCGTAAGTGTCTGGTCTCATGTTACCTATAATAAAGTTAAAAACATCATATAAAAAGTTATATAAACTATCAAATACGCTATCTTTAAGTTAAAAAGCCATACAAAAAGCTTCAATCTCACTTGTTATACAGCACGATGTCTGGCCGCCAGATGTGGTCTGATGGTACATGCAGCATGTGCACCCCGCCATACTCCTTGGGCTCCCAGCGAAGCTTGTAGTCGTACCAGGACTGCTCCACCCAGAGGTTCGTGGTCATTATCTGGTTCTTGAGGTTCTGTGGACAAGTAAAGATTTGAAGTATGTCGACTTTTGGTATATGTTTTGTTGTTAGACTTAGTTACATTATTTACGTGTATTACCCAGACAAAAGAGGATATATTGTGCCTAATAATTATCTAATTATCTTTATCAATCTTCAGATATTAAAATCGTTGTTTATAGTTTATTACGTGAGAGAACAACATATAACCATCCATCCATTACACCGTACCTTTTACATTCTAGGACCTTAAATTTCGGTAGAAGGATAGCTGGATTTATAAAGAAAGAACTATTGAAAAAGCATAATAGCAACCCATCCAAAAAAGATAGTAACACTATGGTAGGTTTATATAAATTAGATATAAGTCATCGTTAAACAGTCAATTAATTCAAAGATAAACAACATTTCAGTGATTATCGAGCTCCTATCCTTGCCTATCTCTATATTAGTTACCTACATTAACAAACTCAACTCAAAACTAACTTATAAACATCACTAAACGTTTACAGTTTACACCAATACAAAGTTTTAGATTTCATTGATTTCTAATTTACGTTCACCGCAAAGGAAACTCGATTTTAAGGCGCCGCGGCCGTACTCGTCGCAGAAACAAAGGCTTTTAAGAAGTTTTTGTTCGCAAGCAGGTTATATAGCAGACGTATTTCACTCCTTTGAGTGCAATGCTTCACGTTAAATGTCCTTTTACCTGACTTTGCACTTTGTCGACTTTTGTTTATTGAACGTTCCTTTTTTTCACTAAGAATTTTTTTATACCAGTTTCCAACGGATTTAAATGATTTGTTGTATTTATCGCCGCTTGGCTAGGCCGGAAGATACTGACAAAATTTCGGGTCATTTGTAACAGGATGGCAGTTCTACAGGAGTACGCAATGACAAAAAGAAAAATGATGGTCACAACGCTGGTCGGCTGGTACCGGAGGACTAGTCGCGTGGGCGTTAGTCGAACTCGTCGAATAAATTACGGAAGTCAATCGATTTGTAACACAAAAAAAGACAGCCTTATCAACTCGACAAGCTATTTCAATCAAAAAAGTAAAAACATATTTAAAAAAAGTACACAGGACTGTTCCATCAACCGTTCATTTGGATGACAAAAATATATTATTTTACGCTAGATCGTTAGCGATTTTTATACAAAATTTAAATAAAACATTTTTACATTTAGCGAAATGTTTGTATTATTAAGAATTCTCGAAATATCTCGCTACGAGCGAAGCGAATGACACATGGAATGCATTTTAGTAAAATATTTCCATTTCTATATTTAAATTTTATTATTACAACGTATTTTTATTTGTATTGTCAAGTACGTACCTAATAAAATTGTTATACCTAGGAAATCCTTGAATATATAGTAAAATAAGACATGGGTAGTTATATTATTATGTAGGTAGGTACATATTTAACATATTTTAAATATTGTAGAGATAAGTTAAAGTTTTTATGGCAAAATTTATAAGTATCTTGAATTTATACCTATACTCAATAAAAACATAATTCATGATACGTAATCCGGGTGTGAATTGTAGAGACTCCCTTGTAGAATATTTTCTGAATCACGCATTTGAAATAACTATAAATTATAAAAGGAATTAGTCCTCAGTTACGTATATGAACTTAAATCCTTCAAACATCTCATATCTCTATAATATGATAATCTTTATAAAACATTTTGCAGGGCTTTATTCCCATATTTACAAAAAAAGAAAAAGCAATTGTTTATCCATCTACATCTTGACAGTTTATCACACCGAAACTGCAAAGTAAGAATTTATGTATTAAAAAAATTACTTGGTAATTAAAAACACACTTTGTATACTTTAAGTTCATGTTATAAAAATATAGTTTAGTGTCTGACGTATATTAATCTATACTATATAAAGCTGAATAGTTTGTTTGTTTGAACGCGCTAATCTCAGGAACTACAGGTCCGATTTGTAAAATTATTTCGGTGTTAGATAGCCCATTCATCGAGGAAGGCTATTAGGCTTTAATATATCATCACGCTAAGACCAACAGGAGCGGAACCACGCGAGTAAATCCGCGGAGCGCAGCTAGTAGTAGATAAGAGTCATAATATCGCAATTTGCATTAAAATTATTTTCATTCGCATTAAAGCCTCAACCGCATACCTAAACAGCTTAATACTAGCCGGCAGCAAACCTGTTCAAGGTAATATAGTGAAAACAAATCCTATTTAATATTTAAGGTGGCCGACCAAGGACCGACGCAAACTGTCAAGAATAGTAAAGGGGTTCGTAAATAAACGACCCGTTTTTGTTTACTCGAAATTAATGTTTAGCGCCGAGTTAGAGCGGGGGCACACGATGCGTTGCGGCGCCGCACCGCAAAGATTTCACCGTGTCAGTGGGCACACGAGCGGTGCGGCGCCGTAACGTTTTTATGTCGCAGCGGCGTCGTAGCAGCGTTGCACAGCGTGTCCTTCCTTGTGATGCAAAACAACTGAGCGGTGCCGCTCCGACGTCGCACCGCATTCACCCCTCCCCGCCTCGTCTTGGTGGTTACAAGTCCGGTGCGGCGCCGGAGCGCATCGTGTGACATGCCACAGATATTTCTATGTAAGACGACGCAGCGACACCGCTCCGGCGCCGCACCGCCGCCGCAACGCATCGTGTGCCCCCGCCCTTATTTATTAAAACGTTTCAGTTCTCTTTTTTATTATAACCTTTTTAATAGCGATGTCGGACGTTTGCAAGGAAATTGCGATCGATTTTATGCGGCGGTGTAAAAATACAGTCTTTGTAGTTATAATACAAAGATTGAGAAATAACTGAGGGATTATTTTTTACAGTTTTTTGTCGTATTTACATTATTTATGTGTAGGAACTGTCTTATATTTATATCTCTACGATTGAAGTATACCTAAAAGGACTAACTACTTTCATACAGTCATTTTTTCAATAAGTTGAATTATACATGTTTGTATTTTGTAAAAATCTATATTATGTGTATCTCACATAACATCGTGAATTGTTATATAAATATGTTTGACCCTGTATTCTATTTGCAATCTCTTAAAATTTTGCTCGCGTACGAATGACCTATTTTCTGGCAACACTAACGTTCATACTTCATTCTTTCATCCAAAAGTTTTAAAATATCGAAAAGTAGGTATATTCGCACATAGAAATCAAGTAATTTGATGTAAAATTATATTATTACACTTATTATCTATTTAGGGATTAAAGGACGACCCTTTTTGTAATTAAGATTACTGATTATTTTATAACTAGCTTACCGCCCGCGGCTTCACCCGCTTTGTCTAAAACCCAATAAAGTATATATGTAATTACTAAAACCTTCCTCTTGAATCACTCTATCTATTAAAAAAAACCGCATCCAAATCCGTTGCGTAGTTTTAAAGATTTAAGCATACAAAGGGACATAGGGACAGAGAAAGCGACTTTGTTTTATACTATGTAGTGATTAAATTATATATACGAAGCAATGGAATTTGCAATATATTCTGATTTTTATTTGAGCCAAATCAAACAAAATTTCAACACAGAAGTATTTTGATTCGCACGTATACAATTTAGCTTCACATAGTGTTTTATTATACCTACTATTTTTCTCACATAAAATATTTATAAGTAGATTTCACATGTATAATTCTATTATAATTTGTAATTAATTTTGTCAATTCTTTTAATTAAATTGATCGAAATTGTCCTATTATAACGGTGCATTTACATCAAACGAGCGAATGCTCACAGCTCATTCTAACTCCACTATGTCAAATTATTTTACTGTAAACAGGCGTAGAGCATTCTTTCGTTGTTCTAAATGCGTTCGAAAAGATTCTGTAAACGGCCCCTAAAACAGCAATATTTCTGAGATATAGAAACAAAACTCCAAAACCGACCTATTTCTTATTTCCACTTCATACAACATCGCCAGGGTGGTATAAACGACTGTAAATTTATTCAAAAAGAAATTACATCGCAATTTATTGGAGCCCGACGATATTTTTATTGCATTGAGTCACCGTAATAACGTTACTGGTGGCTTATCGCTTACAAAGAACCTTTTCTGAAACTGGATTATTGTGGAATGGATATGTATAATCTGTGTGTCATTTTATAATTTTAATCTTTCCCTTCATAATATGCGTATTGTAATTTGTAGTTACTTTAATTTTTCACATATGAAATCGATCGTTGTAGCGAATGTACTAATATACATAGTACCTACATAATCTATCTCAGTGCATTTTGTATAAAGATAGATTTTGATGATGCTTGGATTAGCCCTTAGGCTACTTGTTACCCGAATGCCACATGATATTTTTGCAGTATTAAAATGTTTTTTATTTATTTTAGTACCAGACTGATTTGAAAACTTTTTTAGCAACTTCAGGTATCGATTTGGTCTATTTAAAGCCAACTGACTTACAATAAAACCCCCTACCTTACCAGACGTCTATCAACTTTCTTTGAATAAGTTTTCCGAAAGTTTCGTAACACTTTTTAGTTAAAAACCCATTTCAAAGGCATTACCGTCTGTAAGTGAAACGTAAAAGTTATCTTGTTTTTATATCGTTCAGTTACGATTCTGAAACTGAGAATAAACTTTAACAGAGAGTTTAAATTGCAGCCAGATTTCAATATATAGGTACCTAACGCACTTCAAATTAAAAATACAAACCTCTATCGAAGTAGGCAACTGTATTAAAATATAAAAATAAACATGTTTGAGATTTCGCACTAAGATATAGTTTAGGGTAGTTATTTGATTATCTACTACAAAATAAACGATACTAAAACGACAATTGTATCCATTTTTCATCTCATAATCATAAATTCATAAAATCCAAAGCAAAATAAACACTAAAATATAATCTTTGATAATCTTTGAAAATCCATCTAAAAACCTATTAAAAAAAATCTAATTTCCATAGACAAATGTTTTTTTTTCATTGTCGGGTCATTGCACAAGTATTATTGCAAGATTAAAGTCAAGTTAATTAAAATTTAAATACTCCCAAATAGAAATTGAATTTTATGAGCTTACGCCAAGTTTTTAATAAAGTTAATCTGGCCGCTGTCTTACCGTAAGCTTTATCCAAATATTAAATTTAAAGTGAATTGTTATAAGGCCCCGTAATATTTATATTTTGCTGTTTTTCTTGAAGCAAAAACTAACCGGCCTTGGAAAATGGTAATTTATTTTAACTAAAACTAATTAACTCTAAATAAGAGCGTACTTTTAATATTATAAGTGTTTAAAGTCAATTTTGCCACTGTAAAATATATAGAACCTTGCTGGAACAAAAAAACCATGCAGAAATTGTACAAACATAAATTTTAGCACAGGAAATTAACGCTCTAAATAATATAAATATTATAATATTTTTAAATTATTAATAGTAGTGTATGCAGTAACATACACATCACAGAACAAATAGGTTAGATTTTAACGAAATTTGTTATAAAACAAATAATAACAGTCGTAAATATATTTGAGTTATGCATAATGTTATTCACTTCCTTGAATATTATAATGTTACCCAATTCCTTTAACAACAATTTAATTATTAAACTAACTGTGACATAAAGTATAAAATATGAAGATTAACTAAGACATTAAATATTAGATGAGGTGCGATTACTGCTAGCGAGTTTATAGTCCTCTGTGCTCTCATAATTGAGAATTATGAACGTAACTTGCTAGTTCTCTATGTACAGTTATACAGGTGAAAATACTCCTTTGTAGCTCTAAAAAGAATAGTAGGAGAAGGAACGAAAAATCTCGTATACAGCAATTCCTTACCAAAAATCTAATTAGGAAGGATGCAATTGTTCCTATGAGAGGACAAATATATTATAGGCTCAAGTTCGAGAAATGTAATGATAGATTATTATTAGCAATTTTTAAAAGCAAGGGTGTTTTTTCTCCCTATACATTTTTATGGGAATATAATTTTTAATCTGATTAAAAATTCATTTTTTCACGCATAATCTATAAAGGCTACTCATATTTAGTACCACTATACCTAGGATTATAGCTACTATATATCGCTATAGGTATATACAGGGTGTCCCACTATTGGCATACTAAGCGCGAAGGGACTTGTAGTTTTGCATACCCTGATCACGTTAAAAATACTTTGAGCTTAGTATACTATATATAATAGTGTGACACCCAGTATACATACAGTAACTATAAACCAACTTTCAACTTATTAGATACACGAAGAACAAACTTTATATAACATCAATAAATAATAATAAACTACCAATAGACCTCAAATAACATACAGAACATTTCCCTTACATTTACCGTTTTGTGTATCAAGTCCTTATTCAATTATCTGGTAACTAAATATTTATGTTCTTGAAGGTATTTTATTAGGGTTTTATGGGCTCGTAATATTATGAAGTAATAATTGCGTGGGTAACGAAAATAAGAGTTTATAAATAAAATACGTGTGAAGGTTTTGCTTTGAGGAAGTTTTAATGATTGTATTAAACGTTTCGTTGTGAAGTTAATTGGACAAATCGAAATACGAAAATTTACGATTTTTGTGTCGTAACCGTGTATTCTTGCTGATGCTTCTTTAAGGTTCAGATAAATTGGTTGGATTACAAATATAACATATATTTTTAATGATTTCATAATTAACGATATATTTGCTATATTATGGAAAATACAATATTTAGTATATCAGCATACTACTAAGAGTATCTGTAGCAATAATCAGAATCCGCGTCTAAAACCATTTTGGGAAGGATCATTTACATATGACTTCAATTATTTACAACACCTCAATCCTTATCCTGATTAACCTTAACTGCGCCACGGAATCGTAGAACATAGTAATAAATACAGAACATAATAGTAAATACGGAACATAATAGTAAATAACGTGGAATGGAAACACATTTACGTAACAGTTCCGGATACATCTGTATTCCGGAAAGCTGCAGTGTCATTATCTTTATGTTCCATTCAAATTTCTCCACTGGAAACTTTTGGAACTTTTTGTCTACGAAGATTGCTACGGCTCGTAGCTGGGTGCTACGGGCGCGTAGCTTTTTGCTAGGTTTCTTGATTTCAACTTTTTCTGAATTCTAAATGTGTATTGATTGAAGTAATTTGAGATACTTTTGTTCAATTTGTTTTATTTTTTTGTCTGAAGTTCAAGAAGTATAAAAAAAACAAACATCATCAATCAAACATGAATTTGTTTTTGTGATCGTGCTCTCGTGTGAGAGGTGCGGTCTAAAGCAAGGAATTATATAAACGTCCCGGTTTAGCGAACGGAAAACTTATCTGCTTGCTTGTAACGAATATGGATCGTTGAAACAGCTTGTATTAAATTGCATCTGGAGGAATACGATACGAGCAAATCTTTGTGAGTTGGTTTATTTATTAAAAAACATTCGATTAAGGAATTTTATATGACACGATAATTTACTTGAACTTTAGAGATGAATAAAGGCATAAAAACGCTTGATGTTTTACTAATTTTTATGGCCCTAAAAATAATTTCTGCATTGACAGTGTTCATAAAATGATAAAAAATAAATTTCTACAAAGGTCAACGACATTGTCGCGTTAGCACTTGCATTATTAAGTATCTAAGTGCGAAGTAAGCACGCGCCTGTAGACTCGCTTTTAAGCTAAGCAAAACTATTGTGTAGCTCCTTTATAACTTAAGGTAAGCTATTGTTTAGTGCCTTTATAAGTAAAAGCTTTTGTTTCTCGAGACGACATTCATTACTATTCGTTTATGTGTTTTTGAATGTAGTTTGTGATTGTGGATGAAAACCTCATAATAAATTATTTGTTAGACCGGCTACTCACGTACCTGCAGCAGGGGCAATATTGGAATTGGACCCTTAATTGGCTCCTTATTGTTATGTATGCAAGCAGGGGCAATTTAGAGAACAACTGAAATTGCTCCAACTGAGATTATACCAATATCGCCCCTGCGGCAGGTACGTGAGTAGCCAGCGTTACACTTTGTCATCTTTTTATTTCTAAGTACCATTGTAAACATATATTATTTCACATTAAAGTAAAATAATAAAGAAAGAAGCATACTGTGGTAACCACGTTCCTTCAACTATAAATTAGTAATTTATGTTGATACATTGTATGCTACGCAGATAGAATCAAATATAGGTAGTAAATGTGCGAATTATTTGTTTAGTTTGGTTTGTTTCTTTTATTGCAAAATATTCTTGATTATGTTATACAAAATGTATAAAAATAGTAAATTTGAAACATGAGTCGTTCAGGTTATTTAGATTTCATCAAAGTGAGGGTCAACCGTCTCTTTTATATTCAAAAACATATTATTGTACCCATTTAAGAGTAATTTATGTAAGGTCTATTTATGGTAGTATCAAGTCTTTATTTAATCCAAAACTGCATTTAAAACATTATTTTCAGTTTCTTTCTCTGCCTGAATCTAGAATGGAAAACTTGAAATTTCCGAAGTTGATTATAAAATTTCCGAAGTTGATTCTAAATCGTGGCATAAATTTAATGAACCACAATTATAAAATACAGATATTCAGTAACGGTTTCTGAAGTGTTTTCCAGGTTAATTTACCTTACCTTCGTTTTCCTCTACGAGTATGGGTATTTACTATTTATGATTAAAACTAATACGAAATAAGAATATTATTTGACCATCGAAGTGTGCACGGGTCAGCTAGAAAATACTATAATAGCTGCAAATAGACACGATCAATAAATACAAGCTTTTAAACACTTCAGAAGCACTTTGTATAGAAATGATAGATAGAATAAGATGTTTAAACTATACAGCGTGTTTGTTTTTCTGAATTCACAGGTGTATACAGCGTGTTCATGAAAATTAGAGAGTTTATTTTGAGATTTATAGCATGAAATACATCGACATAGAGCCACAATACATTGTGATATATTTTCGATTAACCGGTTAGCGCAATGAAAATACAGGGCACGGGTTCAATGACCGCTACATAATATCTATATATATAAAAATGAAACCCGTTTCGCGATGTCACGGCATCACGTGTGAACGGCTGAACCGATTTCGATAATTATTTTTTTTAAATGTTTGTGGAAGTCCAAGGATGGTTCTTATGTAGACAAAACGTAAATATGTACCACGGGCGAAGCCGGGGCGGACCGCTAGTTATGTATAAAAATACACTTTACTAGTTATAAATAGTAAAAAGTATTACTATGTATAAATATGGAGCTCTACATTGTGTTTCTCATGTAAATGGGCCAAATGTACGAATTTACAAATAAAATATACATTGATTGTAGGACATATTAAATTTTCGAGTCATTAAGCACCGATTTGCTTTTTTATACAGTTAGTAAAATATAACGATGCTAAATCGGGACACCTCTCAGACGCTCTGTGGTTTAAATAACCACTTTTAAGCGGCTTACAACTACACGATCTTTCACTAAATTGAAGGATTTCCGAGTAATAGTTATAAATAGAAGCGATCGATAACACTACGATGCATTTTATATTAGTTTATATATTTTATAGAATAAATGGAGAGACGAAAATATACGACAAACGATATTGCATGTTCCTAAGGGCGTATTCAGAAAGAAAGCTGGAAACTTATAAGCGCTTACCGGCGCTTGTCAGCCCTGGTAACCCGCGCAGGAAAATATATGCACACGCGCCGATAAGCGCCGATCGGTGCCGACAAGCTTCAACACGCGCTGGTCCAGCTTTCTTTCTGAATACGGCCTAACAGCAAATTTGAGAACAATAATAAATATTCTATCAAAGATAAACCACTATTATTACTTGAAGGTAACTTCAATAACAAGAATTATGTATTATTCAAACTATAATGAAATACTAAAGATTGTTTATTATTGTACCACAAAATCTATATTCTCAAGTACATAAATACAGTTGTAAAACCACTTTACTCAGGTATGTAAATTTATTCAAAGGAATGCGCTGTCCGAATCCCTAATGTTGTGACCGATTCAATTCAGACATTAATTATATCTAAAGCCGAGGTATTGCTTTTATGACGATCCTCATTTTGATGGCTTTCAATGGGAAACTGGGAATAATTTTATTAAAACACTAGCTGTTCCCCGCGGTTTCACCCGCGTTGTTCCGCTCCTGTTGGTCTTGGCGTGATGATATATAGCCTATAGCCTTTCTCGATAAATGGGCTATCTAACACCGAAATAATTTTTCAAATTGGACCAGTAGTTCCCGAGATTAGCGCGTTCAATCAAACAAACAAACAATCAAACAAACAAACTCTTCAGCTTTATAATATTAGTATAGATTTAATGCTTTAGAAATAATTATTTTTAAGAAAAAAATATACCTTATAATTCGCCTTATAACTCATAATCAGACTCAGTAATGGACGAATTTAACACGGAAGCTTCCAAATAAAAAATGGCATCATAAAAATCGTTTTACCAAGTCGAAAGTTTTGAGGTAACAAACACCAAAAATTACATTCGACTTGACAACCTTCTCCTTTTTTGAAGTCGGTTGAAAACTCAGTCGAATATCACTTTATCCATATATTTAAATGTTGGTGTATAACTTTTATAAAGGCCTTACAAACTAAAAATCTTATATTTTTTACAAGCATTTCTATTTAAATTCTTCAAACTCTACAATAATCGTTAAAAGTAGACGCAGAGCAAAGAAAAGACATAATAGACGCGCTGACATTTTAAGTGTGAAAAAAACCTTTTATCGCGACTTGAAGTTTTGTAGGTTCTGTTATATAAACTCGTGATGGCATCCAATTGGTATTCCAGATTTTTTACTAAGGGACGAACTATGGAATATATATTTGGTTGTTTTTGAACGATTGTTTGGTATTCAATCTATATTTTGCTCTAAATGTTGTTTCATTGCATTCTGGGTACTATTAACAGTTTTAACAGTTATCTTAGTATTATTAGTCTATTAACAGTTTATGGGACAATAAAAACAGTATCATGTAATTAGTAAGTACATACTTACTTACAAACACATTTAGGTATTGTATAGTATTCTCTGTGGTCTATTTATGTACACATTAGAATCGGTGATTGTTTAATGAAGGAAAATAAGTACAGAAGCTTAATCAAGCTTCTGTACTTATTCTAACCATAAAATAATAAAACGAGAAAAAAAAAATGATCTGCTTTACTTGTCGTTTAAATATAAATTACTAAAGACACCAAATTTCCATTCCAAAAATAGCCGAAACTTCGAGAATCAAACACCCACAATACAGATGCCTCGCCTTTGATGGCGGAAAACAATTGAACTAATCTCATTAAACACGTCCTACTTACTGACTTACATAACTCAATCAGCGATGTCCCCATTATCGGCAAAAGTTCGCTAATCCACTCGTTAGCGATTGAGAAAGGAGACGGCGCGGCGCCTTGTATCGTGGAAGCCGAATATAGGAAATGTTTGCATATAGGCCAGGGTTGTCGATTGCCCTATTTAGCGGTATTTTTAACTGACGTTTCCAAAAGGAGAAAGGTTTTCTATTTGTGTGTTTTTTATAAGTGAAAACTTCTTTAGTTTCTTGACCTAAATTTTTTCGCGCTGAGCCCTTTTGGATATGGGAAAATCATCAATGGGTTCAACAACATGCTAATGTTATGAATTAATAATGCTAAATCATATTTAAGTTTTCACTTCTATCGACACCGACTTTTATGTGATAAATAACACCAAAAAGAAAGCAATACAGGGTGTCCCACTATTGGTATACTAAGCGCGAAGGGACTTTTAGTTTTGCATACACTGATCATGAAAAAATATGTACTTAAACAACAAAATTACGTCAAAAATTTTTTGTTAAGTTTCCTAAAAATCCATGTTTTCTTCTCTGGCTTCGCGCAACCGGCTTATATCACTTCGCTAATTGGCATTTTGTCTATAAAAACAATTTTAAACGATAGCTCACGTGCTGGTGGCAAAGCTGGGCGGGTTGCTTGTTATGGGTGTACACATAGAGTTTTAAGACTTCATCTATTTGAAAAAAAAAATGCGTCTGGAATTTTATAACTATTTTTTACGTACTTAGCGTATGCAAAACTATAAACTCCTTTGAGCTTAGTATACCAACAGTGGGACACCCTGTATATCCTTTTTACTTTGTCGGTAATGGATATAGGCAAAGTGCGTTGAATTTCATATTGACATATTTTTAATTCCGGGTAAACGTGGAACAATGTGAAAGTTAGTGTTTGTTAACACAAATTGTTTCATCAATCACGCCTATCACTTAATCTGTTTGACATTTGGTACACAGTTTATGACTATAAAATAACAGCATCCATATACAAGTCCTCTTTACAGGGTGAAAATTAGAGACGCATTTAATTTATAAATAAATAAATAAAATACTTGGTTTTAAAATTAAAGTTTGGCAACCCTAGGTCCAGAGAGACGAGAGTCTCTCTGGACCTAGGGTTGAGAAAATGGAATGTACGATGTATAAGCCTACGGAAAAAACGCGTTCAATAACATTTTAAAACATTTTTAACACCAGAAGTTCATTATAATGTCGTAAATTCATACTCGAAGGTTTTCACTCGTAAATTTCAAATAAAAAGAGATATTTATATCTTTGTTTTTATTAATATTTTATGGCAGAAGTTTTATGATACTCGTAATTTATTGCCGATCTACAAAACAGGGTAAAATGAATTATGCACACCGTAAAAGGCCGAATTTGGAAGAAGTATCGATATTTATATTTTAGAGTAGGTGTTCAATGTAATAACATTTTTATCATAATATCTTGTATGACAATATGTACCAAAAAGCCTGTCATTGTTATTTACATGCTCTAGGAAATCTCTAATAAACAACAGCCTTCACGAATAGTAATAAATATAACTGTTATGTGAGTATTACGTTAAGGAAAATTACGACTTTAAGAAAGAGCTTGTATATTAAAGATTTTCTAACGTCGCACTATACAGAAAACACGAGTGTGTACCCTTAACGCTTTGAAAAATGTCTTGTACGGTATTATGCAAAAGCGCAGTATGAATTAATGCGAGTGTGACATCGTTGTATCTATTACATCACGGCTTTTGAAAATTGATTCCTTTTTGTTTATTTATCACTATCTTTACATAAAATAGATACGTATATATACGAAACGTAAATCGATAGATACGTATATAAGAAAGTAGGTTTTTCCATGGAGCATTTTCCATTTGCATAATGCACTTACGCTTTCAAAGACCAGCGTCGTTCTTGTAATATAGGCCATACATACTAACGTGATAATGAGCGTAACTTACAACATCGATAAGCTGGCTCAGTTTCAGCTTGATGCACACCCGCAGCACGTCAGTTGTGTTGACGACGGGGCGCACCAGTTTATTGTAGTTCGAGAGCAGGTCATCGTAGAGGCGTTTCGCGTCAGGATTGCCAGCGGCGACGGCCCGGAGGCAGCAAGCCGCCAGCAACCAGACGAACGGAGCCATCAGCTCGACGGCATCGCGGCTGCCACGGCCGGGGCGCGGCGCGGTACTGACGGAGGTCGGAGGGTGAGATACAGCGACCCGTGACTGTTATAACGGTGGAGTAGCTGTTATAACGCTATGAAATATCACTGTTATAACGCTGGTGTTTATAGCAGTGATTTAAATGTCGTTTTTGTACTGGAATAGTGTGTGTTATATAATATAGAAGTTGAAGTTCTCAATTTATTTTAGATATTATTACTTTGTTTCCTAACTTTTCCTGCTTGGGTATTTTACAACAAATATTGCCACAGATTTATAATCAATACGAACATTGCTTGAAGTTAATATTTGTCTCAATTAAATGTGTCGCAGATTGAAGTTGTATTGTTGCAGTGTAAATATCATACGTTTGAAATCAATATATCCTGATTTAAAAGTAAGAGTGAATTATAACAGCACACCGATAACAAAAGTAACAGTGACTTTAGTTGCACGACTTCACTCATAGTAGTGTGTTCCCCCCGCGCCCCTAGCGAACGCCCCCGATCCGCCGAAGCGAATTCTTTCGCTTTTACTTTTAACTTTTGTAATAAATTTTATTGAGTTTTCCGGATCGGTTAGTCTTTTATGATTTTGCGTAAAAGCTTATTTTTCGTTCTCACTGTAGGTATAGTATGGAGATTTATAAAGGAATATTTTACAAATTGTTTTTCTTTGCCCATTAAGAATTATACGTAACTTTATAGGAGGAGCATTTGACAACGTGATTATAATATTCCGGGTATTGAATAACATTGTTAGCAAAAAACTCAGCCATTTAATTTATTCAGATACTAGCGACACGCCCCGGCTTCGCACGGGTGCAATGCTGATACTAAATACACTACATAAAAACTGTGAACGTTGTATATAAAAACATAGCGGCCCGCTCCGGCTTCGCACGGGTATAAAATATATAGCCGGGCGGCCGGCCGGTACCGCCGCAAACGCTACGTCCCGCAATTTTTAAATCTGTAATATCTTCGAAAATATTCACTTAAATCATACGGTGTAAAGGGCCATATAGATCTATATTAAATGAACAATGTATTCAAGGTATTTAATTGGTTAAGGATTAATGCTGTATTGGTTAAAATCGCTTCGAAAATTAGCCATTATTTGTCGTAAAAAGTAAATGACAAAAAAAAGTTATTGTGGGTTGGACTTTTCTGTAGACCTTTTCAATGTGTATAATACTTAGTACATTATTTTGATAAAAATCGTAGGGTTCAGCCTGCGTTTGTAATGTAAGCGGAAAAAATGTAATTTTTTACGACATCACATTAGAAACCTCGAAAATAACAGTACTTCTCCACTATTTAATGGATGTTATTATACATATAAACTTTCCTCTTGAATCACTCTATCTATTAAAAAAAACCGCATCAAAATACGTTGCGTAGTTTCAAAGATTTAAGCGTACAAAGGGACATAGGGACAGAGAAAGCGACTTTGTTTTATACTATGTAGTGATAATAAAGTATTTGATATCGTTGTGTATTAAATAAATTGCGCTAACGAATTTAAGTATAGCGCGAAAAATTACTTTTTTTCAACATTTATTTAGGTAAATGAGCTTCAATATCGTAAACTGTATAATTTTTTATTTACCAATATTAGGTAGTGAACAGTGAGCTTACGATTACTGTTTAATGTAGGTCAAAATGCTTTTATCTTATTGCACCTTATGGTCGACTGACGAAAGATAGGGTATAAAGTAACATGAGGTTCTATCTACCCATCTATTAATGGCCAGACATACCTATGTACAATTGACTGTAAGCTATGGCTTCCAAATTTCGTAAAGAACGATTCGGCTTTCTATTGCAGGTTTAATTGCTCCTAAAGGCACACAAGGCTTGTGTGTTGGCTGCTGCACGTATAACTGATAGCTGTTTTTTATGTCTTTATGAATATTATAAAGCTAGCGGGTTTGTTTGAATAAGCTGTTCTCAGGAACTACTATAATTCGAATTGAAAAATGATTTTTCTGTTAGTCACTATTTATCGAATAAGGCTCTATCGCGCTTAAAGCTACGATAAATAGGAGAAAGATGTTGCAGAAATGGAAAAAAACCTTTTGATATGAAGTCGTCGTGTGGGTCATCTTACTATAGTACTTTTAACTACTCCACTCGCCTATTATAATTTACAAACCATATTTTCATATCATATCACAGTATTACTATTCATAAGTGTGAATATTGTGGACTGTATAATTCTGTTGGGGTTCGTGGTCGAAATAAAACCCTTCCTTCGACATACATACATATATTTTCCCTTTACAATTACAATTTATACCTAATCACTATTAGTACTTATTAACTACTGGTCTGTAATAAGGACTTGCTCTAACTGATCACTATTAGTACTTATTCACTACTGGTCTGGAGTAAGCACTTGCTCGAACTGAACGCAATTTGAAAATTTGGGCTATTTATATTCGTCGCCGGCGGCGATATTCAAAGAGGCCGCCCGGCGGCGAGGCATAAAGCGGCGGCGGCATCCAAAAGCGGCGAGACTCAAAGCGGCGGCGGCATCCAAAAGCGGCGGCGAGACTCAAAGCGGCGGCGGCATCCAAAAGCGGCGGCGGCTGTCTTGCATTTGCCGCCTAGGCCACGCCTCCTCCACGTGTAAACGCAATACACGTGGCGTACTGAGTACAGCGCGATAGGCGAAACCGCGGTGCGCCTCATTGAAACCGCGGTGCGCCTCTCTTCCACGTGCAGCGTTAATATTCCGCCTCATACACGTGGAGCCGCTGCGCGGGGAGCCCCGTTACCGCCTGCGTGTACTCGTCCTTTACAGTCCTCCCCCCGGCGTAGCTTGCGTAGCCTCCTTCATCACGACGAGCTTGCTGACGGGGCGTCTGAAGATCCCGCTCTTGGTCTTCACTTCGGCTACCCGCACAGCGTCGTCCGGCCCGGCGTGAACGCGCACCACGACCCCCATGGGCCATGTGTTGCGCGGCAAGACGTGGTCCACGATAATGACCACGTCACCTTCCTCGAGGCGTCGCGTGTCCTTTCGCGCCTCCCCCCGTGGCACGAGCGTCGGTAGGTACTCCTTGATCCATCGGCGCCAGAAGTGGTCGGCGAGCGCCTGGCTGGCGCGCCAGGTCCGTCGGTCTGCTTCGTCGCACGGCCCCGTCGTCGGCAGTCCCGTTGAGGAGCCCAACAGGAAGTGGTTGGGCGTGAGGGCTTCGGGGTCGTCTGGGCTCACGCTCACGTGAGTCAGCGGCCTCGCGTTCACCGCGAACTCCGCCTCGGTGAGTAGAGTCCGCAGCACCTCTTCTGGCGGCGCCTTCTCCCGTAGTGTCGCGCCGAGCGCGGTTTTCACCGACCGCACCAGCCGCTCCCATGCACCGCCTTGATGCGGCGCACCCGGCGGTATGTAGCGCCACTCCATCCGGTGGCGCAGCGCTTCTTCTTGTAGCGCCGGCGCCCACTCGTTGTACGCCTTCTTCAGTTCTTGATCAGCACCCCTGAAGTTCGTTCCGTTGTCCGAATACATCAGACGAGGCCACCCTCTGCGCGCTGCCATCCTTCTCAGCGCCATGATGGCTGAGTCCGTTGACAGAGATGCGACGAGCTCCAGGTGCACGGCGCGCGATGTCAGGCATGTGAACAGCGCGCCCCATCTCTTCTCTCTTCTTCGTCCGATCTTGACCATCATTGGCCCGAAGTAGTCGACCCCGCAGTTGGTGAAGGGTCGATGGAACGGGTCGAGGCGAGCGCGCGGCAAGTCCCCTTTGGCTGGGACCTGCGGCATTGCTCGGCGTACTCGGCACAGCGCGCAGTTCTTCTCCACAGCGCGCACTGTAGGCCGCAGGTGGATGACCCAGTAGCGCTGTCTCAGGTCGTTGGTGACGCGCTCGCGGTTGGCGTGTCCGGCGGCACAATGTTCCTGTAACACTATTAGTCTGGTTATTCTGTGCCGGCCGTCGAGGATTACCGGCTTCTTCATTGTGTCGGGTGCCGTGGCTGCGTTTATGCGGCCCCTTACTCTCAGCACGCCGTCTTCCATTACCGGGTCCAATTTGTACAGTCTACTGGATCTGCTGATGGGGCGC
Source organism: Colias behrii (assembly GCA_029959065.1). Classification (NCBI taxonomy): domain Eukaryota; kingdom Metazoa; phylum Arthropoda; class Insecta; order Lepidoptera; family Pieridae; genus Colias; species Colias behrii. The sequence goes on along the minus strand of JARWMC010000008.1, from coordinate 1,915,504 downwards.
GCGTCCTTGATTCGCTTTATGTCTTCTCCAAAGCTGTCGTTCTGTGCGCGCTGTACCAGCAGCCGTTCGGCTTGCTCTAGGTGGCGACATTCTAGTCTCGTCGCCGTGTGTCTGATGCGTATGTCGATGAATGCGAGCACCCTTGCTGTTGCTCCCACCAGTGTGCGGAATTTGGAGAAGCGCTCTGGATCCGGCAGCCATTCCATCTTCCGTGGCAGCTCGCTTACATGCAGTACATCAGCCTCGTCCGTAGTTTCTCGTAGTTCCTTCTCCGTGGGCCACTGGTCCTCCGTCTTTGTCAGGAATTCTGGACCCTGGAACCATCGATCATGTCCCGTGGTGAAACTTAGGCGGGTGGCGTCGTCGGCAACGTTTTCATGAGTCGGCAGCCACCGCCACTCTTCCCTTTGTGTTAGTTCTCCAATCTCACCGAGGCGATGCGCGACGAACGGCGTGTATCTCTTTGCATCGTTGCGCACCCAGTGCACCACCGTCGATGAGTCTGTCCAAAACCAAGTACGAGATATGTCATACCTGTGCTCTCTTCTTATCTGATCGGCGAGTCTGGCGCCGATCACCGCCGCTTGTAGTTCTAGGCGCGGGATCGTCTGCGCGCGTCGTGGAGCCACCTTCGCTTTCGCCGAGACGAGTTTCACTTGCACGCTGCCGTCCGTTCGTCGCATACGCCAGTATGCCACGGCTGCATACGCTTGTTCACTGGCGTCGCATAGTACGTGCAGCTCGATGTCTTCGACGTTGTCCGTTGCGTAGCATCGCGGCAAACGTAGCGCGCTGACCGTTTCCAGCTGCGCCAGCCAGCCCGCAAACTGCTCGCCCTCTTCTTCGGGTATTGGTTCGTCCCATGAAATCTGGAGGCGCCACAGGCTCTGCAATATGATTTTAGCACGAATGGTGAAATAACTTAAGAGGCCTAGTGGGTCATAAATTGACATTACCGCACGTAATGCTTCGCGCTTGGTTGGCGGGCGCTTGCGATCTCGCACCTCCACCGGTACCCTGTTCATTGCTGTGTTGAATCCTAGCGCGTCTTGCTCGGCGTCCCAAATTAGCCCGAGGATCTTCGGGGCTGGCTGCGCTCCTCCCAGCTGCGTTGGTGTGCTGGCGTGTAGTTCTCGTGGCACGTCCCTCAGCACGCTCCTGTCGCTGGCGCTCCATCCCCGTAGCTTGAAGCCTGCCGCCGCGTGCACCGTCCGTATTTCTTTGATTGCTTGTCTGGCTTCCTCTGTGTCGGCGTAGCTCACCACCAGGTCGTGCAGCCGTAGGTCCGCTTGCTGCTGTTCTCGGACGTGAAGCACGCAGTCCCTTTCGACGATCATTTGACGCGGCGTTGTTCCATGTATCACCCAGCCGAGATTTGTCTTGGAGGCGGCAGGTTCGTCGGCGCCGCCCATCCGAAGCTCTCTTGTCACGATGTGCTCCCAGTGGTCGGTACCCACCAGGACACCCGCGCGTGCTTGTTCGTAACATACCTCACGTTCCGGTATGTCGCGCAGGTGTCTGTACCGAAGCAGGGAACCCGGGATGGACTGCTGATGCAACTGTAGCTTCTTCATCGTGCGGGCGCGCAGGTCGTGTAGTGTCCCGTCGCTCTGCCCCCGCAGCTGCACCGTCACCAGCCGACTTCCTTCTTCAATCTGCTCCATGTTCGCCCCGTGGATGCGGAGCGGCATGGCGGGGCCTTCGGCGCCGATCTGTTGCGCCAGGTCCTCATCAATGAGGGTGATGGTGGAGCCCTCATCGAGCAGTGCGTGCGTCGATACCTCCCCCCGTGGGCCGACGACGGTGACTGGACACATCTTCAGCAGGACCTCGCGGGGCGGTGCGGTTGCGCGGTCAGCAACCGCCATGACGGTTTCTTCGGTCGACGCAGCAGGCTCTTCTCTTCTTACGTCGTGCAGTGATGAATGATGCGGGCGGCGGCACTGGTTCACGCCGCATGGTTTCGCTCGACAGTAGATGCGCCGATGTCTCTTCGTGGCGCACTTGAAGCAGGCGCTCTTTTCCCTCACCAGCGCCCACCGCTCATCCACCGACAGCTTGGCGTAGCGCGGGCAGGCAACCATGGTGTGGTCGCGCCCGCAGCACAGGCAGAAGTCTTCTTTCTTCTCTTCTTTCTTCTCTTTTTTCTTCTCTTCTTCATCACCACTGGAGACTATGGTGTATACTGCCGACTTCCTTCTTGGTGGAGCAGGTCGCGCTGCTGCTGCTGCCGTGGTGTCTCTGCGCGCTGGCGCAGTGCTGCTCGTCGGCGCGTATGTGTAGCGAAGCGCCTGGTCCGCCTCTCTCATCAGGAAGCGGGACAGCACCACAATTTCCGGATCTGCCGTTCCTTCCTGCGAATATGCATAGTCACACCATCTGGACCGCAGGTGCGGACTTAGTTTGTCCAATATCTCCCTTGCTAGCATAGGATTGTATAAATATCCCTTTCTATCTATGGTTTGAAGTATGCATACCACGTTTTGCACCTTTACCGCGAAGCAGTTGATGTCCTTGGCCGCTGCTCCAGGTCGCGGCAGCTTTCTCAGGTCTTCCATGGCCCTGTCGATTATTATCTCGGGCCTCCCGAAGCACTGCTCCAAAGTTTTCATGACTGCTTCAGGTGATGAAGCAGTGTGGAGCAGCGCTGCCACGGCGTCCCTTGCTTCCCCCTTCAGGCATGTACGCAGCCGCTGGATGTTTTCTGCGTCGGACACTTGGTACATGCTGCTTGTGTCCCGGTAGGCTGCTCGGAACGGCAGCCACTCTTCGATCGCACCTGAAAATATAGGAAGGTCCGCGTGGCGTAGGCGCGGTCGCGCCATCTTCTCTAGGGACGCCGCCAGCTGCTCTATTCCTGTTCGTCTGGTCGGCGTCGGCGATCTTCCTCTTCTTAGTTCGGATCGCTGGTGTCTGTCATCCTTCGGCACAGGATGTGACTGGAGCCACTCGTCCACCTTGTTTCGTTCTTCTGTCGCGGTGACGGCATCTTCCGGCAGGCCCTCGTCTTCCTGTATGGCGGACACCTCGAACTGTAAGCGTTTATTTATTAGTTCTTTCTCAATTTGTAGTTCTTTTCTCTGGATAGCGGCGAGTCGCTCTGCCGCTTCTAATTCCGCCGCCTTAATCCGCCGCGCCGTACTCGCCGACGACCGCACCGATCTAGCGGATCTCGCTGGCGAATGCCGTCGCGGTTGCGGCGGGATCTCCATCGTTTCTGTGGCTGACGTCAAGCGTGCGTCAGACGGCGATGCTAACGGGTCCAGCACCAGCCGCCGCATTCGTTCTTGCCGCACACGCTCTGTCTCCTGGCTCCGGTCTTCAACTTCCACAGCGTCACCCTGGCTGCGGGTTACCACCATGCCTAAAGAGGTGACGCACCGCAGGCTTATACTGGCAGACTCGTTCCGCTGACCAGCACCCCTGATTCCCGGCGCGTACCACTAGGTCACCACTGGCGGCCCGTGTCTGCCCGTAAAAAACCTTACGACTCACCTTATTGGACTAGTACCAACAGCGCGGCCCCGTCGGTAGGTACCTGACTCGCCTGGTGACGATCAAAAACACCAGCAGGCTAGTACCAACGTTACCGGTTTGCCGATATTCGTCCCTCGAAGGTGAGCTCGTTGCCGATGTGCACCTCTCTTCGGCAGGATCTGGTCTTCCACGTGCAGCGTTTCTTCCTTGAAGTATCCGGCGCTCGTTGGATCACACGTTGTTATCCGGCGATCGAAGGGCCACACGTTGTTATCCGGCTCGAAGGACCACACGTTATTGTGGACTGTATAATTCTGTTGGGGTTCGTGGTCGAAATAAAACCCTTCCTTCGACATACATACATATATTTTCCCTTTACAATTACAATTTATACCTAATCACTATTAGTACTTATTAACTACTGGTCTGTAATAAGGACTTGCTCTAACTGATCACTATTAGTACTTATTCACTACTGGTCTGGAGTAAGCACTTGCTCGAACTGAACGCAATTTGAAAATTTGGGCTATTTATATTCGTCGCCGGCGGCGATATTCAAAGAGGCCGCCCGGCGGCGAGGCATAAAGCGGCGGCGGCATCCAAAAGCGGCGAGACTCAAAGCGGCGGCGGCATCCAAAAGCGGCGGCGAGACTCAAAGCGGCGGCGGCATCCAAAAGCGGCGGCGGCTGTCTTGCATTTGCCGCCTAGGCCACGCCTCCTCCACGTGTAAACGCAATACACGTGGCGTACTGAGTACAGCGCGATAGGCGAAACCGCGGTGCGCCTCATTGAAACCGCGGTGCGCCTCTCTTCCACGTGCAGCGTTAATATTCCGCCTCATACACGTGGAGCCGCTGCGCGGGGAGCCCCGTTACCGCCTGCGTGTACTCGTCCTTTACAGTGAATATGTGTTATCATTTTATCATTTAAACTTCAAGTATCTTTGTATTGTATTGCTAAATGTACATTATTAAATGTACCGAATTAAATGCACCAATATAATTGGCTGTAATTGTTCGGTAGCCGTGAACCGACCGTTGATATGGGAAACGAAGCGATTAAAAATTAAACTGTTTTTCTTTTCAGTGACGGAATAAGGACGTTTGGGGCCTCAAATAATATTATAGGAATTCCTATTTAGTATTTGTTTGAGAGGAATAACAGAGATATAATAATGATAGTGTAAAGAGAGAATTATATGTCCATATTGGATTTATTATCATCAAATAATATGATTTTAAATACGGGTTAGCTACGGTAGCTTTCTAACAATGAAAAAAAAAATACGTGTGGCACTCGAGGACTGCCGCGGTAAAGCTATTGCATAGCATCGCATCGCTGTGCCGGTTGGAGTGGGGGGTGTTAGGTTTTTTCGTTACGGAATTTTTACATTCGGTCGCCGCGCTCAAAGTCTGAGATAAAAGCTATGCAATAGCTTAAAAATCAATTTTCTTTTTAAAGTCTGAAAAACTTCAGTGCCTCAAAACCAGTATGGTGCAGTAAGCCTTACTTAAACAAGCTATCTCATTTACAATCTAATGTGTGCAATATTTCTTCTTACATACATTAAAATATTCTTTCAACTTGGTTTAAGCACAGAATACATAATAGTAGCTAAACGCTAGTTTAAGGTCAAAAAATTCTAAATTAAATACTATGTAGGGCACCAAAAACAGGCCCTCATACATAGCCTGATGCCGTATCTGGCCCTACGTCGAATGTTCGCCGTGAAATAGGGCACGATAAAAGCACAATTTTGTGGCTCGAAGCGTACAGTCAGCAAAAAAAGTATTTGCTAAAAGAAATATTTTTCTATCCTTTCCGATTGTAGAATTAAGAAGTTTTATTTTTATGAAGGTTTTGAAAGCATATAGATTTTTTTGTCAAATATCGTTTTTACATTCGATTGGAAACCAAATTTTTGACTGCATATTTATCATTAAATTTATATAAAATATTTAACGAACTTTCCCATACAAATATTACAAAAATTTGAACATAATAATTTGCATATGAACCAACCAAATATAAAACTCTATAATACTTTCTACCTATTTTGCTGTCGCTACTTCTAAGTCCATAAATATTCGTGACATTTATCTTCTAAGCCACGTTAAATAAGGGACGTAATCTATTCCGTTATATTATTTTTGTCACAAAAAGTTTATGTAACAAAAACAACACATATTCACATTTGATATTATTATGCAAAAAGGGGATCTTAAGATTATTTCTATGTTATAAATAATTACTTTATGAAATACAGCAAAAGTTTTCATATGGTAGATAACGTATTTATTCTGCCATTTACATAAAACTTCTGAGTAAGGTTTTGTTTTCTACGCATGAAATAACGACTAATTTAGAAACATTTAATTTAATTTTAAAATTACCAGATATTTATCTACTCATCCAATAATACATCTCCCGCTATCATATCAAAAAGAAAAAGTAAATCAGACGTCTAGCGCCCAATAAAAACTTTAATAATCAAGGATAGAGTCCAATACATCGATGTCCATTAGATCGAAGGATATTTGATGCTCTGTTTACACGTGGTTTAGTACTGGCTTATAGAACAAAGTATTTTTTGGTTATTTTGTACAGGCAGAGATAGTTGTATAGACCGTCAAATTTATGTGGAATCGAGCATCACTATGGTTATGATGGACAACGACAATGGATGCTTATGGGAATAATAAACTGGATAGTTACGTAGTTCATGTTTATGTGTACCTACTTGTATATGAAATTTAGTTTTCTTTTTTGGTGTCAAAACATAAGTAGCAATTAATATATAGACAGGAATGTGGAAATTTTACACAATAAATGCATTTGCAAAAAGCTCATCTCGTCGTGTGTCTTCATAAACTGTCGTGTGTTTAAAGTGGGCTGGTAGTATTTAGTTTCATAAAAAAAAAAACATTTTATAATCACTCCGTCACATCCGGATCATATTAAAGAAAGTAGTTCATAGTTCATACTATACTAAACATTAGCAAAGCAGAATAATATTTCAAACATAAGTCAGTGTAGACTAAACACAAACGAACCCAGGAGACAAGGCCCGGGGATGCGGAAAGCCAATAACTGTACGCAATTTTACGGGAAACTCCCAAACGAGAAAATAAAGAACTCTTTAATCTTGGTGTGATTTTGGACCAAAACTTTTCCCTTCTTTAAGTATCGACTGCTTTGAGAGCAAATGTTGATTGCGCTCATCGATATTATACTTGGGTATTATATTTCACACTACTAATTGCGTTGACACGCAGACGATTAACGCACATACACGTGACTGATTAAAAAAACATAATAGCTGCATAAAAACTTGAATTTCACAACATAAGGACATCTAACGTGGCAAAGCAAAATTTTATTAGAAAAAAATAAACATCTTCTTTGTTTTATTTCTCATACTAAAAGCACGACTTTTTTAAATATTCTATCTCTAAGACTTACGCATTGAAATGGTATACCGTCAAAACTAAAATATTAGTTCAAAAGCATACAGACACCTAATCCACTAAGCAAAATTCATCTAAATTCCTTTGTACCAACTACAGGAAGTTTGTACACCAAAAGCTTTGACATAATACAATGCTGATGTATGCGAATGGTGTATTCAAATCCTGACTTCTGTAACCGCATTAGCGGTAATCTGTTATTCAAATGTACACTTTGTCTCCGAATACATAATGGTTAGTTTACTGTGATGATGACTTCGTAGAAGAATAATTTGAAATAGAGACAGTGTTTGTTTTTAGTGCGATTTAAGCTTGTTTTTGCTAAATGGGTCATAAAGAATAGGGCAACTGCTATTTGTATAGATATAATATATTGTATTATGGATATCTAATTACGCCAGACTTGCTATTCTCTTTCTATGATCGTGCCCTGTGTGAAAAATGTCCTGAAATATTTATTGATTTATTTATATTTATATTTACCTACATTGAAAATATTTTTAAATTTATGTGAATTACTATTTTCACTCATTCATGTTTAAGAAGATTTAAAATACTTTTTACCTGTTACGCGAACGAAGCCGCAGGCATAAACTACTGTTTTTACAAAATTGAACACAGGCCCCTCTTACTGCGAATATCCTGAATCTAGAACTGAAACAAGTTTCGTTTCATTGCAAAGAATCATAATGCATACTTGTAGTTCACGTGGAAATGTATAGATGGCGTTGATTCTAATAATAGGTAGTAGGTCAATAAAATCCATGTTTACCCCTGTTTACCCACTCAGTTTTATTACGTCAACATCAGCTTAGCAATATTAAGTGAAACTTGTATAAGAGATCAGAGTCATTTTATGTTACAGACGAACTTATTATGTGAAAACTATTAATACCCATATCATGTATGAAAATTAAAAACTACCTACATCTAATATTTTTTTTTTCTAGATGTTGATCAAGGCCCAAGTGTGTTAAATAATTAATATTTTACAGCGAATACGTTTTATAAAATAACTACTACTATTTTTAACATTGTTTGTTTGGATTGGAAGAATGATAAAGCAAGCAATTCCCGGACGTGGCAAGTGAATTTTCGAAAATATTTAAATGCAGTTTTATTTATTTAAAAAATAACAGAATGTTTACTTTCGCAAAATATGCCATCTCCACTATTTCAAATACTTTTCCCTTATCCCATACAAACTTTTCATCCTATAATATATTCAGAAGCGAACAAAGCCACTGCATCAGCTAGTATTATGTAAGTCACGTTCCTTGTAGCATTTGATTGATTGATTCCTTTATTCAGGATTTATTCCACCAAGGCCTCCCTCCTGGGTAATGAAATGTACTTCTTACATGTATAAATAGGTACTATTATTTATAGGATTTGGGAAAGAAATGTTTGAAATTCTCCTTTTTGTACTCGTCAAGTTCACCGCATTTTGAAAAACGTTATCAAATGCGTATAATTTATTCGCTACCAATAAATTTTTCACCAATTCTCTTCAGTATTTTGGCATACTATAGACCGTACGGGTACGGACTAAATTCATGATATAATTTTTTTATATAGGTAGGTATTTGTAAATTGTAATTTTGTTCATGTAAACAACATTTTAAGTAAATGTTGTTTGTTTGTTACACATCACATTCATGGATGTTGCAATGCAATAGCTAATAGCTTAATACTGTACATCACCAACTTTTGTTACATAGAATATAGATGATCTAGACACGCGGCAGCGTGTCAAGCCGAGTTCAAGCGAAGAGAACTGGCACACTAGCAGCCGTGTGTAATTTTACACGAACCATTTGGAGCCACTTTTCACCCCCTTATAACTCGAAAACTATTTAACTTAAACAAACCAAATTAACTAATGACCTATTGAACCTCATAATTTGATGAGGCTAGTTTTACTTACTATGTATTTATATTTTGTGAGGTTCTAAAAACTAGCCAAGTCAAATTATGAGGTTCAATAGGTCATTAGTTGTTTGCTTTGTGAAAATAATTATATTATTCAAATTAAAAAAGTCATATTTTAGAATAAACGTTGTTCTCTAAGGGAAAATAAAACAATTGAGTTTTCAGTTCACCTAAGAACTTAATACATCTTTGTAAATAAATTTCTGGACTGTCTATACAGAACTTGGCACACATTTAGATCTCAATTCTTTTTTCGGCAAATTAAGTCAACGATTGAACTTGGCTCCAATTTTTTACATTTATGTTTTTGGTGGGATAAAATTTAAGTAAAAAGAATAAAAGCAATATTTGAAGGTAAATCTATCAATGAGTTTAAACGCGAACTTTTTAAGTTTGTTAATCAATTTATATTTTTATGTACCTACTAGTGGCTTCACCCATGGGTAAATGAACGTTTTCATTTCTATAACTTACCTATGCGATATTCTGCTGCATAAGCTACATCTCTACCGTTATCAAAATCCGTTCAGTGGTATTCCCGTGACATAGAAACAAAAATAACATACATACATCTTCACTAACTTTCACTTTACAATATTTGTAAAATAAGATCTTCGCCGATTTCTTACAGCGGAAATAACTGTATTAAACATTTTTATAATATACCTTTAGATATTTTAAATATCAAATCTCTCGATATGAGAATATTTTAAGTATGGTATGAAATGAAAAATTTCTGAACGCATATGAAAAATATCTTCCATCGAATGTCATGCGTCTTAGTAATCTTGAGTGAATAATGAATATCCATATACCAAATGCTTTTCCTAAATCTATATTTCATTTTCATATTAACTTTGTTGTCATTTGCAAGTATTTGTAAACTTACTAAAATTTAGTAGAAAACCACGAAAACAAGTATTTTTAAATGTCTTTCCCACACATGTTTCTTAAAAGCTAAGTGGGTGGACAATTTTAAGCTAAAAAGCTTGAGAATACCTTTGTTTTTACATTTTGCTTATTTCGGGATTAATCAATACCCCATTTTTATGTCAAACATGCAAAAAATTCCCCTGTCCTTAATGTGTGCAATAAAAAAGTTTTATATTCACCATATAAATGGAATTGTACCTACTGTAATTTCTGGCTTATGGGTCTCGTATTGTTTCTTTGTCCCTGTTTCTTTGTTTATTCGGGATATATATAATGTTTATCTTTTTTACTATGCTACAGCATAGCTGCAAAATAAATGAGGGTCTATCATTAAAATTTCATTATAATAAAGAATCTACAGCTAAATTAAGTTTCACCACTTTTACTTTGTTGTTGATTTTTGGTAGTGTTTTGCGAGTGACAAGAAACGTAAAATTGAAGATAAACGTTCCAGTATTTTATGTGTATTTTGATATTTATAAATTGTGGTAATAATTATTTATCTTCAAATTTTCATGAAATAAGCCGCATTTTTAAGTTATTTTGGACTTGTGTTAAAATTGTATGTTACGCATTTTTAAATTTGCCCTATAAAATAAAATACTAGAAGATAGGCTAATTATACAGATATCACATGAAACACGAACAAAGCCATGGTTTGAATCTTGTATTATCAATTAAAGCCGGTAGCCGCGACATGTGAGCGCACTGCGCAAAATTTTAATTCCATTACTTCCCATATAGTACAATGTTTATAATATTCGTTAAGTGCTGTTATGCAGAAAACCTGTTCCGTATGCATATTTTATTATTTTTCATATCAAACAAAATTTGACAAATTTTTAAAAAGGTATGGAAATGTATTGAGGATAGGATAATGGATATCAACCTAAAACATAGGAGACAACAGTGCATAATATAATCCCAGAATCCACAATTTGAATCTATGAACATAGTATTTAAAAAGTATTTAAATGTCAAACTAAAAATAAAAATTAGGTACCAAAACCCAAAATTTATTTCTAGTTTATATTTAGCTTTTTTTTCACTCAAAGCAAAATAAACAGTATAATCTCACCTTTTAATTTTTTCATTGTTTAACCAAAAGACGAGAAGCCTCGACGACCTAATATAATTTATTATAAAAGATGAAGGTAGTTTTAATAAATAATTATTTTTAGTAGGTACCTGTTTTGGTGTGCAACATTGTAGTTTGACCGCGACTTCTATCGCAGTATGTTCGAAATTAGACACATCCGCGTCGGTAACTAAAAATGGAAGAATCATTTAATAAAACCGGTGTCTTGTGTGATTACTATCAACGTAAATGAATAATACTATTGTGTACTTTTTATACGAAGTTATGGATTCGAATTCGAATAGTTTTTTATCTCAATGCAAACAGTGTAAATCACTACATACCTAGTATAAAACAAAGTCGCTTTCTCTGTCTCTATGTCTGAATGCTTAAATCTTTAAAACTACGCAACGGATTTTGATGTTTTCTTTATTAGATAAAGTGATTCAAGAGATGACACAAAAATAAATAGCAATAAAATTTTGCGACTTCTAAAGTTATGAAATAAAACTACGAAAAAAAGTCAAAGACAAAGAAAGATTATTTTAAATGTTATATCCTTTGTACAAAGCTCTTCAAGTCTAAGTTAAATCTGAAGAACTGTTAAATCTTAATATATATAAATCTCGTGTCACAATGTTTGTCCTCAATGGACTCCTAAACCACATAACCGATTATAATCAAATTCGCACACCATGTGCAGTTCGATCCAACTTGAGAGATAGGATAGCCGGGGCGGACCTCTAGTATTTTATAATGATATTTGTTCAATAAATTTAAATTGATTTTTCAACATTCTGGGAAGTCAAGGTTCGGTAATTCATTAATTTGTCGAGAACATGAAAACACTTAGCGTACCTATTTCTCTGAAAATATCGATCTATCTAGATTCTAGAATATTAAAGGTCCTTCTATAATTTTCCCTCGAAAAAAGTAATTTACTTGCTTTAATTTATGGACGTCCTAAAATCTTGGAAAATTAGTAAACAATGAAAATTCTATTGAAAGTAGGTACATACTTATATGCCTGTCTTATGTCTAGTATTATTTATTACTAGCTGTTCCCCGCGGTTTCACCCGCATTGCTCCGCTCCTGTTGGTCTTAGCTTGATAATATATAGCCTATAGCCTTCCTCGATAATTGGGCTATCTACCACCGAAAGAACTATTCAAATCGGACCAATAGTTCCCGAGATTAGCGCGTTCAAACAAACAAACAAACAAACAAACAAACAATCAAACAAACAAACTCTTCAGCTTTATAATATTAGTATAGATTACAAGTATTTTCTGCTCATATAATGACCAATCATAAAACGAAACAGATGAAAGAAATCTCAGCGAATTATTCTTTTAATATTAATGATTCACTTTCGTATAATTTTAAAAACTGACGGTTTCCCAATTCACCTGCATATCGCAAAAAATTCACTAGTAGGAACTTCTTATCGGCGTACGTTTACATAATTGAATTACGGGGACTATCAATCAATCTAATAGAGTCTTTATTGGATGCCTTGGATTTCGCAAAAGCGTCCCACTTTAATCCCATTTACAAGTAAAGTGGTCCCACGGGCCTCCACGTTTTTCAAGCACAAGTTTACTATGCTTCATAAACTCGAAAACATTTGCATTGGAAACGCGTCCAGTAACAATGCGTATTCTCTTCCTATTCGGCCTGTCTTTCGTAGTAATCATGAGTATTTTATGCAGCGAAGATTCGGAGGAGCAAAGTTTGTTGCGAAACTTCGAGGATAATCTATTTTTGTGGAGATCGAAAAGGGAACTTGACCGCTTCAACAGGACCGAGTCGAATAGTACTTTAAGGCACAGGAAACTCCTGGAGAGTTTCAAGATAAGATGGCCGGTGTCGAGATGGCGCGAGTTCAAATATTTCACGGACGATTACTTGGACCTGATAAATGAACATTGGCTGCAATTTTCGCCGCCGTATGAAGGTGTTCAGAAGTTCTTGGGAGCCGTCTATGTGCTGTTCTCGACGGTCGGCTGTTGGGGGAATATTATGGTCCTTTTGATGTATTTCAAGTAAGTAAAATAGAAAAACTTAGAAAGTTTAATATAAAAAATCTCAGTATATTTTTCACAACAGTCTTATAACAATATGTTAGCAAACTTTAATCATGCGTAAAAAAGAATTTGAAAGTCTTAAGTTTCTATTCTATAAACTAGTTCTAATTCTATTTTTTTTATGTGTTATAATTCACAGAAGAAAAATTTGAAACTAACGCTATATAAATAATGTCAAAGTAAGGTCAAAGTGCATGAACATTACTTTCTTCCAATTTTTTACTAAACAGGTGATCAGTATGATTTATCCTACCAAACATGTGTTACTTATTTTGATTCGATTGGTACAATTCTAACCCAGAACTACTCCATCTGAATTATAATGCCTGTACCAACATATTTTTCACAATAGCCTGCTTTAAATATTAAGGACGGTCAAACGTTATCTTGTTACTAGGCAAGTCGGGGGATTTATATGGCAAAACTTTTGTTAAAACGTCAATTTCATACTCCGTTTAATGTTCATAAATGTTTCAAAGCAATCGGCTTTGAAACAATCAATAGGATGAGAAGAATTGTTTTTTGTATCTACCATAATAATTGTTTGGAAGCTACGGGAATCCTTTGAGAATAAATTGGTTTAGAATTGCTCACTTCAATCCAGTAAAAAACGTTTTATATGCAAAATATTTCAAAGAAAATTAAATAGGAGCTGCTGTCACTGGGCCATTTCATGTCCACATTTAATGGGGTAAACTTTTTGTTAAATAGGAACAGAACAATCAAGACTTTTTGTTGATATAATTAGGACTCAAATTCACTTGGAAATTTTTCCAAAACAAATTGTGTATTATCTAGGTAAGTATGTTATTTAAGTTGTATAATTATTACAAACTAATATTGAATAACAGGCATTGACATTCACCACAATACACCCAACACACACCAAACACCATAAACCCAAATTTTTTAATTTGTAACCCACCTTACAGACATCTTGATTTTGTAAATGTAACTCAAATATAAGGTTAAATATTACACAGGTATTCTTACATTAATCCGATATTCTTAACCAAAAATAGAAAATAATTACACCTGTTATATTTTGAAACACTCGTGGCAAAAGGGCGGATTTCCTTTATTTTTCCTTAAAGGGAAAAAATTACGGAACGTAAAAAATTAAAAATATAAGACTGAAAATTTGAGTCTATTTTAAAACGTCTACGTTTTATGAGTATTGTAATAAATTGTTAATGTTATGCTTAGTATTCAAATGTATTAATTTTCTTACATTAACTTAAAAATAAAAACGGTTAGGTATGTCGATATAAACTCAAAGAGGATATTTTATTGTTCGGTACGAGTTAGTTCGAGTTTTTTAGAGGTTATCTGTACAGTGTATCGCTTTTTTTACTTGTTTTAACTTCCCTATTACGATCAATCAACAATTAATAGGTATTTTGTTCCTACGCAATCATCACAAAGGCTCTAAATAGCCGTTCGTTGGCCCCGTTTCCCAGCGTATGTATATTTCTTTAATGTTGCTTTCCTTATAACGAAGCTTTCTCCGTTTATTAGGTATTATACACTTTCCAACTGTTACAAATTTGTATTTATTAACAAACTAAACACTTCAAATAACGTTAAAAGTAATCATTCTAAACAATACACTTCTATTCTTCAGTATTTCGCCTAACCGAGGTAATTGACCCGACGAAACGTTTAACAAATTAAATTCGTTTATATCGAGGCTTTTAAGGCTAAAGTGTATCATTAGACAATTTTGAGATACTGATAGCGCTGATATATCGTTATCTATTAAGGATAAGGGACGAAATATTGTCATCAATAGCGACAACAAAGGTATTGTGTAGCTTGCTTAACTGCAAGTGTTCACGTGACGGAGGTGAAAAATAGGGATTTTAGGGATGTTTACTTTATCTACACAGTAAGGCTCTCTGTTACCCGACTGCGAAAGAAGGAGTTAGGTTTTGCAAGTGTTTGTATGATCGTTATTTTATTTGGCATGCCCGACAGACCAAATCGCTAGTTGTAATCATCAGAATAATGGTTGTGACATAAGCTATTTAAATTAGCTGCCGGTTTTTTGTGTCCATCATTATTTATCCCGCAGTTACCTACATGCAAAACTATGATTACTTAAATTTGTAAAGATTTTCTTCGTTCACATTGAATATTAGCCTAACAGAGTACAAAGTTTTATCTCCTCTTAAATAAGTTTATAATTATAACTAACCAATTAAATTCTTAAATAACTATAAAAGTTCATATGTATGTCGCTTGATTAGTTAAATAGGTACTTACTTAATGGGAGAAGTCATTACATATTCATTTATGCGTAAATATGACAAATACTAAAAAGGCTGAGCTTTTAAAAACATATCTCATATTACAATAAGGATATCGAATACAAGTTGAAAAGCGTCGTAGATTTATCACCGTGTGTGGAAAATAACAAAGGATACAGTCGAGTCTTGTTTCTCTTCGGTTTTTTAATAAAGCTACCTGATACTAATGTATATATAATGTACCTATTTGTTATTGTTGTTAAATTACCTACAAAAACAATGTATGTAAAAGTATAAGTCATACAGTTGTATTGCTTAGAATACATATATACATATAATATATAAACTGACATATATATGTATTCTAATTTGTAATGAAGTTAAATGTGTACCTACTTACCTAAATCTATTATCCTTTTAATTACTCAGACACATTATATTCAAACAAATTTCCATCTCTTTAACAATATTAGAGCTTCTTAGCTTCATTATGTCTATTGCTATTACCACAAAGTGTTAATTATTTGATTCTCTATAAAATACCACGTCTAATTGAAATAACAATTGAAAATGGAACGATAAAATATATAGGTAATAAGTTTTAAGTTATCTGTGGTAAATGTCAATAATTCCCGCCAAATTTCGCAACGTCCAGAATCCAGATAATCGAATAATAACCGGAGGAATTCCGATTGATTCAAACTTGATAATTGTTCGATAATAATAATTTTAGACTTGTAATAGATTTACATGAATGGAATATAATCACGGTAAGACTCTTCAAAAACTATAATATAACAGATTTGTACGTAAATAATACTCTGTAGTAATTTCATCAAAATTTTCCATTAAGAAAACTTTCTACAACATTTTTTATCTGTGCAATGTTTTACTTCTTTTCTGTAGTTCTATTTTTTTCTGTGTCCTTTTTCCCTGAACCTTTTTTATAGATAAATTTAAATAATTGTAAATTGTGTGTTAATATTATCGTGAATACCAATGTGAATACCTACCTAAATTGGTAAGTTTTTAAGCAGATATTATTTTTTATGTATTATTTATTGTATGTAGTAGGGTGTGTTCGTCTTTTAAAGAAATCTACTCGAAGTCAATTCGTATATTAATATTTACCTAATATAATGGGAATTTAAAATTAAAACGACTTAAAATAGATTAATTAAACCCATGCTGATAAAGTCACGATATTATCTTAATGAGCTCCCATACCGACCCTTTGTTTTCATATCTAATCTCTAATTTCCATCGAAAATTTACACTTCAGAATAAATGAATATTATAGAACAATGTTCTAGAATTTTTGAGAACTCTATACAAAACGCTATTGGCAAATTGTTATTCCCAATACTTTCACTATAGTAATTACAATATTGACCTAACAGGGCATTAGTATGGGACTCATTACTTATCTACTATAATATTATGTACTCACGACTCATATGTTAAACTTACCTAATTAAGTCTGGAATACACCTGGATACTAAAATACGAGTATATGAGATTTATCTTCATTAATATTATATAATATACCTAATTAAATAAAAGAAAATCAAGCTACTAAGATTAGCATAGAGGTATAAAAATAAATTTGAAAATTATTTCACTGGATAATTCTAATTCTAATGGATTCCTTTAGTCATAGTATATTTTTTGTTATTTGTGATATAGTTATTAAAAAGCAATGAAAGAAAAACGTTTTAGTATTGTTTAACGCCCAGCAAAGGGTACGGGTCAGCTAGTCTAAAATTTTATTATATTATTTAGAAATATACGATACGAGTACTACGCCACTGGTATGCATACAAATTACGAGTTGCTACCGAAAGTCGTTCTCGTAAAAAATTAATAGAGTAAATATTTTAAAGTAATTAATTAAACCTTTTAAGCTGGCCTACATGTCTACATACTTGAAATTCTGTGTTTTAATTACTGCTGTTGCATGCAAGGCTTTTTGTATCTAATAGTAATTTGGTATGTTTATTTACCTAATCTAGTTTTTTGAAAATAGCAACATCGGTTTCTGTGTCAAAAAATTTCTCCTAGAGTATAGATATCATAATATGAAATACAATACTTTATAATTTATAGAGGGAAAAGAAATATATTTCCTCAACAGTAAATGCACAATAAAAACCTATCCATAGATACGTACATTTAAATCGTTCAAAAATGGTAGAAAAGCAGTTTGTGTTTGAATATTACTTTGTACTTTGTAGTGTTGATAAAGCGTAACTTAATATAATAGTAACGAAACTAGTACTTTTTTTTAAAGGCCCCGGGGAAGGAGCCGTGGGTTATGTCGGATTCTTACCGACTAAAACCCCACTGTGTTCCGTCGAGCCGATTTAATGATGAAGCCGCGGGTATTGGTTGGAATTCTTCCGCGACCAACGAAACTAGTACCTAGATAAATATATCTATGGGTTGTTTATAATCGCAACAAAAGCTTTAATATGTGTAAAATTTCATAAAATGAAGGATACAGTTTACAAACTTATTACGGTTCAGCTGATTTCTTCGAAGGGATCAATTTAATAAGTGAATTGTATAGAAATACTGATTTATCTACATATATTATGTTATAGACCGGGAGATATTGACACAAAATTTCGAGTCATTTGTAACAGGATGGCGGTTCTACAGGGGTCTTAGTACGCAATGACAAAAAGAAAAATGATGGTGTGAACGCTGGTACCGGCGGCTTAGTCGCTTGGGCGTTAGTCAAACTCGTCGGAAAAATAGCGAAAGTCAAACGATTTGTAACACAAAAATTTTAGAATTTACCGATAGCCCATAAAAAAGAAGTAGGCGGTAGTGTCATGCCATACTTTTCCGGTGTGACTTACAGCCCGCCATAGCGAATGTTTTGATTTAAAAAAAAACAATTCAACCATTTGTACCAGGCTAACTTTTGCACAGGTAACCATCGTCGTGCAGCCATTTACGAAAATCGCCATGCCATACTTTTCGGACGATTCCAAATGGTCGCCATACCACCGAAAATCTGCAAAAATTTTTTTTTCGCCAAACTTTTTGTACCAGTATTGCATTTGGATTTTTGGAGAGTATTTGATAAAATGTGACCATTATTATATTTGCCATACTTCTAGTAGGGGGAAAAAGTGCTGCCATACTTGAAAAATTAATTTATTATTTATTTATATAAGTGAAGATTTCCAACACCTAGATCTTTGAAATTTTGTATTTATATTCGTTAATCCTCAAACTTACAGGAAAAATTAGTGCCATACTGTTACAAATCGTTCAAAATACGAATAACATCTTACAATAAAATAAATCTTATACACATTCGCCACCTGACACCTCCCACAGGTATGGCATTATCACACTTCTATTTATAATCATTCAGGAGTTGTTTCGTTCGGCGAGAAAAAAAAATTTGCAAGATTTTCGGCGGTATGGCGACCATTTGGAATCGTCCGAAAAGTATGGCATGGCGATTTTCGTAAATGGCTGCACGACTACCTGTGCAAAAGTTAGCCTGGTACAAATGGTTGAATTGTTTTTTTTAAATCAACACATTCGCGTCGGTATGGCGGGCTGTAAGTCACACCGGAAAAGTATGGCATGACACTACCGCCTACTTCTTTTTTATGGGCTATCGGTAAATTCTAAAATTTTTGTGTTACAAATCGTTTGACTTTCGCTATTTTTCCGACGAGTTCGACTAACGCCCACGCGACTAAGCCGCCGGTACCAGCGTTCACACCATCATTTTTCTTTTTTTCATTGCGTACTAAGACCCCTGTAGATCCGCCATCCTGTTACAAATGACTCGAAATTTTGTGTCAATATCTCCCGGTCTATTAAGGGCACCGGACAAATAAGGGTTGATTTATAAAATGGGTCAGTGTAAATTTTTATGTCCATCTTTAATCTCACT
This sequence comes from Colias behrii, assembly GCA_029959065.1. Taxonomy (NCBI): domain Eukaryota; kingdom Metazoa; phylum Arthropoda; class Insecta; order Lepidoptera; family Pieridae; genus Colias; species Colias behrii. The sequence goes on along the minus strand of JARWMC010000008.1, from coordinate 1,896,358 downwards.
AAAATGGGTTAGGATTTTGATCAAAACACAAATTAAATTGATGAATTCAACCATTGTCTAAATTCATTAAATAACAAGGTTTTTCTTTTTTTAGAGTCAGCATTGTTGGGTAAAAAGTAATAAAAAAGTTATTGACCAATTGGAACTTATAAAAATAACGTGCTAGCTGGGCATATATTATTATTACCTTAGACTTGATGATATTTAAGTGGGTTAATTTTAATTTACGTTTCAAAATGAAATTTCTTGTTTTTATATATATAGTGAAAATATAGAGCAAAGTATCTATGTCTATCTGTAGAAATTTAGACAGACTATTTTGTACTTACTGCAATACAAAAAAAGTTGAAATACATAATATTTAACTGAAAAAAAAACAGCATCCAACTCGGTTACAACGTCAAATATTTCACAGATAAGACCACAACCAATGCTCTGTGACATTTTTTCTGAAATAATAAGGTAAATTTTGTTGGAATATGATTAAATTGTATGAATGACCTTTTAACCTTTTAAGCATGATAAAAATAAATATTTTCGTAAGCATATTATATACGTCAAGTTCCCCTTACAGCATAAAATAATATTATGTAGGTATGTACGCCCTACGTATTATTTTAACTATAAAAATGGTGTATATTCCACAATAGACATACCTATAAGATTATAGAAAAGTTTCACCCATCTCTATACAATATATATAAAGTTGAAACCCTATTTCCCTTGGTCACGGCATCACGTGTGCACGACTGGACCGATTTCGAAAATCTTTTTTTATTGTATTCGTTATCGTATGGAGAAAAATCTTATAATGAAAAACTTAAGAAATTTTTGGCAGGAATAAAAAAAATAAGAAATCATAACGGCTATTAAACTTCAGATAGAATCAATTATTATTAAAACGAAAGTATATATTTAAAAAAAGTATAACTCAACTTGTATATTTTTTATGGCTTACGATAATATGTACCTTCTGTCGTACCTAAAATAACGTCTGCAACTTTTATTTAAATAATATTTGCCAATAACTATAAGACGAGATAAAGTTCATATTATAATATAAATTGCCTCCTTTTAATACCTAGGTACTGTGAGCATTCCCTTCCTAACTATCCTAGTTGCACAATAAATATAAATGAAAGCTATAAAAGCATACGTTAGTATAATAAAGTAGAAAAGCCACTCCCTCATTGACTCAACAGAATACTCTCTCTATGTTAGGACGGTATTTATTAAGCATATTTTGTCAAAACGACATCTTTTATGTACTAGAAAAAACGCATTTCTCCTCTTTACAATATTAGTTTAGAATCATGTTTCGATACAATATTCCGGACATATATATTATACCGGACAATTTCAAGGAACTACCAGTAAATCTTTTCAAAAATAAACTGACGAACTGGTTAATGGTAAAACAATTTTATGACATTGAAGAATTTATGACTTTGAAGTAGTGTAAACTGAATTGTGTGTGATATAATCGTGTAAATCGTAGTGCGTTCGCGTAATTGTGAAAATTGAATTGTGTGTACATTTAAATTATTAAACTAATCAACTTTCTTTTTTAATATTTGCACACCCAATCAATGGGTAGAATGTATTAGCCACATAATATTGTAATCAAAACATCTAAAATTTGTAACTACATTCTTGCAAATAAATATAATTTGAATTTGAATTTGAATTTGATATGGTTTGAAGTGTAAACGTTAAAATCTCAGATTAAAATTATAAATAAACCATTTGTAAGATACCTATAAGTCTGGAATTTGTGAAATGTGGTTTGAATCCAAAATTTATGTTTTTCAGTATAAAAATTACCTACTTAATGTTAGAGCTTCATAATTCATAATGAAAAAACTTACTTGGAATTATAATATAGTAAATTTTCATTCGAAACATAAATCACAATACGGTTTGATTTCTAAATTTAATTCCATTTTAAAAAGATAAAACCTCAGCACAAAATTTCCCAAACCCACAGACGATCTACATAAGTTCTAACTTATTAAATATACTTTTCATTATCATACGCCATTGTATAAATTTGTATAACCTGACATTTAAAAATGAGGCTCCTATTTCAGTTTTTGTATAGAAATGGAAAATTTTCCAAAACATTTTTTCTTGCTTACCTACAGCGCTCCCTGTAAGGACTTCAAAACACTTAATTTCATGACTATTTGTTTTATTTTATTATTCATATAAAATAACATAAATCTACATTCAAATAAAACACGAACCTTATAATACAAAAATATAGGGAAACACCTATAAAAATATGTTTTAGTTCTTGCTCTAGGTCAATTTTGTTTAATCTTTTAGAGGGTCTCCATTTTTGGTGATACACCAACAGTATAAAGAGTATTTCATTTAATTTATGGGTCCCCCATGAATATTTTATGACTTCATTTAATATTCATTGTGTAGTAAGCAAACGCATACTGCTATCCTGTTACAAGGCATTTTAAAGTGTATTTGATAATGTTGGAAAAAAATGATTTGAACAATGAAAATTTATATAAACTCAATCTTATGCATTTAATTCTTTTGAAGGGGACCCTTTCCAAATTACTTTAGAACTTATGTATAGACATATTAACAAAAGATTCAAAAGATTCACTAGAAGATTCAAATATAAAAGATTCCTAACATAAAACGTTCCTGTGATATATTTTTACAAGTCAGAAAATAAAGCTCTATCTGTGATATCTTTTTGGAGCTTGAAATCACTTTCGTAATAAACGCAATAGTTAAAATATATTATAATATAAGACTTTAATATATAATATAACTAGATGTAGTTAATCATTCTTAAGGATTTTATTCAGATTTTTGAAGTGAAAACTTCTTTAGCGGCGTTGGGTATAAAATCTTAAACTCGGGTCAGGACACGTGACCTGATCGAAAAAGCGTAAGACGGATGGATATCAAACATGCTCAACGTTAATAATCAAGTTTTCACTTCTGCCGGCACTCCCGGAGTGCAACCCGTCCGCGCTTCCCTAGAAGGTGCCTGTTCACCCTACGCTTAATGAGTATGTACACGAGAAAATTCTTATAAAAATCGCTAAAGCCGTTTCAGAAACGTTTGGTTAAAAAGAGAATTTAGAGCTACAGCTATTGCTTAATATTTATTTATCTGCGTTAAGGTCCTTTCCTTCTTGGTTAGGTTAAAAGGACCTTTGTTTTAATTAAGTCGAAGTGACTGCTGTCTTAATTCTGCTGTTTAACTTTTTGAATGGGTCATGTAAGTTACGTCAAGAACTGTGAATTTTGCGCCTAGCTAAATTAATCTACACACCTTTATAAATATCTAACTTTTAACCATATAAGTAAAATGTATATTTTAAATTTGCCAAAATCTTTCTCATATATAACTAAACTAGCAAAACTCGCGGTTTCATCTGCGGACAAAACTTTCAACCCTGTTTCAACCTTGGCTCTCGAACTGTTTTCATTCAAATTTTCATCCAAATCTGTCGTATAGTTTAGCTAGTATACCTACTTTCGTATGTATAACTAATATTATTATATATTATGGATTCAATAATTTTATATCGTAAAACAATAGCTCTGTTTGGATGTATGTATAATGTATAACTAATATTATTATTTATTATGGATTCAATAATTTAATATCGTAAAACAATAGCTCTGTTTGGATGTATGTATATGTAAACTGAATGTCATTCTCAATTTATATTTACCTAAATGATTCCCGTTTATATTATTTCTACCAAAATTACGATATATTATATCCCAAAAACCACACATAAACTCGTAAAGCTTCCAAACTACAAAGTACAATAAAATGTTATTAACCCAAAACAAGTTATCTCACGGTGAATTACAATTAGCCCCAACAGTTTAAACACTCATAAACACACATAAAAACATCCGTGAAACTTTCAGCACAGCTGACTATCCTTGCCAGTTACCTTACTAGTCTCATTCCGTTCCGACGCGTGTGGTGAGCGGTCGCGTACCATGCCGCTCCAGTGAAAATGCAAATAACAAAAATATTCCTCATCATCATCCCAATAATAGTGCCATGTGACAACACGCACACAGAGGAGCTGGACAGTGTTAACAAAAAAAGTGTGCTATATTTAAATAGACATTGCTACAACGATCTGCTGCGATGTGTCGAAAATTTCAAATTGTGGAAGAAGCGCAAACGATTGATCAGAATGTTCGATGAATTGAAAGTGAGGATAAAGAGGCGCGCAATGGACCACGAGTACGTTTTGGACGTGAAGAGTACACCTGTGGCTCGCGGGGAGCCCGTTAGCGATAGTGATACCTTGGTAGCTTTTAAGGAGCAATGGCCGTTGCAATTTTGGCGGCGATTTTTGTTCACGGATGACTATCTGTTGCTGATAAACCAGCACTGGTTGAGTTTCCCGCCCCCAGACCCTTCGATACAGTATGTGCTCGGTGGCTTGTATGTGACTATGGCAGTGGTGGGCTGCTCGGGGAATGCAGTTGTTATTATTATGTATTTTAGGTGAGTATTTCTGGATTTTGTAGTATACAGTTTATGCTAACAAATGAGAATAATAAAAAAAATTAAATTACAATTGGAATTTTAGGTACGAATACCTATTACAGTTGATTTATTCGTACCATTTATAACGAGAAACACCTTTCAAATAACTCTGAGATATTCCTGAAGTCATTATATTTTTATCGTATACCTAATATATCTATGAATTGAGCTTCTTTTAGAAATCCTAGACGTTTGTTAAAACCTTCTGAAAATAGCTACATGTCTGCTCCTTTTGATCATGAATATGAATAAGGTTTCTATTGTGCATTATTAGCATTCCGAAATATAAATAATATAAATACATTATTGTATTGGTAGTTTGTGAATATGATTTTTCTTATTGTAATTGGCTTTATCCCCCGAATAGCGTCGATATCTATACAAATACAGTCTTTGTAAAAAAACAAATTTGAATGATTTGAATTTGAAAAATTCTTGATAATATAAATGTTACCATTGTAGGAATCTAAACAATACTCTTTTGTAAATATAGGTAGGTCTAATGTTAACTAAACAGAGATTTGAATTAATAAAATGAATTAAGTATGAGTTAGGATTCCCATTAGTAATATTAGGCCCAGTTTCATCAAGCTCTGTTAGTTAGTTTAACACGCTGTTAACTCTTTTAACGGGACATCAATGTAAGGGAGTGTCCCACCATGACCTAATCGAGGATTAGTTTGCTTAACACGGCATTATATTTAACCCGTGGCATAGAGGCTCTTTAAATTTTTAACAAGCGATTAGAAAAAATGATTTGAAGTTTTCTTGCTGTCAAGATGGACTCTGCATACTATTTTATTTTTGAAAATGAAGATATATTGGATGATTTGTATAATTTGGATTACATAGTGCGACCGCGACGGCCCAGAATTTATAAAGACGTCGTCATTGTTTCGAAGAATATGATGATGTTGATTTTAGTACAAGATTTCGTTTATCAAAACAATCGGTTTTGGAAGTATTGCAATTAATTGAAGATAAACTCGAATAACCGTCGGATCTGTAAGTAAAACTATCTCGTGAGGTAATATTTATATTTATGAGCATAAATAAAGGTTCCTTCCTACATACTGTATTATTTTCAATTAAACCATAATAATCCTGTGAGTCATGTCAAATCTAGTATTGAATACCAATATAGGTACTAAAAATGTAAACTTCACCACTACTCAGGTAAGGCTCAGGCCTCCTCATGATTATGAAATGTACTTATCTTAATTTTAAATTCTGTTTTAGGAATCTATCAGTTTCACCTACAGACCAACTGCTTATTGTAGTGCAGTGCAGTGATGGCTCAGTGGTGAAAAACATTGTGAGGAAACCGACATATCATAAGATAGCGTGGTGGATAATGACCTGATCCCTTACCGTGTTTAAGTTTAAGTTAGCACTACCAATCCCATGTCCCAGCAGTGAGAAAGTATATGGGCTGACGATGATGATGATCCTAATTTAATTTAAATGTGACATTGTTATAGAAATATGTAATTTTTCATGTTACCTAAATAAATAAAACTTGTGTTTTTATAAAACATTTTTATTGTACCCTTAGATTGTACCTATCAACATCATTCAATAAATAGGTTATAACAACTAGATACTAGGTTATTACAAACAAGAATTTACTATTAATTTACTTTAAATGTATCTTGCTGCTTTGTCTTTATTTTTCTTGTTTTAATTGCTCTTCTAGTATGAGATCTCTCGCACTTTCCTTCGGACTCCGAATTTTTTTTCGTAATTTCAACCAGATCCAGTTTACCTTCGACCAAGTGAAATTGAACCGCGATTTTTCTTCAACATTATTGTATTTATTCAACTCAAAATAAAATTAAAATAACACAAGAAAAATCACAACAAAACAATCTCCAAATAACATCAAACATTTGTAACCATGGTAACGACCAAATCGTTTGACATATAAACCAGCAAACGTAAAAGTTTCTACATGATTATTAAATTGTATACTGTGTTAGAACATTTCAATTTAGTCGAATTACCAAACACGACAGTTATTATACAACTAGAACAAATAGCCCCAACGTGCGAAACTATGGCATTGTCAACTATGACATTTTGTTTTGGGCGGTTTAAAATACGAATGAATGATTCGTGAGTCGCTCAGTTAATGGTCGATTTGATAATCGGCTGTTAGATTTCCTTCTTGGGACCTGTAGAGTTGACAACGATGTTAAAATACATGTTTAATTTGAAGCTCGATTAATAAATGTCTGATTTAGAAAATATTGGTGAAATTGGGTCTTAAGATTGTAAATATTAATTAACTTGATGTGGATCCTGTTAGCTTGCACTCTATATAAAAGTAGTCAACGCCCTTAGGCAAATGTGACGCCCACTACCCTTACCGGTTTTCCTGCTCACTTTATGAATTAACTGGCCGTTTGTCCCGGGAAAACAAAAATAAACACATATCCTTTGGCACTGAGGGATAATGTAGCTTTCTGCTAATGAAATAATTTTTGAAATCGGGTTCGTACTTTTTGAGTATAATCATTACAAACATTCAATCATACAGACTTTCATAATAATAGTAGTAAAGATCAGTCGAAGCCCATAGTTTTGTCCATTTATATAAAAAAAACAATGGCACACACGACCTAAAATATAATGTATATACCTTTTAAGTTTTAAAACGTCTAACTCCCTTACTACGCCCACTCGAAGTGCTTTGTCCCAAACAGCAAATAGCAATAATTTCTAACTACATATTTCAAAACAATACTTTTCATTACTTTTACCAAAGGCCTGGTCATATTGTTTATAAATTGTTTATAAAATAAACTTAAATATTTAGTTTCTAGCGTGAAAAGTATAAGATAATACCATAGAAATCTAAATAACAAGACACATAGAAGTGCTATAATGTCATAATTCGTATGAAAACCGCTGTCGCCAAAATCAACACATTTAAACCGATAGCTAAACAATACACACAAGTAAACTATGCCTTTTATTGGACAACTTGATTTTAGTGAAAACTAACTTAAATATTAAATTAAGCTTTTTAATATGTATTCTAACGCACGAATTTACGGTTTATTTTAGAATAACATCCCTAAGTATATGAGACGTTTTGTTTCTTTTTGCTCCAATAAGGTTGAAACTGTGTCATTCATTGTTATTTCGATTACTATGGTGACACTCGTAATACTTTAAATATTCTATAATTTTAAGGAAAAACGGCATTATTTCAAAAAAAAATATTTAACGATGAAATATTATTCCTTTATTAGTATAATTACAACTTGTGGAAGAATTTCCGCAATGGGAAATGCTGAAACACACCATGTTTACACACATACGTCTCCATAGCAACTGAACTGTGACGAACACACTGGTGATGTGAAAGTCACCTGAGTGGCGACAAGGTCACGCGCGCTTACGACTTCTAGTGTCTTGTTATTTAGATTTCTATGGATAATACCTACCTAATATTATTTTCATAACATGTTACGACGTTCTGAAATCTTTCGTAAAAGAGTTTATAACAAAGCTTTAAAGCGCGTCACACACGGTGAAGATACTATAATATTTTATCTTAAGATACGGTTATATTTTATATTATAGTATCTTAAGGTATCCGGTATCAGCGTTCTGACCATCATTTTTCTTTTTGTCATTGCGTACTAAGACCCCTGTAGAACCGCCATCCTGTTACAAATGACCCACAAAATTTCGGGTCAGTTGTAACAGGATGGCGGTTCTACAGGGGTCTTAGTACGCAATGACAAAAAGAAAAATGATGGTCAGAACGCTGATACCGGATACCTTAAGATACTATAATATAAAATATAACCGTATCTTAAGATAAAATATTATAGTATCTTCACCGTGTGTGACGCGCTTAAATTCAATGCAAAAACTATATAAAATATACTTGAAATTAGATGTATTCGCTATACACATAATATAAGTTTTTAATAGGTATTTAGTATAAACTCAAACTCAAACAATAATTATTTATTCAACAGTTGCGCGCGAGCGACGGCATAAGACGCACGTCAGTTGCCCAGTTTCGTATTTCGTGAGCGTTAGCGGCGTTTTATTTTAATTCTACCCTCATGTCAATTTTTATTTTGACTTTGGATTATGGCTAGTTTCAATCGATCTATGAGTGTTGGCTCTGAAAAATCAGAAAGGATGAATGAAGAGAAACAGAAAGAAAAGGAAGTGATAATTATTGACATGCCCATGGGCCCAGAAAAAAGACATAGGTCAGATAGCGAGGAAGAGATTATAGATGATGATGAGGGATTTATAGCCGTTAAAAGAAAGCCCAAAAGATTATTGCGCAGTTCGTCCGATCAAAATGATGAAACAACAAATACGAAAACAAGAGATGATGAAGCTATTAAAGGTGTTCGGGTCCGTTTATCCTCTATGGAATTATTACCTAAACAATTTGGTTTGGCAAAGCTCTTAAGCGTGGAAAATATTGGAAATATAATATCAATTAAGTATAGAAGTCCGTATAAAGTAATAATTACATTCAAAAACAAGGAAGATGCGAGCAAACTGTTGATGTGCAAGAGATTTAATGAGAATAATTATCGGTGTCAAAATATGGATGAAGTGAATATTTCTTATGGTATTGTGAGAGATATAGATTTAGATATTGAAGAGAAGGAAATACTTGAAGAGTCCGCATGTGAATATGAGATTGTCTCAATGAGAAGGTTAAAGCGCTTAACAAGCGACGGCCAGTGGGTAGACAGTACCGTGGTCCGTCTTGGTTTTAAAAGTTCGTCCTTACCCTCGTACGTACATGTTTACGGGTGTCCGTTTAAGGTTGAACGTTACATCTTTCCTGTCACACAATGTGCAGGTTGTTGGAAATTTGGTCATGCAAAAAAGTTTTGTCCAAGTAGAAAGATCATTTGTCCAAAATGTGGCCAAAGGCACGAAAATTGTGAAACTAAAAGGTTTTGGTGCATAAATTGCAAAGGAGAACATATGGCTCTGGACAAAAATTGTCCATTTTTTATTAAGGAAAAGCGAATTAAAAGAATTATGAGTGAAAATAACTGCACCTACAGCAAAGGCTTATCTCTTTACCTTGAAAGCAATACTCAATCTAGGCTAAACAACGACTCATCAACTTATATAGATTCACGGGAAAATAATGATGCTAAGGTTGGCACCCCTTCTTATAGAGACATAGTCATCCAGGGTAAGAACAGGACTACAAGTGAAGTAATGGAAGATGAAGATTTAGAAAACAACATAGATAATGAAATGACTTCAGAAATTAGTGGCATGACATCATCTCGGAAAAAAAGAAACAAACCAAAAGGAAAAATATTTTCAGAAGACATAATTGAAAGGGAAGAAGTACTCGAGTGTAACGATGGAAGAGAACCGGTATCAGAAGGTAAAGGAAAGAGAAAAGAGAGAACATTCACAGCATTTTTGAATAAGATAAAGCAAATAATACTGTCCAGAAAGGATTTTAATGAAAAAATTTATCTGTGCATACGGTTGGTTGTCGACGAGCTTACTTCTTTCTTGTGTGATATATTTAAGGAAGGGAATTTATTACAATTATTTTTTAACAACATAAGTAATGGCTAATAGTTATAGTTTTAAGTTAAACATTCTTCAGTGGAATGCTCAGAGCCTGGAACCAAAATTGTTAAATTTTGAAGCGCTTCTTAACAGAGAGAAAGCTCATATAGCAGTTATTAGTGAGACGTGGCTTAATTCGGAATCAGATTTAAATTTATCAGGTTATAGTATTTTCCGAGAAGATAGGTCGGATGGTTATGGAGGCGTTGCAATTATTTGCCACAAGTCGCTGAAAGCTTCAAGATCTTCTATTCAACTGCGTAATGCTGGCATTGAGATTGTAGGTATCAACATATTAAATTGCAAGTATTTGCAGCATATTATTTCCATATACTGTCCATCATCTGTGCGAACGTCCCAAGTAGATTGGGATGATGTCTTTTCTCTTTTCTCTAGGAAAACTTTGATACTAGGAGATTTTAATGGTCACCATAGTAACTGGTCAAATAGGATCGATCCTCGGGGTAGCCAACTTTTTGATAGCTCTCTTGAGTTTGGTTTCATTTCACTTAACAATGGTGACCCTACAAGAGTGAAGCTTGTTAATGGTAGTATCCAGGAAACTTCACCAGATATATCCTTCTGTTCTACTGATATTGCGGCAAATGCCGAGTGGAATGTGACCAATGAGAACCTTGGAAGCGATCACTTAATTGTTAGGATTTGTGCTAAATATCAGGAAAGCCTAAAATTTATAGCTAAAAGAAATTTAAAACTGGCTGATTGGACAGAATACTCAAACATAGCAGATAGGTTATTCTCACAAATTAGCAGAAATTTTAACCACGTTCAAGATATGTATGACCATTTCTTAAATATAATTAACGATATAGCAGACAAAAGTATTCCTTACAAAAAAAAGTGTATCAATTCTAACCGTATATTCGTACCTAAAGTATATTGGAATCAAGAACTCTCTAAGGTAATAGCTGAACGACGTCTTGCGCTTAAATGCTTTAGAAAGAATCCCACTCCACAGAATCTGTCTAAACTTAACTTAAAAATATCAGAGGGTCAACGGTTAATAAGGCAAGCTAAATCTCAAAGCTTTCGTAGTTTCTGTAGTAGTATAGACGAAAATACAAGTCTCTCAGACATGTGGCGTAAAATGAGGTGGATTAAAGGTTTTAGTCAAGCGAAATCTTATGCCTCCGACAAAGCCAAAGAAGAATTATTGTCCACTTTAACACCTGACTTCGTATCTGAACCTCCACCTACTTTTAGTACATCTAGCACCAAACTTGATGACCATTTTGCTATGCATGAGATGGTAAACTGCTTCAAAAAACAAGATACTTCTCCTGGTTTGGATGGTATTTATTATAGTATGATATATAATCTTCCAGAAAGCGGTAAACGTTTCTTACTAAATCTATATAATTTAATCTATACCTCTGGCTGTGTTCCTGCTCAATGGAGAAATATAAATATATTGCCCATTCCAAAAAATAGTTCCAACGGACATTCAAAACTTCGTCCGATTGCCCTTATGTCATGTTTGTGTAAGACCTTTCATTTAATGTTATGTAGACGACTCGAATGGTATGTCGAACATCACAACATATTATCTCGTAATACAGTCGGATTTAGGAGAGGTCAATCTAGCTTGGATTGTCTAGTACGCCTTGTCTCAAGCATTCAAGTAGGCTTTACCTACAATACTCCAACACTTGCTTGTTTCTTAGACATTGAAGGTGCTTACAACAATGTACTGGTTTCTAGAGTAATTAGTATTTTGGATGAACTAAAGGTGGGCATAAGGTTATGCACATATTTATGGGAGTTTTTGCGGTTAAGACACCTTCAAATCCAGTGTGATGATGAGAATAAATTTTTGATACGGTCGACAAATAAAGGAATTCCTCAAGGTGACCCTTTATCGCCTTTATTATTTAATATTGTAACTACTAGTGTTTGTCAGCATATCAATCAAGTATTTATATGTCAATACGCTGATGATTTCGTAATTTTTGAAAAGCAAAGGAAACTTGAAGTTAGTGTTTTAAACATGCAAGAAGCACTTAATAGTTTTGTTAGATTGGTGGAACAACTGGGTTTGGAATTATCTGGTACAAAGTCTAGGTACTGTGTGTTTAGTAGAGCCCGTAGAATGCAACAGGTCCAAATTTATATTAATAATTCTTTATTAAGCCCCGTTGATTGTTTTAAATACTTAGGTTTTTGGTTAGACAGATCTCTTAGGTGGGGAAAACACATAAATGAGTGTTGTGCAAAAGCTTTGAAGTTTTTGAATTGTTTCAAAGTATTAGCTGGTTCAAATTGGGGTCTACATCCCATTCACCTACGTAGGATTTATTTTGCGATTATAAGAAGCCGTTTAGATTATGGCAGCTACATATACGATAATGCAGCCAATTGTCACCTATCTAAGATTGACAGACTGCAAAACCAGGCACTGAGAATTATTGGTGGCTTTTTAAAGACCACTCCTATTCATGTTATGGAATGCGAGCTGAGCATTCCACCGATGAGTGTAAGAAGATTGTATTTAGCTTATAAGTTCTGTTTAAAAACACACTCTTGGAATAGCAATATTAATAATGCACTATTAAGTGAACTGTATAATCTATGTGATAGAAGCTATTGGAGTCATAAAAAGAAACCATTGCTTGCAACCTGCTATAAGGATACTCGTGAAGACCCGGTCTCAACATCTGATTTACTCCATACGTTTACTCTAGACACATGGGTGTCCAATATTAATTTACAAAATAACATTTTTACTAACTTAGATTGCATAAATGGTCCAAAGTCTCAATATCTTGATCAACAGATAAAACTAGAAATTTTGAATGAACTTCGCAATAAATTTATTGGTTACAATTTTATTTATTCTGATGGATCTAAAACTATAAATGGCCTTGGTTTTGCTTTTTGGGACCCCAATAGAAAATACTCCTATAAATATAAAATTAATAATAGATACATTTCTATAATGTCAGCGGAATTACTTGCAGTGTCTAAGGCTTTAATTTATGCCGCTGATATAAATGCCCAAAGAATAGTTATTCTCACAGACAGTCAAAGTGCCCTTCATCATCTTAAACGTTGTGTGTCTGGTAAGAGAGGTTTCCCGATAGCATATAAAATAATAGAACAAATTAATAACTTTAATAACTCCAATGTTACTTTGGCACTGCAATGGATTCCTTCCCATATCGGTCTGAGTGGTAACGAAGAGGTTGACAGGCTAGCAAAAACGGCTATTTTAGATGGAGAAGAAATTGATTACTTACCAAATTATTCGGAAGTTCTAACAAAATTCAAATTTAAGTGTTTTAATAGGTTTAAAGAGTATTTTAATGAAAGGTCAAGGCTAAAGGGCATTTGGTACAAGAGTATACAATGTGAGCCTCTTCATATACCATGGTTTTATAACAACAAGTTTAATAGATGCGAAACTGTAACCGCTTTTCGACTTCGTTCCGGACACATACCGTGCGGAAGTTTTGCTTATCTCTTGAAAAAAGCTGACTCGCCCAACTGCGAATTTTGTCATAAATATGACGATATCCAACACTTCCTCATGGAGTGTGTCCGGAATGATGTTAAAAGAAAAGACTTGTTGACAAATTTTAAAATAAATGTTTTGAATGTCGGTGCATATCATAGCATTCTAGCTGCACCACACTATCAGAGTGTGAGCAGCTAGAATGCTATTCAACTTTAAATTTAAAATATAGTTAAGATAGTTTGTGAAGTGTTAAATATTTGTATATAAGGTACGATGGGATTGTCATCGTCCTTTAGGACAAAAATCCCTTAATAAAAAAGATTAAAAAAAAAAAAAAAAATTTATTCAATTAGACTTCTTCTAGAATCACTTTTGAATCGTCATTACATATTTTAACATTTAGATACCACCGATTCGGAAAGCAGTATCTATGGAGAAGAACCGGTAAGAAACTTCATAGTTGCTCTTTTAAAATCATGTCATATAAGAACGGAGATAAATTTTATGAGCCACTATCTATATTAAATATCTCGTCTCATTCGGTTGTCAGGAAATCAGAGTTGCGATAAAATCATATTTTATTTAGTTATATGTCTATTGGTCGAGTCTCAGCTTCGTTTGGATTGCACCAAGATTAGATAAGGATGTTCTAAATCATTTAGTATCATCATCAAATTATTTCGTCCACTGCAAGGACGTAGGCATCCGAGAGATTCCCTCCTGTAATTTTATTAGCCACTTTGTCCAATTGAGTAAGTAATAAATGAATAATATATGGTTTACGTTCTAATTCCGATGAACATTTTGCCTAAAATCAAACAGGAGTGCTCAATGATTAGAAACGAATATCACGCGAAACTATCTAATAATAACTTACTGTTTATAATTATAATTATAATTTTAACTATACTAGGTAGCACTGTATTACAATAAATTGAAATACCATAGCATAATTTTACACTTCGGAAATAGATAGGTACCTACTTTCATTATTAACGTAACGGTGCAAGACTTTTTCTACAATAATTGTGATATTGATATCTTTTCCAATATTATCAATCCATATCGAATCATCATTTTTACAAGTCGGTTAACGATATGACGCCGATGTGATCGCACCATAAGTCCGTCAATCGGTTCGACGCTCAGCATAATGGCCGCTGGCCAAGAAAGTTTCAATTGCAAATCAAAATCGAAGCTAAGGAAGTTAGAATACGCACACTCAAAATATAATATTGCGATTCGCGACAAATATATTTTTAGTTACGTTTGTTGTATTTGTTATTCTGCTTTTTTATTTTGTTTTGTGTCAAATAAATTATTTTTTCTTGTTTTTATATTCTGTTCAACAACTTTACTTTTTTATTTAATTTTATTGATGAGAGATATACTTACAAGTCAAAGATTCAGAAAAAAGCTTACAAAAATGTAAGTAAGTAGGTAGGTTTCTAATTTCTATTTAGAAATATGTATTAATAATGGACTATACAATATTAACTTTACTCATATTCATGATTTCAACAAAGGGTCCAAAGGGAGCAAGATATGTAGCTATTTTCAGACAGAGTTTAAATGTAGAATTCCGAATAAGAATTCATAGATATGATTAGATATAATATAATGCCTTCCAAACTATCTTATTTGCTATTATTATCCAACTATCGTAAATATATTATCGTACATAATATATGGTAACACAGACTATAGTACATTTCAGTGATATCATTATATTTTATATCTTGCAGACATTACGGCAAATATGGTTCAAATATTTCTTTCTTTCATTTTGCTTGCTTCTCTCAATCCTTCTTTCAAAAGTGGAAATAGTGACACCAATTATCCTCGTCTCTGTGGAAACTGCTTTTAGAAGGGGCTGTATACAATTTCTATCGTTATCGTCGTAGTTAAATAAATGAAAGTTGAATTATAAACTAGGCTCGTACAATTTAATTATGATCAAACAAATAGGAAACGGGGCTAATATGTAATCTATGGATTGCATTTATCTTCCACTAGCTGTGCCCCGCGGTTTTACCCGCATTACTCCGCTCCTGATGATCTTAGCGTGATAATATATAGCCTATAGTCCTCCTCGATAAATGGGCTATCTAACACCGAAAGCATTATTCAAATCGGACCAGTAGTTCCCGAGATTAGCGCGTTCTAACCAACAAACTCTTCAGCTTTATAATATTAAGTAATAAGTATAGATATCACTACATAGTATAAAACAAAGTCGCTTTCTCTGTCCCTATGTCCCTATGTCCCTATGTCCCTTTGTACGCTTAAATCTTTGAAACTATAAATTTATAAAGAATAGAAAAAAAACTACGCAACGGATTTTGATGCGGTTTTTTTTAATAGATAGAGTGATTCAAGAGGAAGGTTTATATGTATAATAACATCCATTAAATAGCGGAGAAGTACTGTTATTTTTGAGGTTTCTAATGTGATGTCGTAAAAAATTACATTTTTTCCGCTTACATTGCAAACGCAGGCTGAACCCTACGAGTTTTATCAAAATAATGTACTAAGTATTATACACATTGAAAAGGTCTACAGAAAAGTCCGCGATGGTATATGTCTATCTCTTATGGATAACCCACAATAACTTTTTTTGTCATTTACTTTTTACGACAAATAATGGCTAATTTTCGAAGCGATTTTAACCAATACAGCATTAATCCTTAACCAATTAAATACCTTGAATACATTGTTCATTTAATATAGATCTATATGGCCCTTTACACCGTATGATTTAAGTGAATATTTTCGAAGATATTACAGATTTAAAAATTGCGGGACGTAGCGTTTGCGGCGGTACCGGCCGGCCGCCCGGCTATATATTTTATACCCGTGCGAAGCCGGAGCGGGCCGCTATGTTTTTATATACAACGTTCACAGTTTTTCTGTAGTGTATTTAGTATCAGCATTGCACCCGTGCGAAGCCGGGGCGGGTCGCTAGTATCAGATATAAGACTAATATTGCAAGAATGAAAATTATTCTTTTTCCAAATGACCCTTTTATATTTGTTACCAAGAGTTGAAAGTCAACATAATATAGCCAAGACTAAAGAAAATAATGTTTTATTAGCTTCCAGCTATTTGCGAACTTTCTCGAATTGACAAAGGCCTTCCACAGATAATAATTTAAATAAGAATGGTTGATGTTTCCGTATTGCAGAAAATAGAAAAGTGTTTTACGTAGAAACTGGTTTTTTTTTTTAGAATTACAAAAACAGATTCGTATATTAGTTTTTTCATATAAATTACGATTAAATTACAAAAAAATAAATTAGAGTTGTCTACTACAACAACTTTTATTGTCTTAAAGAAAAATATTTTTAATTACTAAAAAATTAAATATTTATAATTTGCTTTTGCTTAGTTACATTTACATACACAATTCCTACATTCATACTGAAGCAATATTATAAGAAAATTATTTAAAATGGCTATTATAATCCTTAAATTCTATTCAGTGATTACTAGAACGCCTACGGGTTTAAAAAATAAAACTCAAATTTGAATTACACTCGAACTTAAAAAGGGTTTTCTTATGCCGGCTACTAACGTACCTGCCGCAGGGGCAATATTGGAACAATCTCGGTTGGTCGGCGGTCGGAGCAATTTCAGTTGTTCTCTAAATTGCCCCCGCTTGCCTATACACATTAAGGAGTCAATATTGCCCCTGCTGCAGGTACGTGAGTGTGTAGCTTGTAATATAGCTTTATATAGAAAAAATCCATACTAATATAATAAAGTATTTTATTACAAAAAAATCAAAATCAAAATCATTTATTTGCAATCAAACATGGTTACAACACAACAGACAACTTACATAATATAATAACTATAATATGTGGTACATTTATTGTGACATTTTGAACAATTATTAACAGAACATTACACAATTAAGGGTCCAATTTCAAAATTGCCCCTGCTGCAAGTACGTGAGTAGCTGGTTTTAACGTTTCAGGTCTGGTAATTCTCATAATTTGCAGTAAAACTCTCACAAGCTTTTCAACTAGTTTCTGAGTAATATGTATCTTCCTGGGCAAAATTTATGATATTAATAAAACTTATATATACGAGCAACATCAGGCAGGCCAACATTAAGGTTGATGTTATTACAAACGAAAGTCGCGTTAATCTATAAAATATTATAAACGTTTATTTTATTGTAATTAATTAATATGAAGTTATATTTCATGTTTAATAAAAAATAAATATCGTATCGAATCGGTGGTAAATGTAAAAAATTTGTACCTAATGACGATTCAGAAGTGCTTCTAGAAGAAGTCTAAATGAATAGGTAAATAATTTTGAGTTTGAGTTTGAATGCACCACTTTTCAATGTATTTTCTTGTGTTTGATTTAGCGCGAGTATTATACAATAATAAAATAAAAAATTTAACGGATTTTAAACGCGATTTATTCATTATATTATTATCCCGACGTTCACTTTGTAGCGAGCCTGGTCGCGGGGGGACTGCTATCTTTCAATGGTCAAAAGAATACAAAAAATGGCGTATACTTAAATGTATCATTTATTTATTTAGAATAATTTACAAGTTTTAACTAAAACTAAACACTCAACTCAAGTTGTATTATTATTCAAATCATTATTTACACTTCGGTTCGCAAACATTAAGTTTTTAACTACAGTATTTTAAATAAACAATCAAGAAAACAATGAGCTATAAAAATAACACCACAGTTAATATAAATTATAATGTTATTCTAGACAACACTATTTATTATTTTACAATAATTACATAACAATTAACATACCTATTAAATATAATTTATTATAGTCTATAAAAACTATACTCATATTATAAAGCTGAAAAGTTTGTTTGGTTGTTTGAAACCGGTAATCTCAGGAACTACTGGTCCGATTTGGAAAATTCTTTCGGTGTTAGATAGTCTATTTATCGAGGAATGCTAAAGGCTGTGTAACATCACGTTAAGACTAAAAGGAGCGGAGCCACGCGGGTGAAAACGCGGGGCGCAGCTAGTTTTATTCGTGTAAATAGCATGCAACATTATTCTAGCATTACCATATTCAATATTTTATTATTGTATAAAGTTATGTAGGGTGTCATTTGTCACAAACAAATAACGAAATAATAAATTATGATTTAAAAACCAAGAAAATTAGTTATTTAACATTCAAGTTCAGAAAAATATTCACAGAACTGGCTTATAACATCAATTGCACATATAAAATAATAATCACATCAATCAGTTATAATCTGTGCATACAAAGAATTTATATAAAGCATCCTTGAATGTTCTCAGTAGTCTGTTTATAAAATCGACAGATTTAAAAAGCAAGGTTAATTAATAACATTAGCTTTTATTTGATCTCCATTATAAACAATTTATCAAGGCTGTTTTAAAGTCCAATTAAATAGACTAGTCCAGTGATGTCTAGACTAAAAACGACTTTTATTTATTTTATTTTATTTTTATTTTTACATAATTTTTATTTTTAAAACTATTTGTCAAATCTCAAAGGAACATCGGTTATTATACTCTTGCAAACGTAACAATTAAATGATTCCGTTGGTAACCTGGATTTCGCCTAAAAAATATAATTTACATTGTTAAAGTCAATTCAAATACGATCCTCATCCTCATTATACTTATATTATAAATGGAAAAATCTGTCTGTCTATTACAAAATGGCCGAAAACGAAAAAAAATCTACTCCTAAATAGATGATGGTTTTTTCGCTGTCGAGGCACAGCCAGATTATTTATAATGAGTTAAAAAAAGTCTGAAACACAATTGAATTTCTTTCATAGAAAAATTGAAAGTATACGGTATAAATCGGCACGGTAACAACCAACAAATTATAATATTAGATATTAAAATTCAAATTCAAATTGTCTTTATTTGCTGAATGTAGTTACATAGCTGAGGTACAAATTTTATAAGATCTTAGACATTAAATTATTTTTATTATAAATTTATAACTCCTAAAAGTGTTAATTTAATTTGAAATATGAACTTAACGACAGCAATAATTAATGTTTAATGTTGTTTACAAAAGGCTATATTTACTTAAATAACATGAACATAATAATATTATAAAATAACCTATAGTAGTAAGTTCTTTGTCTAAATCAAAGATTCTGTAGTAGGAACCTACGTACGTAATATAAAGAATTTCAGCTTTTTCTGAACAACTCTTAACGGACTCCTTAGCTAGTCGAGATTTTAAATACCCATTAACTAAATTGTTTCCTGTCCCTTTAGAAAAATGGATTTTACGATATCTGAAAATGGAGTTTCTTTTCTATTGTTATATAAATAAATAATAAATATTTCAGGACAATTTTCACACACGGCACGATCTGATCCCATACTAAGCTTTCGCTTGTGTTATGGAAACCAGATGGCTGATAAACATACATATATAATTCTTAAATAAATACTTATATAGATATTTAACACCCAGACACAGAGCAAACATCTATGTTCATCACACAAATATTTGCCCCGGGTGGGAATCGAACCCGACCTCTGGCTTGGAAGACAGGGCCACTACCAACCAAGCCAACCGGTCAGTCGAAATATGTATATTATACGTACATGACAAAAATCGTGCGTGCAAACATACAGGTGAAGCTTATAAAATCGTGTTAAAATGGTTTGAAACAATATTTTTACAAATGAATTGTCTGGACCTACAAGTCAATTATTTCTTAATAAATAACTAAATTTACTCTTATTGACCGAGCAATAAAACACTTTCATGCTAAAAATTCTAAGTACCGAATGTTTATAAAGCGAAATGATTAGTCAAAAATCAAACAGAACTTAATTCAATTTAGTAATATTCATAATATACTTCTTGAATACGAATAATCTTGCTCGTATTCAAGACTTCTGAATCGAAAGTTAAATTCCAAGATTAATATAATCCTTTTATACTTGCTATATAAGACTGCTTAATAAAACCTTTTCTTATTTGACAATATCAAAATGGAAGAAAAGATGAAAGGTTTTCTTTCACACCCCATATAATACTTGAGTGAAATTTGCTCTTAATTAATTTGTCAAGATGTTAACATTATATTTACACCTACTCGGCACCACAGTTGACAGATATATACGTACAATGTACATACAGTTAGGAAACTATAAGCCCCTGCGATGAAATTATGACGTAAGCACTGTTATAGCTATAGGGCTGTTACCTTTTTGATATTTAACCGACTTCAAAAATAAAGGAGGAGGTTATCAATTCGGCCTGTATATTTATGTTTGCTTTTTTTTCACAGTTGATTTTGTGGTAATTTTGAGATAAAAAACCCGTTAAAATACAAAAATGGTGTAGCCTAAATATGAATTTACAAGAAGAAACAATACGAATTAATACACCTTGTAAAAAAGTAAATACGTTTTTATCAGTGCTATATTTCGAAATCTTGTTTTGTTATGGACGCCGAAGGCTATTTAATGTACCTAAATTATTTATAATGCTTGATTGAATTAATTGAATTAATAATTATTTTAAACCAGAATTTACAATACTTGTATGTAGGTATACCTACTAAATTATTTTTAAAACGATAAATTAAATTAAATTAAAAGAAAATGTTGTGTGGTTTTATGAAACCACGGTAAAAGTGAAACTTTTCCGAACACTGCTTTATACCTACTCGGCAGCCGACCGTCACGCGACATGCGCTACACAGACCAAAAAGTTTGAAACGATGTAATAAAAGTTTCACTTTAAAAAATATGCAGAAATCACGCAAAAATGAATTAAAATTATTATTATACGAGCATAGAACCTCCACCTATTTGTTTTAGGATGAAAAAGAAAATAGTTTGACAGGCTTAGTGCTTGACAAAGTGGTGACGTCACGTATCGATAAAAATACAATAATTATAATATCTATCTTTTTCTTCCCTAATATTTACGTAATTATGCACATAAATTTAAACAAGATTTTTTTAAGGTTTCCATTTTTTTAGATTTTTGTGCTCTTCTAGATTGCGTAAAAAATAGATGCGATCTTTAAACAGACTGGACTCCTAATAGTGACTATTTTTATCTATCGTTTTGGTAGAAAATATGTCAATATAATTTAAAACTCATGCTGCCATATCTATAGAAATTAAAAAATAGTCTCTTTTTAACTTGTAGTCAGATACGGTATTTACAAATATATTTATTGAAAGGGCTACAAACTGAAACAATCGATATTTATTTAATGTGAATTAGTGTATCATTGACATCACTTTTTTTCACACATCGAAAATATTACCAACACATACTTTCACTTTTTCCTATACTATGTATCTTTGTCATTCAAAATCTGTGGATGTGTCACCCGCTACTATCGATCCCCCTCAATACCCTTGCGATTCTCGTAAACACGCTTGCTTGTGTGCGTGAGCCATTTCGGACGTTTTGTATGAAGTTTCCTTACTGTATGTATCTGTATATTGTGTCGGCACGGCGAATCTTGATCCCTATGACAGTTCGTCTTAGTGATTGCTCGTATAATGGGTCGTGTCGATACTTTACTATTTTATAGGCAAAGGCGTGGCTTGCATTCAGCCACGTCGTCAAACATGTTTTTACAAATATTATAAACTAAAATTTTTAACGACTATTATGTTGTTTTTGTATTGATTTAAGTTTTTTAGCATAGATTATGGGGGTCTTCAAGCGAAGAGTGAACCGGTACCTTCTAGGGAAGCGCGCTCCATCTTAGGCCACATCTCAGCTTACCATCAGGCGAGATCGTGGTCAAGCGCTTCCCTATCGTACAATAAAAAAAAAAAAAAAAAAAAAGATTAATTAGGTAAGTAAAACGAAAGTTTTCCAAAACATAAAAATGCACCTTATCATTTTCTCGTAATTTTTAACCCGTAAACACGTATGCGCTAGGTGTATATTTTATCATGAAAATGGATGTCCCAATTTAATTCATTCGTCGCGAGTTGCACGGATAAATCGCTGTGCGAATTATAATTATCATATAGTGTAAAAGTGGAATAATAAACTATTTATTCAGTTTAATAACAAATTTTTGACGCTGTGTAGCATCAGTGAGCATTTTTTGTGTAATATTGTCACTTAAAATATACAGTTTTTGGGTGATAATACAAATTTTACATCAAAGAACTTATAACGTACGAACAGTTGAAGTGTTAATCATTAAAACGCGTAAGCGACGCGTTTTTCACGGCGCTTAAGACCTTCTTCTCGCCACCGACCACTGCTTCGCATCAACGTTCGGAATACCATTTACGTTTTACCCTGTTTTGTATTTACAAAATCACACAGCGTTCACACTAATTACGCTTTATAAAATATGATAATATATAAAATATCAAATTAATAATAGATTAAAATGCCTGCAAGAAATTGTTCTGGTTGCATGAAAGTTATTAAAAGCAGAGAGGGCCTTCAATGCTTTGCATGTAAAGAATGGTATGACTTATTATGCGCGAATATATCTGATAAACGGTATAAATTAATGACTCTCGAAACTAGGAATTTGTGGAAATATCCAGTATTTATCAACAAACTACCAAAAAAAGATAATTCGAACACTCCTGCCAGATCGACTCGGGACTTGAGCCCAACAACTATAACTCAATTAAATGTAATTAATTCGCCCATTGTACCAAGTGAAGCGCAACGCTCCGAAACACAAAATGAATACGTCGATACACTTCTAAAAGATATCACGGGAGGTAAGCTGAGGGACATTATAAGACAAGAAATAGACCAAGCATTTCGGGATTCGATAAAAAATATTATTAACGAGCACTTTGGCAAAATAAACGAATTAATATCCACTTTTCAAGATTCGCTAACATTTTTCAACGAGCGTTATGAGGAAATGAAAACAACTTTGGAAGAAAAATGTCGCACAATAAATAAGCTGGAAATGGATAATATAAAATTAATCCAGTCGGTAAATGACATGAAGAAAAGCCTTAATACGATTGAACAACATGCCCGATCGAGTAACATTGAATTGCAATGCGTACCAGAATACCGCAATGAAAATCTAATAAACACAGCCCTTCAACTAAGTAAAACTATTAAATGTGACATTAAGGATACAGATATTCTTCTATGTACAAGGGTTGCTAAACTGAATACGCAGAGTTCAAGGCCACGCTCTATTATTGTGAAATTCAGTAGCCCAAGATTACGACACACATTTTTAGCTGCAACATCCATATTTAATAAGAAAAGGACATACACAGACAAGTTAAATAAGACAGAGAAGTTAAATACCAGTCACTTAGGAATTGCAGCGAATCCCCCTATACCTATATATGTCACCGAGCATCTTTCGCCGATCAACAAGACCATCTACGCGGCTGCCAGACTTAAATCTAAGGAACAGCATTATAAATTTGTTTGGGTGCGTAGTGGAAAAGTGTTCATGAAGAAGGATGAAACGTCAAACACCATTTTTATAGATAGCTTAGAAAAACTTTCCTATTTGTAGTAGTTTCTATAGTTTTAGTAAAATTATAGCAAATTGGTCATATTCTGGTGCTCTAAACCATATAACATTCGACTCGGTTAAGCTGTACTATCAAAACACTAGAGGCCTTCGTGGAAATCTTGCTAAGGTGCGCCAGCATGTACAGACTAAAGATTTCGATGTTTACATATTTACGGAAACGTGGCTTTGTAGCGGCATCTTTGACTCTGAAATTTTTGATGGTAAGTTCACGGTTATCGTAGAGATAGGGAAACATCTTCTCTATATCGACACAAAAGTATAGGTGGAGGAGTTCTGGTAGCGGTATCTAATAAACTCGTTTCTTCGCGTATGCATAACTGGGAGAGCAACTGCGAAGACTTATGGGTCACGATCGAGTTGCAATCACAAAAATCAGTCTTTGACGATTCACAAGTTAACATATTGTGTTATGGGTGCTTAATTTTTAAAATCATTAAAATAGTTTAAAGTTTACGTTTCGACTTGCAGTTACAATAAATTTTTAGTATAAACAGAACATTTCACGATTTCAGATTGTGTAGTGATAAAAACATTTCGTACGAACTTTTAATTCGTTTATACAGTATTAACATTATACAATAGTAACTTTGTGTGCGGGCAGTTAGTAAAATAAAAGTGACGGTGATGAACTATTATAACGCGTATATATCCGCGCAGTTTTAGCATCTGTACGCATTGCCTGAAGAGCGAATACGGCTTGCAGTTGCATTATCATTGTGAGTCTTTTACTGCCGTTTTGTCATTGATTAAACAACTTAGACCCGTCAAATGCTTTGTGAACCCAGTTTGCATCTGTGAGGATTTTTTTCTGGATTAATTGTTGTCAGTAAATTATTAATATATTAATATGGATAAATTGAAATGGGGATGTTGTACACCAGCTAAAGACAACAATGACAAATTTATAAAATGTTTAAAATGCACTAAAACCTATCATTATGCATGCATGTCGTTGGATGAAGCTGTATTTAACTCGGAAATGCGTGCTGTTTGGAGTTGTCCTGACTGTGTGCGTACAATACCCAAATCATCTAAAAATGATAGCACACCGGTACGCAATATCACTACAACAAGGGGGAGTAAAAGACAAGCCCTAAATTCTCCACCCATGGACAAATCTATGTCGTCTTTTACCCGGAATGATATTCGTGAGGTGGTGGAAGATGTTATCAAGAGTACCATGGCCGACATTTTCTCTTCGATGCAAGATAATTTAATGAGCGCTATCAACAAAGAGCTAAAGCCTATTAGATTAGAATTGGCCACAATTACTGACTCAATCAATTTTATTAGTAACCAATACGATGAAATGAAAAAAGATTACGAAATTTCTAAGGTAAAGTTAACCGACCTAGAAAAACAAAATACAATATTGAATAATACTATAGAAGATTTATGTGTGCGCATCAATCAAACGGAACAGCAACTTCGTCAAAACAATATTGAATTGCAGTGTGTACCTGAACGTAAAAACGAAAATTTAATAGATATTGTTGCACACTTAGGAAATATCCTTGGCTGTGACTTAAGCTCTGATAATGTCCTTCATTGCACTCGCACAGCAAAGACAAAAACGGAAAATCCTAGACCTCGCTCCATAGTTGTTCAACTATCGTCTGTGCGTTTGCGCGATCAGGTTATTGCTGCTGTCTCTAAGTTTAACAAGGGGAACCCTCAAAGCAAATTGAATACTGCCCATGTCGGTCTGCCGGGTAACTCCCCAATTTTTGTCAACGAACACTTGTCACCTGCTAACAAATCTTTGCACGCGGCGACAAGAATTAAAGCAAAAGAAAAAGGATATAAATTTACCTGGATTCGTAATGGCAAAATTTTTATAAGGAAAAATGAGGGTTCTCAATATATTCAAGTTAAAAATAAAATATCGTTAGATAATCTTATTTAGATGTAACTAGTTTGATATAATTTATTGTTAATTTAATTTAAAATTCGATAATTTAAATGTATACTACCAAAATTCAAGAGGCTTAAGACAAAAACTCATAGTTTTTATCGCCAAGTATTGTGTAATAATTACGATATAGTGGTTTTAACTGAGACCTGGTTAAATAGTAGTGTGGCTAGTAGCGAGCTTTTTGATCCAAGATATATAGTGTATAGAAGAGATAGAAGTGATACTAGTTTCAGTTTCAAAAGGGACGGTGGTGGCGTACTAATCGCTGTATCGAGAAAATTTAGTTCACGTAGAGTATGTGGGTGGGAGACAGACTTGGAAGATCTTTGGGTTCTTGTCGATTTGCCCTATTCTAAGAGTAATTTTACTCGGCAAATAGCTTTCTGTGTAATTTACTTGCCGCCACCTGTTAACCGTTCTATGCTGGACGGGTTTCTAGACAAATGCAGCGGCATATTAGAATGTAATCAAACTTGTGAATATTGTATACTTGGAGATTTTAATATGAGTAGTATTAATTGGGTTTTACTGAATAATGCTACCAGTGAATATGTTGTTCCTGAATTAGGTCGCTCTTTAACTGACTTTATGCATACAAATAATTTAACACAACATAATTCTATTTTAAACCCCTCTGGTAAAATTCTTGACTTGGTCTTAACTAATTTGCCATCCTGCACAATCAGGCAATCACACGATGCCTTAAGCGTTATTGACGTCTTGCATCCTCCGTTAGAAATTGATATATTATTTAGGCGTGAAAATAAATTACATTTTAATAATGAGAACCAACAACTCAATTTTCGACGGGCAGACTATGATGAGATACGTTCAAAATTAGCACTGATTGATTGGGAAAATATTATGGGTAAAGTTGATGACGTTAATGATATGGTTAATTTATTTTACGCAAACATTCAAAAAATAATACGCGAAACAGTGCCCTTAAAAAATAAGCCTAGTTCTAAATATCCTTTGTGGTACGACCGTTCCTTGATAAATTGTTTAAAAGAGAAAACTAAATTAAGACGGCGTGTCAAATATTACAAAAACCCCCGAGATCTGATTGAACTAAAGTTGATAAGCTCACGTTGCACGCGTCTGGCATCTGTTTGCTATAGTCGATATTTGATAAACCTTCAAAATGAATTTAAACGTAACCCTAAATTTTTTTGGAGTTATATTAAATCGAAACGTGGCGGCACTGGTGCTTATCCGGCTCTTATGACTGACGGTGAGGTAACAGCTTCAGACGGTTCCCAAATCTGTGAGCTTTTCTCTTCATATTTCGGGTCTATATATACAAGTGATAGAGAAGACTCTTACAATAAGTGCATAAATTCTGAATATTTTTTTAATGTTAAGAATAATAGTCCGCTATTAGTACCACCACAGATTGATAATGCTATGATTTTGAAAAAACTGAAATCTCTCGATAAAAATAAAGGAGCAGGGCCCGATGGAATTCCCTCAATTTTTGTTGTTGAATGTGCTAAACAGTTGGCCGTACCTCTCTCACTTATTTATAACAGATCGCTAAAAACTGGATGCTTTCCATCATATTGGAAAACAGCCAAAGTGATCCCAATACACAAGGCAGGCCCTCAGGATTCAATTCAAAACTATAGACCAATTTCTATTTTGTCCACATTTGCTAAAGTTTTGGAAGCTTTAATTTGTCCCTCCCTTCAAAACCATTTCAAATTGTTCTTGCATGAAGCTCAACATGGATTTGTACCTTCAAGATCAACAACAACCAATCTTGTAGATTTTTGTGAAAGTTTAACTGAATCACTAGATTCACAGAAACAGGTTGACGTTGTATATACTGACTTCAGTAAGGCTTTTGATCGGGTCAGTCATAGTGTCTTGATTGCCAAACTATCAGCTTATGGTATATCCAACATATTTTTGAAATGGTTAAAATCATATTTATCTAGTCGCTATTTCTTTGTGGTGGTCAATGGCTTCAATTCCTCTTCTCAAAATATTACGTCTGGTGTACCACAGGGATCCCATTTAGGCCCTCTCCTTTTCAACTTTTTTATTAACGATATCGTCACGTCCATAAAATCATCAAAATCATATCTTTATGCCGATGACCTGAAATTATCTAAAGAAATTAATTCAATACAAGACTGTATCGGACTTCAGTCAGATCTCGAGAGCATTGTTTCATGGTGCGAAAATAATGGCATGGAACTAAATTCAGATAAGTGCCATTTTATTACTTTTTCACGTAAAAGTACTAACGTTACGTACACATATAGCATCAATGGCACTTCCATTCAAAGGTTAAACCAAGTTAAAGATCTGGGAATTGTTTTTGATGCTAAGTTAACTTTCGTGCCCCATATAGAGTACGTTACCTCCCGGGCATCTAAAATGCTAGGATTTTTGATTAGAAATATAAAAGTATTTCGGAATAATAAACTTAAAATCTCACTATACAACTCATTAGTACGAAGCATTTTGGAATACGGAACGGTGGTCTGGAGACCTCACTATGCGACACACATGTTAAGAATAGAGCGATTACAAAAAAGATTTATTTGGCACTTGATTTATTCAAACGGATTATCAAGAAATAATTTGTCTTCCTATACTAAGAGACTTGCATTTTTTAAAATGACCTCTTTGGAAGAACGGCAAATTATAATCGATCTCATTTTTAGTTTGAAAATTTTGAATTATAAAATCGACTGCCCTCAACTTTTAAAAAAATTTAACTTTCGTGTCCCTAGTAGGTATCCCCGAAAGCAAATTGCTCCTCTTGTTCCACCAGTCCGTAAATGTAAGTTCGGAGCCAACTCTCCTATTCCAAGGCTGTGCAATATTGTAAATAAATATAGTGATATTATTGATATGAACAATACATCACTCCAGTCTGTTCGTGAATTGTTTCTATGTAAGTTAAAAGAATAATCATGTAGTTCTAATTATTGCAATTTTACAATTATATAATCTTAGCTTTATGTTAAAATTAAAATAGCGATACATTGTTTTATTGTTTAATGTTAGCAGTAAGATTTAACTGATTGTTATTAGTATACATATATAAGTTACTCCTTTGTTATCCTCATTCACATTATAATGCTTTTTTTTTGTTATTTGTAGTATATAGGTAAAATTAATGGTTGGTTTGTGAAACTTATATTTTGCATGTTGTAAATACCTGTAATTGTTTGTTACATTTACTAAAAAAATTAAGACTAAGTTAATAGTTAATGCTTCAATGTAATTAAACGTTGGTATTTCTTATGAATAAATAAATAAATAAATAAAATCAAATGGACACAGTTTGCTCAAGCTTTGTGCTGTTTACTTAGCCCCCCCAATTCGGGTTGATGTTTTTGATCATTTCATTGATAATTGCCACACTGCATTGGAGAGATCTTGTGATAATTTCACATTGATCGTGGGCGACTTCAACTTGCCCGGTATAAACTGGGTAACGCAAGACAATGCTCCGTACTTAATCACCTCTGACACAAGTACGGGGTACCTCAAAGACCGCTTGATCGATTTTAATGCATTACATAATCTTCAACAGTACAATAATATACAAAATTTTCAAAACAAAATTCTCGACCTTATACTCTCTGATATATCTGAAATACGTGTTGCTCAGAATTCTAATCCTGTTCGTGAAGTAGATAGGTTTCACCCGCCATTAGAAATAACACCAATCATAAGCCCAAAAATAAATAAGTCCATACCAAGGAAAAAGTTTCTGTTCCATAAGGCAAATTATAACGACATCAACGAAATGCTCAAAAATATAAACTGGAATACAGAGCTCTGTCAGATGGAAGACGTAGATGTCATGGTAGATAAATTTTATAGTATTATCCATAGTATAAACAATGTGTCCCTGAAGTCAAGACTTGTGGAAATAAATATCCTTCTTGGTACTCATTCAGACTTATTAAATTACTAAATAAAAAGCATAATTTACATAAAAGAATAAAAAAATACAATAACCCTATGGATATTATTGAATTCAAATATTTGAGAAAAAAATCAATGTTATTAACGAAAGAGTGTTATGCTAATTATTTAAAAAATATTGAAAATTCGATAAAGATTAATCCCAAATATTTTTGGACACATGTAAAAAACTTGAGGAAGGGAAATCTTTCTTACCCTTCTACCATGTCACTTGGTAATGAATCTTGTAGCAACCCAAAAGATATCTGCGACTTATTTGCAAAGTATTTCTCCTCTGTCTTTAATCCTTCTATTGTTGATGTGAACTACAAATCTATGGCTTTATCTAATGTATCCAACGCAGCTCCTATGCTCAGTGCATTTTCAATATCGAGTCATACAATTAAAAAGGCATTATTGGCCTTGGACCTGAGTAAAGGACCAGGTCCAGACAACGTCCCGCCCATATTTCTTACCCGTTGTGCAAGCATGCTGTCCGTTCCCCTGGCGCTAATTTTCAATACTTCCCTTAATAATGGTCTGTTTCCATCAGTTTGGAAACAAGCTCGAATTGTACCCATATATAAGGGTGGCAATCGTGACCTTATATCAAACTATCGCCCAATCTCCATCCTTTCTACCTTGTCAAAGGTCTTTGAGTCAATGGTTTATGAAGTACTCCACAAGCATGTCTACTGTCATTTTTCTGAATCTCAACACGGTTTTATGACTAAAAAGTCCACTAATACAAATCTTGTAACATATGTAAGTAATTTAACTGAGGCAGTTGATCAGGGTCACCAAGTCGATGCAATTTACACCGATTTCTCAAAGGCCTTTGACAAGGTAAACCATTCAATTCTAATACAGAAATTGGAGTTGTTCGGAGTGTCTGCCACCGTCTTGAATTGGTGCAAATCATATTTGGATACCAGGCCGTCGTCTGTTGTTCTCAATGGTAGTCAATCAGAAAGTTATATCGCAACCTTAGGTATTCCACAGGGCTCGAATTTAGGGCCTTTATTCTTTAATGTTTTTATAAATGATCTGCCGGACATATTCAAACACTCCATTCCATACCTTTTTGCAGATGATCTCAAGTTAATCCGCGTAATTCGCTCAGAGACGGATGCAAATTTGCTCCAATCAGATCTGCAAAAATTAAATGAATGGTGTTCTTGTAACATGATGCTTCTGAATTGTGACAAATGCTACCATATAAAATTTACGCGCAAACACAAGATCATAGAGTCTTCATACAATATTCACGGATCGTTGTTGCAAGAAATTAGTTCGAGTTCTTGGAGTTTACCTTGATTCACAATTACGCTTTACATCTCATTTCGACAACATATTGGCTGCAGCATATCGATCGCTTGGCTTCATTCTACGGTGCTCCAAAGACTTCAAAGATCCCAACACAACACTTTTGCTATACAACAGCTTTGTTCGTAGTCGTCTCGAGTATTGTTGTACAGTCTGGAACCCAACCTATCAAACGCATATAAATCGTATCGAGCGTCTACAAAAATTACTGGTTCGGCGTTTGGCATTCAAAGCTGGAATTGCTAAATCTTGCACAAGTTACCTGGACAGGCTCAATTATTTCAGGATAATGAGTTTAAAATCTCGTCGTACAGTGTTGGATGTTGTCTTCTTATTTAAAATACTCAATCACAGCATTGTTTCTCCTGAACTATTGAGTAGAATATGTATCAATGTCCCCGCCAGGATCCCTCGTTATCCCTGCGCTATACTCAGAACTCCTCCATTTCGTACAAACTTAGGGAAACATTCCCCAATGGTTAGACTTACCCATGAATACAACGTTATCGCAGCAAAGTCACGTGAAATCGATATATTTCACAATTCACTTGCGGTGTTCAAACGTATTGTTATCAATCATTTTAATAGTATATGTTAAAACATTATAAACTTATATCAGTACCTACCTAGGTTCTAACCTAGTATTAGTTTTAGTAATACATATTAGTAAATACGACCTTTCAAATTCATTTAAATGTATTTTCAGCAAGACGTACCTAGTCATTTAGTCATTTTTTTCTCTATATACATTTATAAAGTTCATGTAAGTTATGAGAAATTTATTATAGTAAGTGATACAATCTTTTCTTTTTCTTATTACACTATAATGTCTTAAAATAATATTGTCATCCGTTCAAATATATTTGTAATATGATCGTTGTAATTTCCTGTAAGTAAAGATACATAAATGATTTTATTGTCGTAAGCAATTTTAGAATTAAGAGTTTACAAACTATGTATTCTTTGTTGGAAATTCAAAATAAAAAATAAAAATAAAATAAAATAAAAATTTGTCTGAAAAACTTTTGTTGTCATAGGTAAATGGATATTTTTCAGGTATAGTCTCACTATTTGGTTTGATTTTTCGGTTTTAAAAATATGTACTCATTTCCATTATCGACACTTGTTTATCGATACTTTCCGCACTAGTCGATAAATGCCAACGATGTAAGATTTGCAGGACGTAAACGTAAAGTCAGATTGAAATAATTTCTCGTAAATGTTAAGAATTGTTATAATTCCAACGGAATATCATTGTAATGGCATAAAGCTACGTAAAAATTAATAAATGCCATTTTTAGACGCCTCCAATACGTTTCTAATTTAATGGTGACGCCATTAGAAGTTTGTCTCTTGAGAATAACAGCTGTCAGTGTCATAGGAATCATCATTCGCCGAGCCGAGTATAGTAAATGTTCATCTCAATTGTATCAAAGAACAAGTAGCATTTAATATTCTTAGATACATTTTTAACTATTTAACCCCAGTCAAATTAGCAAAACATACAAAATTGTAGGTTCAGGATTAACTTAATTTTCTGACGTCAGTTTATGTTGATGAAGTTTTGGTTAAACATTTAAACTCGATTTATGTGGATCTAGTTTAAGTGTATAATAATTAGTGATATCAGTATTAACTTATTTTCTTGCTGTAGGTATAATATTTATTTCATTTGTATCTCAAAACGAAATAATTTTTTGTAGTACTACATAATGAAGAAGTATATAAAGAATGCATTATTTAGAGAAATTATAAAAAAATGTTTTAACTCGACCACTCAAACACTCGTGAAAATAGATATAGATCGTGAAAACAGAGTTCAAGGGACCTTTACTTGTATACTAAGGAGAAAAGGGCATAAAACTTTTTAACTAAATTTTAAGAAATTGCATATAAAGTCAACTATACTTATCCTTTTAGTTATGATTGTCTTGCTGTTTTATGTTTATTGTTTTTTTTTTAATCATATAAGTACCTAAGATCACAATATCTTTAATATTAATGCTTAAAATTTCTACCATATGTCACAATTAACTGTGAAAAATGAGAAAATAAAAGGTTTTTCACATTATACGAAATTCCGATGAATATTCGAGCAACCGCAAGAATGTTTCAATTAAGAAATATTAGAAAAGTTTTGGATTCCGCTAACTTATATAATACTCGTATAAAATGGTTCTGGTTAGTGTTATCTTAGAAAAATCGCGCTATTATACAAACTTATGAGTTGTGGTTTGTTTCAACTGAAGAATACTGAAAGTTTGTAATAGTCCACGCAACTACTACTCCAGAGTCTGTGGTTGTTCATGGGCGGCGCCAATCATCGCTTTCTGTACGGTGACGCGCAAGCTCGTTTGCCGACTTATACATAAAAAAAAACTCTGCAGCAAATCATTTATTACCTACATCTTGGAACTTGTAAGTAATATCTACATCTAGATTGGATAATCTATGATATTATGTTGAAAAGACTGACGTACCTTTTTTCTAATAATGTAGAATTCTATCTACATTGGTATTGATAGCATTAAAATTAAGCTCCTAACTAACTCTAATTTTTCCAATGATTAGTCAAAAAACCGAACCGGGACCGATATTATAAAGTTTGCAATTAAATTGTTAAAATTCTCTCTAGGTACTTCATAAACTATAAAATGATTGCTTTTGGCTACAACTAAGAAAGCTCATAGGTAAATAATTTATTAAAATATACATTGTAAATTCACTAGCTACCGAAATATTTTAACTCACAATGTCGTGCTTTTCAAAACGAAATGAATAGAAACTGAAAAATACCCTTTTTCTAGTAACAAAACAGGAAATTCTAGACTATTCAGCGCGCTAGCAGTCCGTCAATCTCATACAATATTCAGCGTACATACTCTCCAGTTCTGGCATTTATTAATATCGTATGCAGGTGTTGATCAATATCCATTGCTATCCATTGCTGTTTTTGACACGTGCGTCTTAAATTACTTACGTAGATAGATAGCAATGGATAGCTTGTTTACTGTTCTCGTTGATGTATTGTGTTACAATTTATGGGTTTATTTGTTGTGCTTTTACTGCCATTTTTAAGCTGGTTATATTTGCTTTGTAATTCAGTATTTATCACCTACATAGAGAATGGTCAATTGGCTACATCCCATCTACCAAACTGTAATATGTCTCGGTCTGGCAGGATAAAGAAGGCTGATCACCTATACTCGTCCCTACAAAGATAATCGATCAGTGAAACAGATGTATGCATAATGCTTCTGCCCCTTAATCCCTAGGGGACAAGGGACTACATTATACAAAATTACACTATTTTTGTATATTTCTTTGGAAGCAGTTCCAATAACACTACAAATTTATTAGACTCTCTAGATAAGTATCTATAAGTGTCTATATCTGTTTTAAATTTATAACCTCTTTAGAATTTGAATGGAAAAAAATAAAAAAAATAAAAGATAAAAGTACAGTAATATAAAATCAATCAGAACATAAAAGATACAAAATTTGTTACGTGACCCAAATGGGCTTTATTAGGTACTGAAAGGATATCTGATTCAATGAAATAAGATTTAATCTATTGGTTCTAATCAGTTCTTTATGAGGATTCTTCTATATGATATTAACACTGATTCCCTTATTAAGGTAAATTTCCTTCAGTTAATTATAGTTTTTATAGTAATTTGACTTCGTTTGCATAAACTGTCATTTTTTTCACGTAAACTAGCCGACTTTAATTTACGTTTCAGACATCTGCTAGTGAAATCTAGTAATTTAATATAAGAGCAAACGTTTCGGAAATTATCCAGACCAAAGGACATAATATATTGTATGAGTAAGCAATAAAAAGCTGTTATATTATTAAACTTAAGATTAAACTTATTTAAATTTTACTATCCAACTTATATAATAGGATCGACTTGGCGACAAATTGTGACGTCACAACAGGAAATTCAAACCAATCAACAATTATGATATTTAAATTTGTTGTAAGAGTCATTAACAATTAAATAAACCGTTGATATTTAATTAAATTTTATTTTTTAAATGACATTTAACACATAAAGGTTATTGACATTCCTATTTTTGATTGACCAGCGACCAGCACATATTCATTATATTCAGTTATTTTGGTGTAAAGAAAAAAGCGAAAGAATATAGAAAACTTCGTTGTGATGAAAATAACAGACTTCCTCAATCCCCTAAGTATAAGACCACACAAGCGTGTTTCTCTGGTCAGACTATGTAATATTTTATTCAAATCACGTCGATCCTTCAATCAGATACTCTATGAAAATGTTATTATAATAACAACGAACGAACAAAAACTTTATTACAACGCATTGGGGGAATTTGTTATTTTCATTCTTTGACACAAAAATACGTATGTATTTACATGATTCTACCACATAACATAATACTATTTTTATTTTTAACATATGATTTACAAATTACAATTTACCTAAATATCATTTACCTTAACGTCCGCAATTTATTATATTAAATTACGATAGAAATTCACATATAACAAAATATTATGATTTATGAGTAATCGATTGTTATTAGTTATCAGACCAAGGTTGTGACCTAACTTAAACATTTATCAAACAAAACACGCCAGGCACAAAATCTTCATGTTTTCGTTATATAGGCCATAAGTCTTTCTTTTATAAGCAATAAATCAAAGCAAGCCGCGTATTTGCGAACAAACGGATGTTGATACAAGTTGTTATTACACTGAAATTGGGTAAACAGATATGAATTATCCATACATAATTTGCTCTTAATTGGAAACGTAATTAATTCTTACTCATAACCATCACTATAATTATACGAAACATCTGTTAAGGCCTTAATAGGGGCTAGCGACCTTGCTAGGTGATTTACAAGGCGGGATCGGGGGACCGGCGCGAATCTACCGTAGTAAAAGTACATATAAAAATTATTAAAAAGATATTTGGATATGGAATCAAAATTTAAAACAACCATGCGCTGTGTTTCAATTTCATAAACACACTGTAAAAACACTACAATAATTGACGTTATATTGACTTAGCGTTTTGGTTTAAAGTCCAAAAATCGACCTCAGTTCATGATTTTTTTCCAAAAAACCTGATTGTAAAATAAACAAATTGAAACAACCATGCTCTTTATCATATTCGAAACTTTAATATACATTTTTTTTAGATATGTACATTAAGAATCTAAGAAGAAAAACGGTTATAACTAGAGTTAATTTTCGGTATTAAAAGGGAATTCTACCCGATTCAGGCGTTAATCACTACATAGTATAAAACAAAGTCGCTTTCTCTGTCCCTATGTCCCTTTGTAAAAAACTACGCAACAGATTTTGATGCGTTTTTTTTTTTAATAGATAGAGTGATTCAAGAGGAAGGTTTTAGTATATAATTTTTTTGGTTTTAGACAAAGCGGGCGAAACCGCGGGGGGTAAGCTAGTAAAGTATAATTAATGAATTAACAGGTAATTTTTATTACCTAGTTTAGGCACCAGTCTCACACTTATTTATATGTATGTACTGAAAATGTGTAAACTTATTTATGTAACTGATGTGAGAAAATAAACTACTTTTTATTTTTATTTATTTATTTAATTACAAAAGTTGCAAAAGCATTTCTATCTTAGTACATATAAACAAAGGTTATTAAGAATCACTACATAATATTGAACATCTTTTAGACTACGCAACGGATACTGATGAAGTTTTTATTAATAGATCTAAAGATAATTTGTTAAATTTTCTACAAAGCGGGTGAAACTGCGCGCGAAACGCTTGTATAATGAATTTTCTACAAAGCGGGTGAAACTGCGCGCGAAACGCTTGTATAATGATAAAAATTATATGCATTGCTTTTTGTACGAAATTCTACAATGAAAATGACTAATTGTTATTTCACTTATTGTAAACAAAAATATACGATTACAAAAAATTCATATGAGTTTTAATGAAGTTTCTGAACAACAATAACATAACTTTTCAACCAACCAACTAAATGGGCACATTTTAGTGAACATGTTCAAAAACCCTACACTTGAACACTTACATTAGTACATAAATCCAAAGAGGTTGCGTAGATAACCAACTAAATAGGCACATTTCAGTGAACATGTCCAAATAACCTAGACTTCTTGAACACGTATTAGCACATAAATCCAAAGAGTCTGTGAGTGCCTGCGACAAAAGACCGTGAAAGCTAAGCCGCAACCCATTCAAACTACTAAATTGCTAACTAATCCTTGTTCACATCTATTAATAGTTATATGTTATATGCGAATGTAACCTCTCTACAGAAAGTGCTTATAATAGGAAGATAATTATAGAATTAATACCTGAATTCAGAATATTCTTTAATCAAATATGAAGCAGTTTTTCGTATAAAATGTTCATAGACGAATTACTTTTGAAAAGTAATAAAAAGACGGTTATGATTCTAGAATTTACGTCAAAATGTATACTTTAATTTACTGCATTGTAGTATTATATAGATATAGTATTATATAAATGCTTCCTATATTGGTATCGCCATAACAAATAAACGTGATGGCTGTCAATAACATACAAATTACACATTAGTTATAATCAAGCGTATTAGTTTTGGCTTCGTATTGGTGTTGCAAATGTAGATAGTAATTAGTTTATATATAGGTTTAGGCTTAATTGATTGGAGCAGATGTTTATTTATACGAATACTAGCTTGCCGCCCGCGGCTTCGCCCGCTTTATCTAAACTCTTCAGCTTTATAATATTAGTCAACGCCATTAAATGGATAAAATATATAGCTAGCTGCTAACCCCTACTTCGCCCGGGTTACAGAAAAATATAGCTTGCTAATGATTGAAGAACTTTAATAAGTTCAGCAGTTTTAACTGAAATTGTATCAAATAAAAAATCTTTCATCTGTATAACGTACCTATTAATCTATATACCTACCTACATAGGTATTTATTAGAACATAATCTTCAAGTATTTTGCTTCCTTATAATGAAGATGCCTTGGAGTAATACTTTCATAGTTATACAAAGTTCTGAAGTAGATCTTGAATATGATGGAACGAGCGTTATGTAAACTAGGAAACTGTTAACTTAGTCATAACTTAGGTGATTTAATTCTCTTCTCAAGGAAACATTTAATGTTATATTGGAACTTTCGTATACGTAGATAAGCATTCAGTTATAAAAGTTAATGAAATTAATCCAGGAATTAGAGTTTTAATAATCTAGATAAATATTTTCATATCTTAAGAATTAGCATAAGTACATACATACATCCCTATTAATAACTTTAAAACACGTAAACAAATCTAAATGAAAAAACTTAAAAATAACATTTTTAAAAGTCTTAACTACAATTCTGTACCGAAATATCTGTAAATAATAAATATATACCTTTTTACCTGAGGAAAGTCACTTTTAATATTTCAATTTTTAGATTTTACGGCGCAGTCGAGTACAAACCGCTTCTTATTTGACAAAAAAGGTTCATTAATTCCAATCTCAAGATTTTCATTAACCACAGAGCTTGATCTACGTAATGAAAAATCCCTTTTAGTAATAGCTTTGTATTCAGCGACATAAGTGAAACAAGGGAACAATAGATTGTTTTAATCATTGAATAAAGATGTCTGAAAAGCGAGAAAATGTCTTGCGGGAAAACTGTGATAGAGGAAAAGCTGAATATACGAAAATATACATTATAGCGATTATTTTCCGTAATGGCTTTGGTGAGAGATGCTAAATTTATTCGTCTGCATTGGTGGAATACATTTTTCTCTATAAATAGGTATATGAGCCTAATTTTATTTAAAACTAGCTGTGCTCCGCGGTTTTACCCGCAGTGCTCAGCTCCTGTTGGTCTTAGCGAGATTATATATAGCCTATAGCCTTCCTCGATAAATGGGCTATCTAACATCGAAAGAATTTTTCAAATCGGACTAGTAGTTCCCGAGATTAGCGCGTTCAAACAAACAAACCAACTCTTCAGCTTTATAATATTAGTACAGCAGCTTTTAAAATTACATCTACCCAACAATTTTAAATAGCAATATTACATAATAACTGTATTAAATAAATTATGGGACGCTTATTAGACAAAAAGGTAGGTCACAACAATATTAACAAACTTGGGTAACATAATAATTACTGTTTTACAGTTGGTACGTTTAAATACACAACTAAAAAATAAATGCAAATGAAGCCTTCCTTCTTTAAACATACAATTCCCTCGAAAGCCTAGGTACATCGTTTTAGTTTCATCACAAATAATTTACCTAACTTTTTAAAAAATAGGTACCTACACACCAGCTGTCGTCATATTTTTCATTTGTTCAAGTTTTCCATACAAAATACTCGTGAAATTTTTAACGAATAGAAAAAATTCAAAATCTTGATTCTTGCAAATAAAAATATCCAGTACTGCAGTCTTATAATTACCGTACGTTTATTTCTATATAAATAAAACATTATTGCTGATCAATATATTTACATTACATATGAAATACGCTACCGTTTTGCAATTAGGGGGAAATAATTACCTTGTAGCTTACCTCGCATTAACTTCCCACAATAGGATTAATTAAAAGTTATGCGAATTTAAAGTTTTTCCTATAATCTACCGGATAATATTATTAGGAAAGTTAAACGGAGGGTTCCGTTGAATTGCTACACCTGCCCCCATACCAAGATGTCTTATAGCAGTGTTATTCCCAGTGTGGAAAAGGGACAGCGCTATATAGGTCGTCTAGCGCCATCTCTTTCTCACAGTGGAAGTAATACTGCTATAAGACGTAATAGCAAACCACCTGAAACTGTATAAAGTTTCTTGTTTCTAGAACAACTAACGGTTACGGCTAATAAATTATATCTAAGTTTATGTCCCTTGATAAAAAAGTAAATAGATATTATTCTTTTACTTTTTCTGTTACAGTGACACAATTATTCGTATCTATAATATTAATGCGTATATGACGTGTATGTACAAGTGGTAAAAATTTTTATTATACATTTTTAAAAGCAATTAAGAAGAAAAAATTTTCTTCCTTATAGAAACGGAGACATATTATATATTCGTGAACAGAAACGAAATGTAGTAGTATTTATATATTTTCTAGAAGTAGCCGAGACACATCAACAGAGAAATCAAACATAATATTAATAACCTCTCATGCCAATCAAATCGCAACCAGTCTATTTTCTTACAAAATTAACTTCCCGAAAACACATCTGGACTTTTTCACTCTCAAGTAAACGTTATACGTATGGAAAACGGATACATAACAAACGAAGGAAAATTTAATTAATAATTTAAACGCTCATGAAGTTTGGAACTAAAATTAAACAAAACAAATTAATCAACTTATTCTTTGTTACATTTTAAACACGTGAACACAATACAAAAGTACTAAGTTAAGGCTCGTTTGTATTCAGGCATTCAACATTTTCACTTAATTATAAGAAAAGAATAACCTGTCAGCTGACGGCTGTCTAGCTTTCCTAAGCCGGTTACTCACGTACCTGCCGCAGGGGCAATATTGGAACAATCTCGGTTTCACGGCGGTTGGAGCAATTACAGCTGTTCTCTAAATTGCCCCCGCTTGCCTATACACATTACAATTAACGAGCCAATATTGCCCCTGCTGCAGGTAAGTGAGTATGTAGCATGTAGTAGGGCTTTATGTAGTAAAAATCTATACTAAGATTATAAAATACAGAAGTAGGTATGTTAGGCTTTCACAGGAAAACATAACGATTACACCGATTTTGGTGAAATTTGGTGTGAAAATAGTTTAACACCCAGAGTCAAATATAAAGTATATTTTAGCAATTAGAACTTTTGAAATATGTTAAAACAGTGGGAAAAGTATTTTAAAATTAGATTATTGTCTGGACTCCTGAAAATAATTACAACCAATTCAAAGGTACTTCTAATCCTGTTTCAATGTATATTTAAATTACTTTTACTATATAGGTAGGTATATAATTTGTCCCATTCATAGACCTTTTATAGATTTAGATACAACATATTATAGGTTCAATTTAGCCTTTTAGAAACAGGATTTCTACTTTCAGTAAAAAAAGCCGGTTGGCTTGGTTGGTAATGGCCCTGCCTTCCAAGACAGAGGTCGTGGGTTCGATTCCCACCCGGGGCAAATATTTGTGTGATGAACATAGATGTTTGCTCTGTGTCTGGGTGTTAATTATCTATATAA
The DNA here is from genome assembly GCA_029959065.1 of Colias behrii. Taxonomy (NCBI): domain Eukaryota; kingdom Metazoa; phylum Arthropoda; class Insecta; order Lepidoptera; family Pieridae; genus Colias; species Colias behrii. The sequence continues at coordinate 1,854,830 of JARWMC010000008.1, read as the reverse complement.
GTATTTATTTAAAATTATATATGTATGCTTATCAGCCATCTGGTTTCCATGACACAAGCGAAAGCTTAGTATGGGATCAGATCGTGCCGTGTGTGAAAATTGTCCTAGAATATTTATTTTTATATTTATTTATATCCTAAAGCTTAGGATGTAAAACCGTCTCAATTCAAAGGAAGTCTACCATTTAACATCAATAAAAATGTAGTTTAGGATTTAATTAGTATTCAGCCGAAAGTCTTTAATCAAATCTATTCTATTCTACGGATGTGTCCCAAAAACATTTTCATCAAGTTAAGCGAAAACCAATAATTATTGATAAGTGTTTTGTTGTCAGGAACTTTATCCATTACTTATTGTATCCCTTAAGGGATAATTTTGAAACAATGTATTTCCCTGTAATCAAAAAGATAATTTAATCTAGTATATCTATAGCAATAAAATGCCAAAACGTCATGACCGATTCTTATGATTAACTAGCTGTGCCCCGTGGTTTTACCCGAAGTTCTCCGCTCCTGTTGTACTTAGCGTGATGATATATAGCCTTCCTCGATAAATGGGCTATATAACACCGAAAGAATTTTTCAAATCGGACCAGTAGTTCCTGAGATTAGCGCGTTCAAACAAACAAACAAACAAATTCTTCAGCTTTATAAGATTAGTATAGATCATGGACGAATAATATATTGGTCCATGGTATAGATGAATCAATCTATCAGGTAATCAATCATTATAGACGGAATTATATTAATTAATTATATTTTGAATCGTAACATTAAGAAAGAGGATTTGTCATTTTAACAGATAAGCTAAACAAAACAAATCCAAAAGTTGTGAAAGTGGCTATAAATCTTGTCGAGATATTTATTTTGACACCATACAAATGTATTTAAAAGATGCTTCAATAAATATTGTTTATAACACGCTTATACTTATTCCATTAGATTATTCAGTCATTTGTATGTTTTTAATCTTGTATGTTTGTATGTATAGACTCCTAGACTCGATTTTGAACCATTTTAAGCGGACAGATTTAATTTAAACTTTGTACACTTATCAAACGATCGGCACGACAATAATTTCATAAGTTTATCCTTATTAAATAGTGTCTTTTTTTTAAATCTATATTTATTTATTAAATTATGATAAATAAGACGTAATTAAGAAATGAAACTTTTTACTGTTGCCGAGATACAAACACATTCCTTCTGTTTTCCGATTGTCTACAGATAAAACCGTTTACCTGTAAACCTGTAGCAATACCTTTAGGTAGATTTAAAAGGTTTAGCCATGATCTCCGGTATATAAATTGTTTTTCCTCCTCACTGACTTGCCTTGTTATGAGTGTAATTCGCTCGACAAGCACTTTCAGCCGTGAGATTATAGTGTAAAATAATGTCTATAAATAATTTTTATCAACCAGACAATCTTGGGTGAAGCTATATTTAGAAAAATAATCGTTTGTTGGAACAACCATGTAAACGAAATACATTATCACTACATAGTATAAAACAAAGCCGCTTTCTCTGTCCCTATGTCCCTATGTATGCTTAAATCTTTAAAACTACGCAATGGATTTTGATGCGTTTTTTTTTTATAGATAGAGTGATTCAAGAGGAAGGTTTTAGTATATAATTTATTATGTTTTAGACAAAGCGGGCGAAGCCGCGGGCGAAAAGCTAGTTTGATAATATAACAAACGATTAGATGCGTCAATAATTCAGATAATAACGATAAATTAACAGCAATAAACAATGAAATAATTAATTAAAATAAATGTCAGTAGATACTTTGAAGGTTAGCAATAACAATTGAAGTTATACGACACATAAACGAAGAAACAAATTATTCGGATGATTAGTTAATATCAATTGCTACTTAGCACTCAGCGTATTCTCGCCTTTAATCATTTTCTAAAAGCTTTTTCTTTTCTAGTTAAATACACTATTTGGAAACAATTACAAATAAAAAGGTATAAAACATCGTTAAATTATATATCACACCCACTTCTGAGATAAAATTAAATAATTTGTCAGTTTTTCTACAAATTGGATTCGATTGAAGTGAAGAATAAGGGCGGAATGCTTGTTAGAATTAATAAAAGATCGTCTGACGCTACCCGTAAGTAAATTGGAATTCATATGTATTTGATTCTAATTTTATTTTTCACTGACCAACCGACAACCGATCTCTCGTGTGAGATCCTGTTTTTGAACACAAAAGTTCCTTCTTGTAATGGAAATCTTTGAAATAACTTTTTGGCACAACAGGCGCCTTTAATCAGAATCATTATATGAAATTACTTTCATTTTGCATTAAATTTTACGTACTAACTTTCTAAACGTTATTTACTTAAATATTCTAAATGGTTCGCGAACATAACATAAAAAATGTGTGCGTGTACTAGTGTACACACGTAAGAAGTGAAACTTCTTTATGACCTTATTTTTCAAAAAATAATTTACTATATGCAACTTTACAGAAATACGTCGAATCACGCGTGGATAAGAAAAAGATGGCGCGTAACGGAAAAATGTCACGCGTAACGAAAAAATGTTACACTAAATTTTTTTCCAATCCCGATAAAGAAGTTTCACTTCAAAAATTTATAAACAGTACGTAACGTTTACTATGTTATTTCTAAACTTGTGTATTTTTCTGTAGGTTTGTTTACTAGTTACTAGTTTATTATCAGTCTAGGTTATAATTGCCAACCTAGAAACTATTTAAACATATCCAATACATAGTGCAATGAGTTAATAAACAAACATACGCAATAACGTGTAATATTTCTGGCGAATTTATAAACATTATGCAGGCCAATGTCGAAGGTGACTTCACTGCAAAATATTTAAAAGAAGTTACAGACATGTTTATAATTTGTCAGTTCGTTTTACACCTTCGTATTTTTGTGAATTCGTTGTTTTTCAATTATTAACATTTTCCCCGAATTTTCCTTTTCGAAAGGTAGTCATTTTGTATTCACAGAGAGATTAAATAAAAGTTAAAAGGCGGACGATTTTAATTATCTTTAAATATTGCTTAAATACATTTATTTTGTATATATGCATTCGCAAAATGTAAAAACACGTCATTTTAGTATTTAAATAGCTATAGATGTTCAAAAAAATTTAAAGAAAGAGAATTAACTAAAATAATATTCTCAAATCATTACTTCATGACTTTATTAATTACTAGCTGTGCCCCGCGGTTTTACCCGCATTCCTCTGCTCCTGTTGGTCTTAGCGTGATATAATATAGCCTTCCTCGATGAATGGACTATCTAACACCGAAATAATTTTTCAAATCGGATCAGTAGTTCCTGAGATTAGCGCGTTCAAAAAAACAAACAAACAAACTCTTCAGCTTTATAATATTAAGTATAGATAACAATCGTGCATAAAGAAAAGCTTTTTAGAATTCCTAATTTTAGCACCTAAGCCCCACAAGGCAATCCATCCATATCTTTTAAGAACACGTTACACAAAAAACATCTATCTTTAGAAAGCTAATAGGAAGTTATTTACGAAAACAAAACGAAATTTTTCCTCTAATATATTGCATTTACGAGACAAAGTTGTAGCACAGTATTACAATATTATATTGTAATACTGTGGTTGTAGTGTAGCATGTTGTTAATCCCTCTATCAGACGAGCCTCCATCCTTGACCTAAGATAATGCTTACTTTCCCCTTCGGATTATGGTACCAATATTTGTTAATATTTTGAATCGTAAGGACTATTTAAAATTGTATAGTGCATAATATATAGTAATTTCGGAAAATTGTGAATACCAATTAGATCATCACTTTATTGTAAGTATCGTGAAGGAATGACATGATGATATATAGATTTGATAATATTAGCATACATATTTACTTAATCAATCACCAGTTACATATTAATAGAGTAAGATCCCAGAGCCGTAAGACACAACTTATTTTCTAAAGCATATAAGTTTCAGTTCACAGTAGTGTCTAGTGTACTTTTTAATATCTGAATGTTTGTGGAGCTCTACCAGTGACACCTGCGCCACCTGAGCCAAAACTTTTATCAGACGCTTTAAAGCTCCAATAAATGAACTTAATTTATTTTTAAATGTCTGATTTTTTGATATGTTATTAAGATAACTATTACAATGTTATATTTAATCAGTCAGACAAATTGCAATGACCAAATATCCCCTAAACACAAAAATTACTCAACCATGAGTATGAGCGCGATGTATCTTGGACCATAAGTAATTTAACATAATATATACGTACTAGCGGTCCGCCCCGGCTTCGCCCGTGGTACCTACATGTTTAAACTATCCTATCTCTCAAGTTGGATCGAACTGCACATGGTGTGCGAATTTTATTATAATCGGTTAAGTGGTTTTAAGGAGTCCATTGAGGACAAACATTGTGACACGAGATTTATATATATTAAGATTTACCCTGTCACCTGAATTACCCTTATTATGTTGCATATAAATACTTATTTAAAACCAAAATATGTTTTGGAGGTTATTATTTTTTTAATTGATTTGTAAAGTAGATAGAACACAGAATATAACGTTATCTCACGATCGAAGCCGCGCTGGTAAACAAGTAAAAATAAGATGTAATAAAGAAAAATTCTATACTTGGAATACGTGATGTATTGCTTCTAGTGTTCAATTACGAGTGATAGATATAGGTTTGACATTTTTCGTGTTAAATAATTATTGTTCTTACCTTTTGTTTGTCGAAGATATCAAATATCGATGTTTTAATATTTAAGAATGTTCTCGAAGTATAGTGGAAGTTCTTGTAGGTACAAATATTTATTTACGAACAATAACTAGGTTACAGCTTGTAACGAAATTTACTTAGAACAGAAAATATCTACTCATCATATTTTATAAAACTACATATATTCCTATAGTAAACGATAAATTCGCCTTGTTTTTTAGAGTCGGTTAAAAATCACTTACAGTTATGGTCACTCATTAGCTAGGTATTAATCTAATCTTACTTTTTAAATTTTAACAAAAACAAAATCTATCCGACCATAGTTTGGCGAACCTACTCTTTTTAGGGACGGAATAAAAATACGGGCCTAATCAATAAACTTCGAATGAATGTTGTAGAGTACAATTCAATTGTTTATTTCTATGTCGTTATTCAGCAACAATAGTACCAGATATATAAAAAAAATGGTAAAAAAATACTTGATTTTTCTTTATTTCAGAAAATAATACATCGTAATAAAATATAAGAAGCTTTTGTTCCTGTAATATGGAATTGTAATTATTTTTCTCGAAAGGAAGATTTTTTTAAAGTGAAACTTTTATCACATCGTCTCAAACTTTTTGGTCTGTGTAGCGCATGTCGCGTGACGGTCGGCTGCCGAGTAGTATAAAGCAGTGTTCGGAAAGTTTCACTTTTACCGTGGTTTCATAAAACCACACAACATTTTTTAATCCTTTTTTAAACAGTGTACAATTTCTTTATTCCATTGTCTATATTCATGTAATTGCATGTTCCTCGTTAATCTTTATTCTATCTAGATCATTTGTCTTTATTGCCTGCGAGTGCAGACTAGTTTATTTGTAGTCTTTGGTCTAATAATAAAATATAGAGTTGCATTTTTATTTATCACTATGCAGATCAGAGAATAAGTTGTTTTATATTTTCTTCCAATACTAGAAAGTTTGCGCACAGGAGATGTATCAATTCAATAATTTATAAAGTAGTCTTTATTTCTAACCAAAATGAGATACCTAAACAGTAAAATAAGAGACATTTTATTTTTTTTTTATCATAAAAAGAAGGTACTGAAGCATAGCGAAATGATAAAAAATACACATTTTCACCTCGTTCTGTATAAATTTATAAAATGTGCATTTAGTTATTGAAACTTTATATTGTACCTATGTAAGTACTTAAACACTATAACTAAAACATATATTTAAAAATAAGCAGATTTACCTAATAAAAGACATAATATTGATGTTTTGCATTAAAACAAAACATGTATTATGTGTCGAATAAAACACACAGCGTTGGGATGAAGAAAGCTGTCTATGAATCCCCTAAATCTATAGAAATAAGTTCTACCTTACCTCTTGTCTATGGATCTTTCACCTCACTAGCAAGGGCGCGTCCCTTTATCTACTTCCGCCTCTGACGCGCCGCCATCTTCCAAGCGCATAGCATCTTCATCAGCAAGCAGTAAAACTCAACGCTGTGTGTTTTATTCGACACATAATACATGTTTTGTTTTAATGCAAAACATCAATATTATGTGTCTTTCTAAAACACACAGCGTTGGGATGAAGATGTGTTTGATATCTGCTGGTGAAGAAAGAGTTACAAACGCTATGTTGAAATATAACTTATCTGTCGACATTGTAATACTTAGAGTGCTGTATTACAATTCTTATTATTATTATTATTTTTTTAATGCTAAATGAAAATGCTGTAGGTATTGTTAAATAAAGCTATATTATAGAAATTTCCAAAATACAATAATAAAGGGCTATTGCCCACAAAAAAAAAAAAAGAAAAAGAACATCTTTTCTTGCTTAACATCTAAACTAACAAACTCTCTTCTTAAAACTTAAATTGTTATCTTTGGGTAACATTTCAACTTAATACACATTAGTGTTATGACACTGACTAAAATATGGACTATACAATATGCCTAGTGCTTCTATATAATATCTTAACCAGTCTTGGTTTATTGTGCAACAGTAATATAAATGAAATAAAGAAATATAAATTAATTATTATTCTCAAAGGAACATAAAAGAGATCAATCTCAGTCAATTCTTAATAATAAAGTCTCTAAGGCTTGATATCCTAATAAACAAGCTCTGCTTATTAAACAATTAAAATAATATAGTAAAGGAAGAGATACAAAACAATCAACATTGGCAAAATTGTGCCCTAGGTATTAATACTAAATATCACACTGATTATAATACTGAATTAATTTTTTAGATGGGTGTAAAGTTATCAAAAAGTAAAACCGACTCATTGTCCCTGGCTAGCTTTACCGGTCGGCAGTAAAATCTTTTAAAAGTCAGCATACTTTTCCAATTGCCCCTTTGAAGGATCTCCTCAATAGGTCGGTCCTCTAACCAACCTTTTGACGCAACCGCTGAACGGATACTGCCAGGAGGGGCTGCTATGCCTACTGACTTCAATATTGACCTTATCCAACCTGAGATCAGAGTACGAGTAGCAGGTTTAACTTGACCCTTTATTGATAAAAATAAATTATCTATCTCTGTGCCCGAACGCCTGTCTTCTGAGATCTGAATCAGCCTTTCTACGTGGGTTACCGGGCATATGGATACATCTGGGTGCCTTGACAAACACCAACCTGACTGTTGGTGTGTTGCTGTATCTGTCTTGGACCCAAACTCAGGCCAGAATATAATTTTATTTTCCTGTCTGACAAAACAGTCCTTAGAGATCTTAAGAAGAGTTAGATCATGGATTCTTCTGCCCGATGCTAATAATAGGATTAAGGCTGTTCGCCTTGATATCTCAAACAGGGTTGAATTACCCTCTGATGATTTAAGCCAGTTAACCAGGATCTCTATGTCCCAGATTGATTCTTTCTCTGTTTTGGTTTTGCTATAGCAATAGCTCTTAGGACTTGCTGTACAAAGAAATTGGTGGTGATTCTCTCCTCCGATGCACCATAGAAGGTTGATATCGCTGACTTATGCAGTAGAATTGTACTGTAAGCCAGATTGTGTTCCAAATGTAGGCTTGCTAAGAATTGAGCGACGTCCTTACCGGAAGGTGCCCTTAGGTCCTTGTTATTAGATCTGCACCAAGCCAACCACCTCCTAATTGGAGGGCCGTAAGTTGCTAGTGTGGAGGGACGCCAACTAGCCACTAGCAAATCCTTTTCTTTTGTATTCCAGTGGGCTATTTGTCTCCTCCACCCCCAATCTCCCAAGCTAGCAGTCTCAGGTCCTCTACTTGTGGGGGAGGCAACGCCGTCGATAGATCTATGAGGCAACTCCGTAGGTTCGGTATGACAAATGGTGGACTGAGTGCTCTCGACCTCAGGTCCGGAAGCCAATAACACTGAGCCCACTGGGGGCTATTACAATGTACCTGCCCTGTGCCTTGTTGAGGTGAGCTAGTACCTGTGGGATTAGACTGGGTGGTGGAAATACCCAGGCCAGGTGCCAGCTCCACTGCTGCCTGAAGGCGTCGCAGAACTCTGCGCAGGAATCTGCTGCATCTAAGCTTACATACCTTGGTACTACTGCGCTTCTTTGAGAGGCGAACAGGTCGATGTCTGGTACTCCCCATTTCCGAAATAACACTTCTGTGGCATGAGGTAGAAGATGCCACTCTGGTAGGGGTTGTCCTCTCGAAAGGCGATCCGCTATCCCATTGAGGCGGCCTGGGAGGTAGGATGCCGACAGAGTTAATTCTAACTTCTCGGCCAGACAAAGCACCTCGGATGTTAGTGTTAAGAGGGCTAATGACCTTGTCCCTCCTTCGTTCCTTATGTGGGCGACCAGAGTCCGATTGTCGGACTGGATTAGTATGTGGGCCCCTCTTAGTGTACTTTGGAGTCTTTTTATTGCAGCGAACACAGCATATAGTTCCTTGACATTTGAGTGCCAAGTTCTCTGTTTGCCTGTCCATCTCCCTGACAGGTAACGGCTGTTCAGCTGTGCACCCCAGCCCGCATCCGCTGCGTCTGTGGTAAGGAAGTGTGTCACCTGTTTCCTTATAAAGGATATGCCGTTCTTGCCTATGTTTTTTCTCCACCACATCAGGTCCTGTGTCGCAAGGGGAGGAAATGCTCTCCTCTCTCTGGGTCTGCTCCGCGCAAAACCTCTGAGAAATATCTGGAGATGGCGACTGTGGAGCCTGCCACCCCTCAGCGTTAAATTCGCAAAATTCATCATGCCTAGGACCACTTGTAACTCTCTTTGAGTGCAGGACATTCTTGTTTCCATTGCCGCCACTGTATGCTTTATTTTTAAAGCTTTCTTGTTTGGTAAAGACACAGACATCCGTCTCGTGTCCCACATAAGGCCCAAATATTCGAGTCTCTGCACTGGGTCTAGGATTGACTTTTTGAAATTGATGTGCCAACCAAGTTTCTTTAAGATGCCCACGGTCTCCGAGACCTGGGAGGTTAATTTGGCTCGGTTCTGGTGGACCAATAGGTAATCGTCCAGGTATACTAGAAGGCGCATACCCCGAGCCCCCAGGGTCTCCGCGACCCAATTTGATATGGCTGCAAAAGTCCGGGGGGCAGAACATAGGCCAAAAGGGAGGGCCGTTAACTGTAGAATCTCCCCATTGTAAATTACTCTTAAAAACCTGCGATGAGAATTTGCTATGGGCAAATGAAAATAAGCTTGATGGAGGTCTATCTTCACAAGCCAGTCTTGGCATTGTAAGAACTCCATTACGGTAACTGGTGAAATTAGCTGCTGTATTTAAGTGCCTCAGGTCGAAGATGGGCCTTGCTGAGCCGTCTGCTTTCTCTACCAGAAACATTTTTGAGTGAAAGCCGGCGTCTATCTTTCTGGGCCTCTCTAGGGCCCCTATTTTCTTTAACCGATCTACCATCTCTGTCATGGCGGGGGACACCCTCGTAGAGCATCTCTTCAAGACTAGCCTGCTGGGCAGACACATGGGAGGTTTCTTCGTAAATGGAATTCGAGAGTTGGTGATGTTTTTTAAAATGAAATGGTTGGCCTTCAAGTGAACCCAATTCTCTATATGTCTCTTTAGACACCCCGCCCTGAATAATTCCGAATTGTCATTTCTGCACCACTGGGTTGGTGCGGAAGCCGCCACGAAAGGGCCGGTTCTTCTTTACTTTGGCAACCTGCCTCCTGTCCCCTCTTTGAGGCTGGTTCCTCACTGGGCGGTGAGACTGTCTACCGTGTTGAGGTGCAGCTCTCTGTTGTTGTCTCCTCTCTCTGGCATAGGTGGGAGTGTTCAACCACTGTTGGGTTCCGCCAAGAGAAGCTATGATAGGTTGTAGGGCTTCTCTGCTAAATAAATACTCCTTACTCGGAGGAACATTATGAAGTATAGAGCGTAGGTTGACATTTCCTAGCTCTTTTAAAATACGTTCTCGTCTTACCTCAATGCACTCCGACCTCTTGCCACAAATTAGCTGCATGGTCATCTCTGACCTTTTATAGGATGGAGAATCAGGACCAAACAATGAGGTTATCTTTTCAAACAGGTTACCTGGGTTTAAGTTATACTTATTCTCCTGTACCCAATTTACAATGTCCTGTAAGCCTTCTTGAAGCAAGCGACGCTGTTCTAGGATATTATTTGATAAGCCTGCTAATAGTAACTCAGTCGACACTAAAAAATCTCTGCTCTTATTGAGGTGGCAAAATTCCTCATTTACCTTAAGGGCTGTGAAGCCTGGGGAAGCTAAGCATGAGTTAAGCACTTTCTTATACCTAATCCCCTTCCAAGTAGGACGGTCAAAGTGTTGGAGACGCTCTAACTCCAGTAGGAGCTCCTTGTTGGCCAGAGGAACGACCACCGCAGCGTCACACTCGGTATCCAGGTCGCCTAACGTCAACTCACCAGACTGACTTAACCCTGCCCTTGACGCAGTAGCCGCCGTGCCTGGGTATGATAGAAAACCCGTTGACGTAGCGACCTCACTAGGTACACCTTGCATCTTACTTAAATGAGGGACTCTATGCGTGGGTCGGAGCAAGTATCAGTTTGATTGTACTTACGGAACTTTTCCTTTCTTGCTCTTTTCCTGCGAGGAGACGAGCTGTCGCTCCTCTCGTCCTCCGAGGACGAGGAAGTCGACTCACCACTACACTTTGGATGCCGGTTTTCATCCGAAACACCGGTTTTAGAATCGTCCTCAGACGTGGTTTTTGTTGCTTCCTTATGGGAAAGCATTTCGACTTTAAACACTAAAGACACAAAATAACACTGAAAAACAACACTGTGTGTTATTACAAACTGAATTTACAGTAAATTTAAACACTTTAACAATAGATTTCTAAGAAATATCGAGATTTGATATCTAAGCGATGATATCTAAAGATCCATAGACAAGAGGTAAGGTAGAACTTATTTCTATAGATTTAGGGGATTCATAGACAGCTTTCTTCATCCCAACGCTGTGGGTTTTAGAAAGACACATAATACGATATTCAACACTGAACACTATACAATATCGCGTGCACCGAGCAACTATATTATGCAAATGTTTGCAATTTATCGATACTTTCCAAAGCTTTGAACTTAAACGATATGCTTCTTACGTAGGTATTTTCGATATTTTTCCTTCATCTTGTTTATAAACTCGATTACGATACGAAAGCAACCTTTATCCCCAGTTAAAAAAATATATCTTTTCCTCATTTACCTTTGAATGTATTTCTGACTTAAGCTTGCATCTTAATCTATTAACACCCACGTAAAATATATTATTTCATAACCCTCGACATTTGAATGATCAAAATGTTTTTCTAATCTATAAAAAATTATGTAAGTCCAGATTATCTTACGTCCATTCTACAAATACCTTCCGCATTTGTAGAATTTTTAAAAATTATGAAAGCGAAAAACGGTAAGTACAGCTTTGTTGTCGTTTTTTTAGTATGTAAATTATCTGTGGTATAAATTATGCAGAACAAAATGCGGCCAATGTTCCATTGTTTAAAATTTTAATCGACGTTCTAAAATGGAGGTTGTTTTTTTTATTTTATTAAAAGCGGTAAATAAACATGACGTAGCAAAAAGCAGCTCAATAAAAACATATTTTGTTCAAAGAATGTTAATCGCGAAATCGCAAGTTTTATAAAAAATAAAACTACATTTATCAATGCAGAAATTTTCCGAGTGTTGCTAGGACAACTTCAAATAGACGCATATATTATTGTCATCGGGTTATAACTACTTCATGCGTATTTCTTTCTAGAACTAGTTAGACAGTTTTAATGTTTATTACGCGAATGTGTAGATTTACATGAATCGGGCTTTAGAATAATATTTATGATGGTGTAAATACAGATGTGAGTGGAAGATTTCCTCGCTAAAATCCAAATAGAAGTTAAATATAATATTACAAGCTCTCCGCCCGCGACTTCGCCCGCTTTGCCTAAAACCGAATAAATTATGTAAGTAGGTACTAAAACCTTCCTCTTCAATCTTCTTTTCTTTTTTTTAATAGACCGCATCAACCGTTGCGCAATTTCCAAGATTTAAGCATAGGTACATAGGACCTAGTACAGAGAAAGCGACTTTGTTTATGTACCTAGTTAAGCGTGGTTTTGGAATAATGTAGCTTTCGACTGATGAAAGAATATTATTCATGAATATATAAATGATTAAATAATAGTTGTATTGGAGCTTATTTTAATTTAAAATATGATAATATAATATAGATACCTAACCGTCATCATTATTGGGTAGGTACCTAGTTCTTAATATAATATTTTACGTTAATGTAAAGAAAGACAAAAGTTTTAACTTTAAGCGATGATAAACTATAAAGATGAATTTTTCAGTACGATGTCAAAAGTTTCACTAAAGTTCAGCTACGAATAACTATTTTAATATTATGAGATCCAAATTACATAGTAAAATAATATTTCACAGCGTACGCAAAATAGCTCTATTCATTTATGAATTATCAGAATTAGTATTTATACACACGATGTTCCTAAATGTATAAATAAATGTTTACTCTTTGATTTATTTACTCAGGAAATGGAAATCCTACTAATATTATAAATGGTCTATGAGGATAGACGTATGTATGTAGTCTTACACGATAAAAATACTTGACGGGTTTGAATGAAACTTTACATAATAGCGTTGAAGGGTTCCTGATGATCTTGTAGTAACAGAATTTTTGTATAAACACTAAAAAGCTGTTATTTGTGTTTTATTGTAATATATTTTATACATCAGAATAACACATCAGCTATAGATTCGTCCACTAAACAACTATGTACTCCATAACCACAAATAAAAATATACCATTTCGTAATATAAAGCAGAACCTGTCATCCCTTCAACCTTGTCGTCACCTTTTACTATCTAAACTAACAAAACACTCTTTTGTTTGAGGAAAATAAACAATCTGGTGCAGGAAATAACACAAACATAACTTTCCCGTGTTATGAATTGTCTATGATACTTACTATTTACCTTGTCCTTCCTTCGTTTGTATATTTTGTGAAACGTTTTATGGCAATTTGGTGTACAAGGACAGAAGTTATAATAATTTAAATTAGTTTATGCAAATGAACATCAGATGTAGATAATAAAATACCTACTTGTGTCTCAGACAAAACATTAACATTATCGAAAATAAGAAATGTCAAATCTAGTACCTAGGTATTAAAAATCATAATAAAGAAAACTCACAGGTAAATTAAAACGATAACTTTTGTAAAATTTGTAGTAAAATATTTAAGTACCTATATTACACTGTATGTATATCAACATTTATAACAATACACTTCACACATGTGCATTTATATCAAACTAGCAGTCCGCCCCGTCTTCGCCCGTGGTACATATTTACGTTTTCTCTACGTAAGAACCATCTTCGTAGGGAATATAATAAAAAAAGAATTATCGGAATCGGTTCAGCCGTTCTCGAGTTATGCGCTTACCAACACATTTTGCGATTCATTTTTATATGTAAGAAGATTACCTATTAATACACTTCACTTTTATGCCGGCTCCACATTAGTGCCGTGAAGCGTGAAGAACAGGCGTGAACATGAATGTGGATGGTTTTCGCGGGGTTCACGCACGTTCATGCCAGTTCCCCGATCGGTGTCGGTACGGCGTGAATTCACGGCAGTCGGCACTAATGTGGAGCCGGCATTTGAAACAATTTAAAAACTATTTGTTATTATATGTTTCCAAACCTACAGTCTTTTAAAACTCATTGTTAACTCTTTAGAGCTTTTAAGCTCTTTAGCATTTTTGAAATAAAGCACACATAACAACTTTTAGTATTTATACAACAATACTGTTACTACAAGATCTTCAGGAACCTTTCAAAATTGTAGACATTATTTCAACATCACAGAATTAAGAGGTCACGAATTTATTTCCCGCGCTTTTCCGTTAAATGGTTGTCACGAACACTCCACCACAGTATTACCATATTTCCTACAGTAGTGCGACGAATGTACTTGTGCAGAGAAACGGAGGGGAACTGGCGGGGGTCGGGCGACGCGGGCCGCGTAAAGCAATCACGCTGAGATTGCTTTACCTATCGCGAAGGGCAGACGCTTCAGAGTTTTTTTGTGTAATAATTTATACTTACGTATTCTATAATGGTGGGCATAAACTGTTGTGTTTATGGATGCAAATCTACATTTAAATCCAAGGACATAAAGTTTCATAGATTTCCTCGTGACGAGAGGTAGGTTTTTCAAATTCTGTTTAGTACCAATTCAAAGATGTTGAAGATGTTTTTGACTATACATATTTTAAGTAGCTATAAGATATATATAAAATATATTATTGATGATTTTCAAGAAAACCAATTTGTTTCTCTGTTAATTCAAAGTTTTTATTTTAAGTTTTCACAATAGTTAACATACAAATAGTTTGTTACTACAACAACTTAAAATATGTAATCTCACCTGTAAATTCAAAGAAACGACATTTAAAGTCCACTTATAATAAATCCTCAATTACAGTAAAAGTTCCTTATTCGCGGGGTATATGTTCCATAAATATGCCGCGAATACAGAAACCGTGAATACGGAATGGTAATTTATATGGGATTATAGGGGATACGTTCCTAGGTGACGATTGAGATTTTTTTCGTGTCGAAACTCGTTTCTCATTTTTTTTAGTTGACATTATAAACTAGGAAGAGTGCAGTGGATCACAATTTTTGTAACGAATGTGAAAGACGAAACAATAAAACACGCAAAGCGGCTTTTACTATAAACGGAACTACATTTAAAAATATACTTTATTTATTGAGTTATAAGGTTGCTTCCATTCTGTTTATTTACATTCTCAAAAACATCAATTGCAGTAAAGGCGGCTTGCGACAAAGGCGGCTTGTGTCAAAGGCCTCGGCGATATCATTTAACAACATAATATGTACTTTAGGCTAACTTGTAATAAGATCTATTTTACTTTCTTATTAGTCCATTTGACAAGGATATTGGGTTAGATACCTATTGGAATAATTTTATTATCATGTATGTACTTATTAAATCCGCGAATAAAAAAAATTTTAATCGTTTCTCGCCATTTTTTCTTTCTGCTACGTCAATCCGAGCCACAGATAACATGAACACGCGAAGCGCGCCAAATTTGAATAATGATGAAATGTTACATATAATATATGTTACCGGAAATGTATGAAATCAAGGAATTGTATATGTTACCGGAAATGTATGAAATCAAGGAATTGTATACAAATCCTAGGAAATGTGTACAATTCCGATACCATTTAGGAAATTTATAAAATATTGTTTAATAAACTATTTAATGCATAGATATCCTAGGAAATGTATGATCTTCCTAGGAATTGTATATAATTCCAATATCGTATTAGGAAATGTATAAAGTAAATTTGAGAATAAGTAAATTTGGTTGTTAATAATTAATCAATAGGCAATGACAATGTCACTGCGGCGACATATTATACTATGTTTCTGTATAAATAATTACATTAGATTCAACAATCACAATTATTTTTAATGTACATGTGAATAAATAATTACATATTAATAGCTATGATAAAAATTGTTTTATTTCCCATTTGGTGACAACCCTAGCATATTTACACGTGGCAGCGTGAGTACCTACACTGGCGGCGGCATCGCGCGACATCAAAGGCGATTCCTTACTGTAGGAAAATAATATTGTAATACTGTGACTCCACATTATCCTCCGTAGAAATCCTTGAAATCACAAATAAATGATTTAATCAACAAGAGTAAGGTAAACCCTAAAGGCCTCCTTTAGTACGATAAAGCATTTATGACTGTATTCCCTAGGCCCAATCCATTTTTTCATCCCTTAATTTATTCGTAACGACTCGGTATCGCTTTTTCAATATATAAAAATAAAGAGATTGAAGAGTAAAAGATAAAAATGTATACTAATAGCTAAAATAATGTTACATTTTATAAAAATAGGTACATATTTCACGTGATAAAGTAAAAGTTACTGGCTGATTTTTTTTTAATTTTTGCATCTGTTGAAAGCTTTGTTATCTGTGACACGGGTTGTTTACGTTAATGGTCAAAGACTATTTTAAAAATAATGATATATTTCCACTAACGGTACACAGAGCAAGCAGCCTCGCGAGGCAATTGCTGCGCGAAGCAGCTCGATCGGTCGTCGTGTGCTGAGGAAAGCGTGTCTGCCGTCATTTTCCTCGGCCGAGCCATGTCCACACTTCACGTAGAAAATGCTTCGCGAAATCGCGAGGCTGCTCGCTTTGTATGAATCCGCCTTATGAATAGTCCTACACTGACTTAGATCATTAAGTAATGGATGGAGCACGCTGGCAAATGTTCTAACTAAACTTTCTGCCGATTTTGGTGCGGGGAGGGTAACTCACACTTTGAAACACAATCACACATTCACAAAAATAATTTGTGTCTTTACAAACTCAAACTAATACAAAATTGGCAGACTAGCATGTTTTTGCACACATACATCGATTACACAGAAAAATCTCTGTACATATACGTAATAATACAATCGCTCTAAAGGGATGTAACCATATCGATATTACAAAAATAATAATTTTGTTGAAATTAGAAATAACATTAATATTATATTCATAAAAAATACTACACAGGTCATTTGTAACGTTTTCATCATTATTATATGCATACGAAAAAACAATAAAACGCCATTTTATTTGTATTTGAATATGTATTTATTCAACACATCACAATATATTATATTCAATAAAATAAATATCGGTACAGAAATTTTTATTGAAGTGAAAACTTCTTTAGCGGCGTTGGGTATAAAATCTTAAACTCGCGTCAGGTGACCTGATCGAAAAAGCGTAAGACGGATGGATATCAAACATGCTCAACGTTAATAATCAAGTTTTCACTTCTGCCGGCACTCCCGGAGTGCAACCCGTCTTTTTTTTATTTCTGTACCGAGGTGTCGCTACAGATATAATAAAAATTGTAATTCGATTTTTTGTAAATCTGAAATATACGTAATATTAATACATACATATAAACAAATTACATAATAGAAAGGTTACAAGATTAACATTACAAAAAAACGGCTAAGTGCGAGTCGGACTCGCGCACGAAGGGTTCCGTACCATTAAAATGTTCTGCCAGTTAAAAGTAACCGAGCGTAAATTTTAATAAATATATAGGGTCAACCGGGGCAAATGCAACTAAAAAATAACAAGTTTCAAGTTTGATCGGTTGCAGTTATCTCCTTTTATATTTGGTCATTTATTTGACCCATTTAGTGATTTTTGTATTTATTCAAGATTATTTTCAACCAATCAAGCAATACAGTAGTCTTATAAATAACTGGTAGTGAGAATATTTCCTAAAATTGGTAGAAAAAGTTACATTAACCCCTAGTCGGGGGTAAATGCAACTAACTGCCATAGCTCTTCTTCTATTTCATATAAAACAACGAATATAGAATATATTTATGAGATTTCATGTTATTCATAGGATTTTGAACTGGATTACCGTGTAGCAAGGACGAGTTTTCAGGAAAAATCTTATTTTTCTGATTGTGGGGCAAATGCAACTATTTGTTAGAGAATTAGTGTGGGGAATGCAAAAAACTTATTCATCGATATATTTTTATTATTCTATATATATATACAATAACGTTATCTATACAATAACGTTGCGATCGTAGATGGCGCCGCATTATTTAGAGGAAAAACTCATGTACCTACTTTGATTTACCACTTTAAATCGCAACAAAAAAAAAAAAACAGTGTACTACCTACTAAGTCAATTTTAGTTTTTGGTCAGAACAAATAATATTCTTTGTGTTAAATATTGTTAAAAACGTAAACCAAACAAAAAACGTTTATTAGTTAATCAACCGTTTACTAAAAATTACTTGAACAATCACAGAACTATCCTACCTATCGTTTTTAGTTACTTATATTCTTTAACCACGCTTTATCTAATTTGAATTTTACTTATGAACCCGTCTCTGGGTATAATATCGAAGAAATAATCGATGGTTCTTCTTTAATTAATCATAAAGAAAGTATATTTTGACTACCAAGAAGGATACATAATAAAAATATCGACACTGTCACATCACTAGTGTTTTTAGTTTCATACAAAAATATAAGGGGCTATTGTAACTAACCTCACAGTTGCAATAACCCCACAGTGAAATTTTCATGAGGCAATTGTAACTGCATCAATAACACAAAATAGAGTCAACTAACGCACTAAAAATATAAATGAAATAAGCTTAACGGCTTGTGATAATCGTGTCCAATCAAAAACACCTGCAAAAAATCACTCCTAAACAATTTTTTTGTCTGCAAAACTCGACACCTGTTTTTACGCACACCAACTTCAAAATAGCGGTTTGACACAATGGCCTATCAATCAAATAGTTTTCATCGTAGGGGCACCATCTATTACTTGTAAGATTTATTAGTCGTTGAGTTATTGAATCATAGGTGGCGATTTATTACAACAACTCTAATAAATTAGTTATGATAACTAGTTGCCATAGCCCCATAGTTGCATTTGCCCCGGTTGACCCTACAAGACTTACAAAATAAACATTATACTCCTTTTTATGCAGTTGTGTAAAATTGTAATATAATAAAGATTAATTCTCATCTCATTTCAAATTATACTAAGAAAAATATTTTTTTATCGACGTTCAAGTTAAAAGCAGTCCGTCACTAAGAAAGTCGTAAAAATTTACGACCTTTTAAGCGACGAGTTTCTAAATTCAACTCTATCACTAAGTTCATAAAGATTAAATTTGAATTTCTTTTCAAGATAGTCTCGCTAAATTTGTATTTCTTTAAAATATAGTCTCGTGGGGAGTGCGGTTTAATATCGCGTTTTAAATTCAACTTTATCTCTTAGATCATAAAGATTAAATTTGTATATTTTCTTTCCATGATAGTCTCGTG
The DNA here is from genome assembly GCA_029959065.1 of Colias behrii. NCBI lineage: Eukaryota > Metazoa > Arthropoda > Insecta > Lepidoptera > Pieridae > Colias > Colias behrii. Next base: position 1,835,711 of record JARWMC010000008.1, on the reverse strand, counting down.
AGGCCGCATCAATGATCGAGTAAACACATGACTCGATTATTTGTCTTGATCATATCGCTAAACGATACATCGACGATTATTAGAAATTGCATTTAAATTGATATTTACGTAAAAAAAATAAAAAAAATACTTACAAATGAAAGGTTATTCCATCTTTTTTAATATTTGATGTGTTTGACTTGTTTCTGCAAGACTTGACAGCACAAAACGGCATTTTTAGCGGAGCACTCGCAGACGTCCTTTCGATGTTTTACGAATACGCAGAGTGCTTGTAATCGATTACGCAAGTAGTTTTTATGAAAGCATTTAAGATTTTTCGATTCGAATAATCTTATACCTCGGCAAAAGGGGAAGCGCCTGTGAGTGTTATCCATTACTTAATGATCTAAGTACACTGAGAGAAAAAAATTCGGCGTAATTAATAACAATGTTATTAAATGGCGTTATTATCAAATTTTATCAATTCCTATGTATTTTTAATGAAAACTACAAAAAATTTAATTTCAAGTACAGTTTATTAATTTCGTAATATAATACCAATAAACGGGTTTTATTAAATGTCGAAATTAATATTCTTTACTTGGGATTGTAGGATTTTACATGATATTAATAAATATTCCTTGAATTTGTAGGTACTGTACTAATATCAAGAGGTACAGATTAGTTATGATTATAAAAAAGTTTTACTAAAATAACCGATTACAAAAAACTATAATATCTAATATGGCATTTCTTATTTCTATAATTCGTGAACTTGTAATTAGAACTAGTTTTATTTTTCCCTCAAGAAGTAAACTATTATTTGTCATTACAGTTATGGCTATGAGTGTTTATATATACCTTTTATTGGAATTAGTAAAGTTTACTAGTAACAAGATACATGCCTACTTTGATCTGCCGGCGGCCGGAGCGGCCGGGACGTTGCTGCTCAATTGATCATTTGCTTAGCGTCAGTGAGCGCACGTGTGTTTAACACACAAGTGAAAATAATTTGTGCAGTGCAAAAACAATTGAATGACTCGAATAAAAGAATACTCATGGATCAATTAACCCCGTCCGATTAGGGCCCTTCTGGCCTCCTCCACTCAAGCGACAGCCCAAGCCGAGGTTCGAGATCCCCGTCAAGGGGGGACGCCCTTGTGCATGTCGCTACCAGGGTGAACCTTCAGTTCACCCCCGCGTCCGCGTTAAAATGTAGAAGCCCTTCTGGCTAACATTGAGAGACACCACACAAAAAAAAAAAACAGGATCAATTAACCAGTGATCTCCTTAAGAGGTGGGGGTTGCAGGAGTATGTAAGCCAATTTCGTGGTAAGTACCTACCTAATCAAACTACATAAGTAGATAGTTAGAAGCTAAATAGTTTTATTTATTCTTTGCACCCCAGAACACAGTACCAAACTATTCTTTGTCGGAACAGTCGATGTATTAATGTTCATAATATTACCTTATTCATACTTAAAGTAATTTGGTATATTGCGTTGTCTAGATGGAAGAGTGGATTCTGGAACACTCAGAATTTTAACCAACGATGAAATAAGTCAGTTGATCAGTAAACTAAAACCGTTCTACTATTTCATACTAAATGTAGGAGAGTGTTTAATGTAAAATTTTCGGATATTTCACGTTCTATTTTTTAAAAAGTTATTATTAATGCCATTTTACTCATTAGGTTAAGTACTTTCGATATCAATTTAAAGATTTTTGATGCAATCGCCTGTGCACACTTAACGATTACACCCTGTAGATATGATGTACACTTATGGTCTTCTTTTAGTCATCATTCAAATCAGTGTTATTATTTTAGGTTCTGAAAACTTTGAAGTCGTCGATTGATGGTAGAGCAGTTGCGTAGTCGTGGAATTATCGAGAGGGCCCGTTCACATTCCTTGACAAGAACATCATCTTCGTCATCGAATTCTGATGTAGCTCCATTAATACGATTGCCAGCAGCATCAGCAGGTAATGTATATTTTAATGAAAAGCGAGTTTGTTTACTTTTACGGGTATTGCTGTTTTCAATTTAAATGATAAATGATTCCTTTCAGAATCCGACGAAGAATAAAGGGAGAAAGTCGCATGGCTGCGGAATTCCTTAGAGCCGTAGCACCTAGTGGAGAGAAGTAGGTGGCCACAGCGGCATTGAGACTGAATACAAACTACTTGGCTGGTGGCAGTGTTGTTGCCTAAAAACTAAAAATTCAGCATCGGTTGGGCAAGTTGTTTGTTATCATGAATACTATACTATCCCCAGGATTTTTTAGTTTATTACTTAAAATTATGTTGTCAATGATTATTTTTTGGTTAATTAGAATAAAGTTATTTCAGGAAAATATCAAATTTTCTTTATTATGTCCACCTATCTGCAAATGAAGATTTCGAACAATTTTTCACTATTACTTATCTGAACAATTTTAAAAAACAATAAAGTTTTGAATTATGTACATTAGTTATTAGAGCTTCGTATAATAAGAAGAAAGTTGATCGAAATCATCAATATGAAAAAATTAATTAGTAACGTTACTATACTTATACCGCTAAATTTAAATACCCAAAAAAACTTTTGGAGGAGAATCTGCACATGAATATGAACAAATTTAATTAAAGGACCGACTCTAAAAGCACAAATGTTACGTAAAAAACATGATTGTTTTTCGAGCATTTTGGCGTCGGTTCTATAGTTAAACTTGTTCATATTCATGTGTAGATTCTCCTCCAGAAGTTTTTTTGGGTTTTTAAATTTAGCGGTATAAGTATAGCATTATAATTAGCATATTAAGACAAGTAACAAGAGTAGTAAAACCCAAGAAAAAAAGTACTAAGAATAAAAAATATATTACGTGTAACCAATATTTATGTTATTGGCCTTAACAAAAACATATTAACAGAAAGTATGTTGGATTACTTGCACTTAAATAAACTTTACTCGTTATTAGTAAACAGGCATTTTTATTCCAACTAAACTTGGATTTTTGGCGTCAGTAAATGCAATAAGTAAAACTCGTTTGTAGCCGTTAGAGAACTTTAATTGTCCTAGGATTTATATGAATTTTATTAGTTATTAATATTTTTTAATGAATTTTTTTCTCAGTGTAATCATTGATACATGTTCTATTTTCAAATATTTTTTTCTTTCTATCTAGGTTAGTGTGTTTTTTTTAGATTTACATCGACCTACGCTAATTTCGTTTAAACAACACGGAACATGTAAATTCCTGAACGTATGTTATTTTGATTCTGGAACTGAATCGACTATTTTTAATTTTCGTGTAAAGACAGATAGATAAAATTGTAGGAGGAAATTAAAGCACTGTTGTGTAGAAAGAAAATAAATTATATAATAAATATAATTATTTTTTCATCGTATCATAAATATATTTCTGACTTAGAATTTAGATTAAATAATAATAATTTATTGGTGTGAGTAAAATTGAGATTGATGGTTTAAAAAACATCTATTTTTTATAAATAAAAAATCACGATAAAATGGAAATGAAACTTCCTAGTAGCCACTTCTCTTTTGATAACATATAAAATCACAAAGGGAAAAACTAAAGATGTCTTCGCCATTACAAATCAATCGGCTAAGCGGATATTATTGTATAATGTCTAAAGATGCTCCAATAAATATCAGTTGTAGATCACGACCCAGGAAATATTATTGTATCTTTACAATCTTTTTGATGAATTTTTTCAATGGACTTCAAAGACTGGATGAAGAAGGAATGTAACGATACGTTTAAGAATTCTGTAAACAAACTGGGTTTGGGTTTTTAAGCTATTGCATAGCTTCTATCGCGGACCTTGAGCGCGGGGACCGAATCGAGAAATTCCGTAACGAGAGAGACGGGCGCGGAGGTGTGGCTTGAAGGCATAGCATGCAATAGCTTTACCGCGGCAGTCCCCGAGTGCCACACGTCTTTTTTATCGTTTTCGTAATGTTACGTGAAAGATTCAAAATTCATTTTAGAGAATACCTTCTTTCAGAAGCTAAAACAAATATAAAATATTTAATATGGATTTCATAAGTCTCATTAAAAATTTTAGTGATATTTGTAAACGAGTTAATTGAGGCATAAATAAAAGACTGTATAATATATTATATTGTTATATTATATTGTATTATAATATAATTGTGCTGCATATATTACTCTATACTGTATCTAACTTTTCTAGTTTCCGCTGCTTTGATTTCTAACTAAAGTTTCTCTGAAATTTGAGGGCTAAGGAATAATTGAAAATTTGCATTGTTTTGACGATACTAAATTGTCCTAGATATAAATTAGAAATGGAATAACCTATAAATCAATAAACATATCTAATTTATACTTAATTAAAAATAATATAGCATCTATAGAATACGTTAACATTGTTATTTGTAAAAAAATAGAGTTCTTATCATTATCATGATCAACTACAATGACATCGCTTTAAAGAAGCTGACAGGGAATATGGCCTAGACTGAACTGATCTGCAGAGGCGGTTCTACGGTCTACCAGGATCTACATCCTATTCTCGGAGCTATTGATTTTACACAAAAAGCCCCGAAAATCGGTCGTCGTTATGAAAGTTTCGTCACATTCGTTCTTTGAAACAAGAATTTCCTCTCAAGTATTAGAATTTATTAATATTTATGGTGCTAATTAATATTTATTTATATTGTTACAGATGCAGATCTCTTCGTACCCCAGGCAACATTTTGGTGGCAAATCTCGCTCTCAGCGACTTCATAATGCTGGCAAAGACACCGATTTTTATTTTTAATTCCTTTAACCTCGGCCCAGCGCTGGGCAAAACAGGTAATGACTAATTGGCAAACATTTAAAAACTCTTTAAATTCAAACACCGACTATTTGCTTTATAGATAAGCGCTTTTGTAAAAAAAAAGCTCCATTTTAAACTTTTCAACATAATGTTATGGCTTAGGAATAATCTTACTCATTTACACGTAGCATTTACATATATTCTAACGGCATTACTAATAAAAAGTTAAACAATGGATATTTTTCTACCATTTTCTACCATAGCTGTGTCCTGCTCTTGCTCACATGAAACGTCAATCATAAAAACAAGACAGGTTATTGCAATAACTAATCCATTGCATAGCGAATGGGTAGCATTTTATTAGTAAGACCGTTATAGTTTTTATATAATTTAAACATTTCGGTAACACGCAATAATTTCAAATACCAATGTATAGGAAGGAAGGTGAAATTCCTCCATCGAAAAAGGGTACGACCAGGCCAAAGTTTATCGATAGCTATGCCACAGAATATACTACGCTGAAATACGTAGCCCTAGTTTCCCGCCACGGGAACCGGATTCAATTGTAACATTTTGCGGGATGTATTATTTCCCACAAGACCTTTAGGTATGTTAGCGAAGTGTTCTATAATTTCAAAGCAGTTTGTATTCAAATAATTTACAACTTTAGGTTACTTAATAAGATATTTTGATTAATTTTTATTAACTTTAATATGCTCAAAGGAATAACAGATTCACGAAGTTTGACATTAATTTATATTTTAAACTATCTTCTAAGATTCCAATGTAAAGATCCTGAGTTTTGATATATATGTACTCTGCTCCGGGTATTGTTTCGATCTGACAATGCACAGTTCATAGATAAAGTTTTTCAGACATCAATAAAACACATTTCAAGAAAGCAAATTTATTCATTATAATATGGTGTATAGGACGAAAACAATATTTCCATCACTACATAGTATAAAACAAAGTCGCTTTCTCTGTCCCTATGTCCCTTTGTATGCTTAATTCTTTAAAACTACGCAACGGATTTTGATGCGGTTTTTTTTAATAGATAGAGTGATTTAAGAGGAAGGTTTAGTATATAATTTATTAGGTTTTAGACCAAGCGGGTGAAGCCGCGGGCGGTAAGCTAGTTTATTATAAGACTAACTTAAAACATGTTGTTTTTTAATCTTTATGTTAATGTTATCTTCGTTACAGGATGCGTGATCTACGGTTTCGTGGGAGGCTTAAGCGGCACCACATCCATCGCCACGCTGACCGCTATCGCGCTCGACCGCTACTGGGCCGTCGTCCATCCTCTGGAGCCCCTCCGAGCCCTAACAGCCATCCGAGCTCGCCTATTCGCAGTCGGCGCCTGGATCTACGCAGGAATATTCTCCATCATTCCCGCTCTCGACATTGGCTATGGACACTACGTGCCAGAAGGCTACCTAACCAGTTGCAGCTTCGACTATCTCACAGATGAACTGCCGCCTCGATACTTCATATTCGTCTTCTTCTGCGCCGCCTGGCTCGGCCCCCTCTGCATCATCTGCTTCTGCTACACGAGAATACTTCGCATCGTCGTTGGCAGCAGAAATATGAATAGCAAAAATCAAGAAGAGAGAATGTCCTCTCGTCATGTTAAGGAGCACACGAAACGCAAAGCAGAAATTAAACTAGCCGGCCTCGTTATTGCTGTGATCGCTCTCTTCTTTATCTCTTGGACTCCATACGCTATAGTAACTCTTTTAGGCATATTTGGCCTCAAAGACGCCATTACACCAGCTATTTCCATGATTCCCGCTTTATTCTGCAAAACGGCTGCGTGCATCGATCCATTTATTTACATCATCACACATCCCAAGTTCCGGAAGGAATTGCAAAAGATGCTCTTCAAAGACAAATCAAGAAGAATGACTGGAACGTTTAAAAGCGTTGGATATTCTGTGGATGCTAGTAAAGTGCATAGAGTGAGTAAAGACCTCAGCGACACGGATGTAGAGGTTATCGAAATGAGAGACATTCCATATCATAACGAGGTGAAGGGTAACGCTGTGCAGACAGTCTCGTCTAAGATATCGCAAAGGCAGAATTCGCAAAGATCATTGGGGAGTGTGAGCATGAAAAGTTATGAGGAGGATGTGGTTAGTCCCCCATCTTGGTACACAAAACCTCAATTTACAAAGACGAGAAGTTTCAGCCGAAAGTCGACAAAAAGCTCGTCTTAATTACAAGTATTGATGTTTTAATATATCTAGTGATAATAGTTGAGTAAATTTCTTGAGATTATAACTTTTCTAAGTGACTAATCGCGGAGTTCATGAGATTATAGAATTTAATAGATAAATACCATGAAATATGAAAATATAGTTGTAGAAAGATATATTTTTCTATGTATGGAAACATACGAAGCACGATCTCACTCTTCATTTATTTCCGGCTTTTATACAATGACATTTTATTCTAATTAATTTTACAAAACATTTTTTCCATTTGGTTTTGTTTCTAATATAAACTTGTCTTTATAAACTCTAAGTAAAATGTTTATTTTTATATCATTGTTTTATATTTAAAATTGCTCTGATTAATAAATTCACCCTTTAACTACATGAAGGTGACTTTTTCTAATGTTAATATTTATTACAAAATATTATTTTAAGAAACAGATATAATGCATTAGGGTCGTTCTCAATGTTATTCGTGGATCATTTGATTTTAAGATAGTATTTACTTAATTATATATTATGAAAAGGGAACTATATTTTCTATCACCAAAATTTATATTTGTCATCAAGTTGTATCACCTAATAAATAGATCTATCACCACGAAATATTTTCGTTCTCAGATAAACAAAAATTGTTCCCAGGTATGAATTATCAAATTAATGTTAATATATGTGTAAAATAAGAGATCGATAACCAATAAAATTATATTGCATTACATGAATATAAACTTCGTTCTTATAATAACAGTTTTGTTACTTAAATAATAGCTCTGTGCTCAGAATGGTAGATCTGTCACCAAATAAATCGATTATCGATCCTTGACTGCGACTCCTTTTTATTTGATATTTTGTCACCAATACAGTAGTAACATTTTATTTCGTTCAGATAATAATTAATAGTATTCGTTACCAATTTAATACATCAATTTATAATTTTAATGAAAAAATGATCAAAGGGGCGGAGACAAATTGGCGCGCTTTAAAAATTGACCATAAGCCAGCTATTTTAAACCAGCGCTGATTGTTCAGTGGTAATTATTTTAAACAATAAATATTGATTATTTTAACTTTGTTTTATTAATGGTTTTATTAATTTCTCTGCTAAAAATTTTATTTAAATATAATTTATACTACCAGTGGAAATTTAGAACCTTGGGAATCTAGTTAAGTAGCAGAATCTTTTGGTTGAAACGATGATGACAACCCTAATTTTTTATTTGAACTTAATGCAATTTTCTAGTAACATAATATGATTTATTGGTGATCTCTTTAAATTAGTTTGCTTAAATACTTATTAGGACACACCTATTATAATACATACAAAAACATTTATTTGGTACTAGACCTTATATCTCAGGATTTTAGGTGATTTATTGTGGAACTGATTTTGAATTGTTTGGTGACTACATTTTGGTGACAGATCTACTATTTTGAGGACAAACCTTATTATTTAAGAAACACAAAACTAATTAAATTGGTGATAGCTTAAATGATACCCTTATGAAAATATATTACATTATGGAATAATCATCAGCTCATTTGCTCAGCGTCGCCCAACGTGCTATGGAAAGGGCTATGCTCGGAGTTTCCCTACGAGATCGAATCAGAAATGAGGAGATCCGTAGGAGAACCGGACATAGCTCGCCGGATTAGCACGTTGAAGTGGCAATGGGCGGGGCACATAGCCCGTAGAACCGATGGCCGTTGGGGCAGAAAGGTTCTGGAATGGAGGCCACGAACGGGAAGACGAAGCGTGGGACGACCTCCCACAAGATGGACAGACGACCTGGTCCGAGTGGCATGGAGCCGCTGTATGCAGGCCGCCGGTGACCGGTCGTACTGGAAATCCTTGAGGGAGGCCTTTGTCCAGCAGTGGACGTCCCACGGCTGATAAGAAGAAGAAGAAGATTATTTTAAGATTTATCTTGTAGCCAAAGAGCCATAATATTTATGTAGACACCAATTTCAAAATAAGTAACGTTTATAAAAACTGTACTCCTTATTTATATTTTAATCCTTACCTAATTAATGTGTAATCTGTCTTCACACCCGTTTAAAACAAAAAATGTATAAAATAGACGTTTCATTCTCATACATACTTTCTATAAATAAATTTTTGAGAAAATAAAGCTTTAAATTATATGGAAACCTATGTAAGTTATTTAGCAGCGCTTGAATTGATGCTACAAGTTTTATTTCTATTTCTACTTCATGTACAATATGCACGAATATAAAAAAGTGATCTCTAAACTTTAAAGTAATATCTGTAGTTCGATATATTCAAATATGTACCTAGGTACCCTGGTATTATGCTTTGGGGTAATTACGGTTGAAAAAAGGCCACAATAATGCCAAATAAATGCGTAGCTGATGATTATTCCATAATGTAATATATTTTTATAAAATGATCCACGAATAACATTGAGAACGACCCTAATGCATTATATCTGTTGGAATTGTTGGAAATATAACATAAAGCATTATATTTAAAAAAAAAAAAGTTCCTTAAGGTGTGTTTATATTAATAAAAATCTATCTACAATGTTAAGAGATATCTATAATAATCGCATTAATAAAAAACGAAAATAAATGTTATGTCATCTGAATTTTAAATAAATAGTTATAAAAATATCAATCTACTATGCAAATGTTATCCCTTAAATTCTATTTAGAGACTCGTCTATTTTTCTGGACATGTATAAATAGAAGTTTTATTGAAAGCACCGTCTTTTATTTTAACCTTGGTTTAAAATTAAATAACAATGTCTTTGAAAAAAAGAAACAAAAAAATAGCTGCATCTTTCTCAGTACCTACAGAACTCACGTATCATCTCATGAATGCACATAGAATTGAGTAAAATTAGTATGAGAATCCTTAATCTTTATAGTATTAAGAATATAAAGACAGTCATATTAAAAATTAAAATGTAGTAGACTTTGTAAGAACATAATATTTTTAAGAGTAAGCTAGCTTTCCACCCGCGGCTTTAGCTGCTTGGTCAAAGAATAATTCCCACCGGAATGAGGTGTTTCACCGTGTTGTAAAGTAAACCGTATAACTTCAGCTTTCTAACAATTATCCAGACACACTTTATCCAGAAATATAAAATCGCTCGGTAACAACGTAAAAGATAGATAAACAAACAAACATTTTGACATTGATGACACATTTTATAATATTTTATTGAGTATGGGCGTATTCAGAAAGAAAGCTTGAAACTTATAAGCACTTATAAGCGCTTATCGGCGCTTATAAGCGCTGGTAACCCGCGCAGGAAAATATATGAACATGCGCTTATAAGCGCTGATCGGCGCCGACAAGTTTGTTGAAACTTGTTGGAACTTGTCGGCGCCTATCAGCGCTTATAAGCGCATGTTCATATATTTTCCTGCGCGGGTAACCAGCGCTTATAAGCGCCGATAAGCGCTTATAAGCGCTTATAAGTTTCAAGCTTTCTTTCTGAATACGCCCTAAAGCAAGAGTAAAGTAACTATGAAGATAATGTGGATTTAGCTGCAGATTATATTATTAAAAGTACCTATGTAGTCTGTGAAAATTTAGATCATAGTGAAAAAACGCCTTCATGGCTTCTTATTATGTTGGCAGCACTGGTCATATGTCATTTTGACACTATGCCATAACAGAAAATGACATTTGTTGTACATAACCTATCTTTGCTTAGACGAAAAATCCTTTTTATTAGTGAAAAATGTATAAATGCACAAAAATTTAGCACCAAAACCTCATATAATGTTTTGTTCTTTGGTTCTGACGAGATTGGACTGAACAGCTTACGTAAAATTAACTATTTAAGGTAAAAATAACTACTGCCCAGCAAATGATTCATTATTTACATTAAATCACTATAATAAACAGTTTTCTACAGGAAATCAGAAAAAGTAATAAGTCGGCTACATCTAGTAACTGCTAATAGTTCTAAGAACAAGAGTACAATAGAAAAATTTGCACAAAGCGAAGAAATACCAATATTGCAATGGCCAAACTTAAATATTCAAAATGCCGAGTACGATATCGGCTTAATAGTTGCATTTGGACATTTAATCAAAAAGGATGTTCTTGACAAATTTCCTTTGTAAGTATCTATTAATTTAACTATACTTTTATACCTAACATAGTGTAAGATCCCACTTCGAGTTCAAGTCGTAGTTTTTATAATATATAAAGTAGTGAATATCTGCACACCATTTAAATTAATTAGGTTAGCAATTATTTTACAAAAGACAATTTGCTTACAGCTGTAAAATAGTGATAGTGGTAATACTTTTTAAATGCTTTATCTGGATTTTATAGAGGTATGGTCAATGTTCATCCCAGTCTGTTGCCTCGATGGAGAGGAGCTGCTCCCATAATCCACACTTTGTTAAATGGTGATGAAGTTGCTGGTGTGTCACTTATGAAAATAAAACCAGATAAATTTGATGTTGGTAAGTATGTTGTGTATAAATATTTCAGTATTGTATCTCCTTGTGCATATTTTTTCTTTATTTACAAGCATTTATTTTAACAATTAATATAATAATAAAGCAATGTTGATTATATAACTTACCTTCTATTAATTCCTACCTCAAACTTAGTTATTTTAAGAAGACCTTTTATTTCCTGCTCAGGAGTTATAAAAATAGACTGTAGAAACCAATCATTGAAACAGATACATATAAATGCAACAATTTGAATACACCAAAAATAATATATTTTTATGAATTACAGGTGAAATAATAAGTCAAAAAGTAGTTCCTCTGCCAAATGATATACTGTTACCAGAATTAACGAAACAACTATCGGATATTGGAGGAGAGATGTTAGTAGCTTGTATGAGAGCATTACCAACTAGTCTCGATAATGCTAAGCCACAGAGTAATGAAGGAGTTACTTATGGTAAATATTTATTACTAGCTGCGTGTTTCACCCGCGTGGCTCCGCTCCTGTTGGACTTAGCGTGATGATATATAGCCTATAGCCTTCCTCGATGAATGAGTTATCTAACACCGAAAGAATTTTTCAAATCGGACCAGTAGTTCCTGAGATTAGCGCGTTCAAACACAAACAAACAAACTCTTCAGCTTTATAATATTAGTATAGATATGTTTGAAAATAAAATGATTGCTGTTCTTCTGTTTTTAATAAGATGGAATTTGAACCCAAGCCTTATGACTTCACCAAAATATTAAACCAAACCTTATTTAGTAGACCAGCATATATCAAGTTTATTTATCAATTTCTATAATTTGTGTAATTCTGATGACCTGTTATATATGTATACTGTAAAATTTCATCCTAATCTGTCCAGTTGTTTTTTGTGAAAGCGTAACAAATATATATTCAAGAAACTTTCGCGTTCATTAAGCTATTGCATAGATTCTATCGCGGGCCTTGAGCGCGGGGACCGAATCGAGAAATTCCGTAACGAAAAAACCTCACGCTCCCCACTCCGACGGGCTCGGAGGTGTGGCTTGAAGGCATGTTATGCAATAGCTTTACCGCGGCAGTCCCCGAGTGCCACACGTCTTTTTATATTATTATAATGACTATTGATTATAGTAGGATTTAATATATTTTCAAAAACCAAAATTGTTTTTCAGCAAAGAAAATCAACAAAACAATCAGTGAAGTCAGATGGTCAGAAATGACAGCTAAACAAGTTTATAATCTGTATCGAGCAACATACGGCCTCTATCCATTGACAACAACATTCAGAGACAAACAAATGAAATTATTCAATGCTTTTCTTGTACCAGATGAAAATATAGAACGAAATTCACAACCAATCGGTTCACTAGAATATTGTACACAAAGAGACGCTGTTAAAATACTATGCAAGGACAGAAAATATATTTATTTCAAGTCCCTTAGGATATTAGGAAAGCGGGAAATTACGGCGCTTGATTTTTACAACGGTTATATCAAAAATATTCCCTTAGATAAGAGAAAATATGTAGTAGGTTGTTGATTTAGTAAATAAATGTTATTAAAGTTTATGTTGTTTTTTTTTTCAGAGTTTATCAGACCAGTTTTTCTACACTAATATTATAAAGAGGAAAACTTTGTTTGTTTGTTTGATTGTAATGAATAGGCTCATAAACTACTGGACCGATTTTAAAAATTCTTTCACCATTCGAAAGCTACATTATCCACGAGTAATATAGGATAGGTTTTATCCCGGAAATTCCACGGGAACGGGAACTATGCGAGTTTTTCTTTGAAACCGCGGGCGGAGCCGCCGGCGGAAAGCTAGTATTCTATAAATTACTAGCTGTCCTGGCAAACTTTGTTCTGCCTTACTCTTATCACTTAGGCGTATGAAAATGAAAAATGGGTGTTGACTGATTCTAAGATTTACCTTATAGGCACACAAAATTTTATGACAATCGGTCCAGCCGTTTCCGAAGAGTATGGTAATATTGTGAAACGAGAATTTTATATGTACAGAGAAGAGATATATTATTATGTAGATAGCGCAATAGAAAAGATGTAGCTACCTTTCTCACTCTAAAGAGTAATGTAATAGAAGAGATGTATCTTAAGGAATATATCTACACTTTAGAATCGTGATATAGGTAATTTTTAATGTTCATTACACTAAAATGTAAAAGTAATTAACCATAAAATGAAATAAAAAATCAAAATAATGTTCTTCAGTTTTTTTAATAACATCACATGCCTAATCAACTACAACAAACAACTTTACACTAATTTTACTCATCTACTTAATATAAATATAACACATTCAAATAGTATACATATATAAATTATTACACATTTCATAAATATATATATAGTTTATATATTTGAACATCAAACCTAGGTATCTACATAAAATTATTATATACTTTAAAGATTACCATACACATACATGAATTTTACTTATATAAAGTATATATAAATATGGGATGCAAATAATATATTTATTCATACATACAGTATCAGTTGATAGATAAACATATTATAAAAAACTACATACTTTAATTTGTAAATTTTACATCATGCTTTTGTCAAATGTATGGAATAAGTGTAAAAACTTCTGGTGCGAAAAAATAAGCCCTCAACCCCATAAAACATTATTTAATAATTCAATACTTAGTATTTATTTTGAATCTACTTCAGGATTTTTAAAAACTCGTAATCTAACAATATTCGCCAGTTTATATTCATTCAATATTAAATAAATAAACTAATATACACAGATATATAAAAATATATGTAAATTACAAAATATGGTAATATATATGAGGAGCTGGGGAACAAAAGCGGACTTGTCCACTGTACTCGAATTTTTTATTTTTATTTTTTTGCACTCTTTAAGCTCATATCTATCGAACCCCGGAGTATTGTGTATCAAAAGCGGTCCGATCTTAGAGAAAAAAATTGTTAAAAATGATGATTTCGTTCAAAAGCGGACTTGTCCTGTTAGAAATTTATTAAAATTCTAAGGGATTTTTTCTCCAATCAAAACCGGACAAAAACGTAAGGAGAATTGCCGTTAGTACGAAAAATGTCAAACAAAACCGGACAAGTCTAAAAAAAATCATTGTTTTTTTGTTATGATATCCCTAAATCAGTTGTGGCAACACTGCTAAATTAAAAAAAAGATAATCAGCTGTGTGACGGTCATTGCTTTCGTAATTTTGAGAAGAATTTTCCTAGAAAACCGACAAAATTATGGACGGAATCGAAGAAATAGTGGCCAATATAAATGACGGCTCACGTAAACGAAAAAAAACAGGACGGCAAGCGCAAAACAACAGGGAATCGAAGTGAGTGTAAAATTATACCTACCGGTGCGTGTTTGTTATTATTCTAACCTATGATGAATTTAAAATTGCTATTATTTTGTTTTAGGTACGCAGATAAAGACCCCCTTGCTTTGAATTTCGTGTCTGCGTGTGAACATAACAAGGGAAAATTTAAGTGCCAGACTTTGACATTAAACGAAATTGTTTACAACCGCAAACTACTATATGAAAAAAATTGGCAAAAAATTACAGGATATTTACTTGTCACGGCTCATATCACCATGCCCCATAGAAAGAGAAAGATCGAGAGAGGAATCTCGCAAACCGCAGAGGAATAAGTACTTTGTGACATACTTTCTCTTCCGTGATTCAAAAAGGTTAGTAAAAGTATGCAAATCTTTTTTTTTGGCTGCTCTTGGGCTCAGTAAGCACAGGGTAAACTTAATTGCGAGCAAATTATATGAAGGCAAAACGCCACTTGACGGCAGAGGAGGAGACAGGAAAAGTTTCAAAAGTATTGATAAAAAGGAATCTGTAAGAAAATTTCTCGGTGGTTTGCCAGCAAAGGAGTTACATTACAATCGAAATAAATCAAAAAGAGTGTACCTGTCATACGAGCTAAACGTAAAAAAGTTGTGGGAGTTGTACAATAATTCAGCGACTGATGATTTGAAAGTCTCACAAACGATGTTCCGAAATGTTTTTGAGAACGATTTTAATATTGGGTTTGCGTCACCATCTTCCGACATATGTAGTACCTGCGAACTGCTGAAAAATAGGCAGAAGACTGAAAATAATCCTGAAGAACTTCAATCATTGAAACTTCAACTCCGAGTTCATAAAGCTAGAGCCAAAGCGTTCTTTTCCCTTACCAAAGAAAAACCTGAAAATTCTATGACAATATGTTTTGATCTCCAACAAATTCAATCCCTTCCTAAAACGCCAATCCAGGAATGTTTTTATTTACGACAAGTTGGACTTTACTCTTTCTGCATTACTGATATGCCTACAAAGGAGCCACATTTCTTCATATGGACAGAAAACCAAGCTAAAAAAGGCGCCACCGAAATTGCGTCTGCCCTTTTAACATACCTGATGTTTACTGATTTTTCTGAAGTGGAAGTTTTACGCCTTTTTTCGGACGGGTGTGGAGGTCAAAATAAAAATGCACATGTCGTCCACACTTTGATTTTCTGGTTGAAAAACTACGCCCCTCAAAATGTCGCCAAAATCGTACTAACCTTTCCTGTACGCGGTCACAGCTTCTTGCCGGCGGATCGAGTGTTCGGGAGGGTCGAAAAGGATTTGCGGAAGATGCCTTTCATTTTGGATCCAAAAAAATATCATGAGGTTTACGCAAAGCATGGCAAAGTTCATATTTTAGCTGAAAACTGGAACCTTTACAACGTCAAAAACCTTGAAGACTATTACAAGAAAGTGGAAAGTATTCGTGATGCAAAGAGAATAATAATAGAAAGAAAGTCAACCATCATCCAAACAGAAACTCCTAGTCAATCTCAACAATCAACACGAAGAAGTCAGGGCCGTAGTCGTGGCAGAGCACGTGGCCGAGGCACTGCAAACATACGAAGAGATCCTACTGCACGTTTAAATCACGTAAACTTTGGTGTGAAAGTCTTAAACACCTATTATGGAGATGAATCATCAGAAAATGCTGTATCATTGTTAAAAATGACAAAAACCCATCCGAGTTTACTACAAAGATTTTCAATGGTTAATGAACTAAAACCAAACAAGAAAAAAGATGTTGAAACACTCTTAAAGAAACAATTCGGAGATAATTGGATGGATAATCAAGAGCTTGATTGGTTTAAAAACAATATATTCCATACCTCACCAGTGGCAATTGCTGAAACAAGTCAAATAAATGACGAAGACGACGACCACAGTGACGATTGTGACTGTTGCGAACCAGATGTGGGAGAGTTCATATAATTTTTAAATAAAAAAATACAATAATAGAATCTAGTTTTCTTTCATAACCGGACATGTCCATAACTCTTTCAATCATAACCGGAGTTGTCCACCTTTTGTAATCAAAACCGGACTTGTCCATTACAAAAAAATAAAAAAAAAAATAAAACGCATAGTTTTATGACCAACAAGCAGGCTATTAGTTATGTTGTATTAATACTAATTATACTGAAATGCACAAAATTACAGCCCATATGCATATACCTATTTCAGTTTTTTTGCTCTAGTGTAAAATTTGATTAATTGGACAAGTCCGCTTTTGTTCCCCAGCTCCTCATATTACATCCATAAATAATAGATCTCATGAACCTAAGATACATAAACATGTCTTCTCTCTTACATAAAAGGATTTTAGTTCGGAGGTTTACTATGTAAATAATACAATGAAATTATTTTCTGTTGAAGCATACTTAATAAATTTATTAAGACGAGTAGAATTAAACTACCCTACTAATTTAATACATAGTATTGCTTTAATAAACTAGATTTACTTGAGCGTTGCGATGGGTTTTTCGTTTAAAAACCGCGCCAAAAATTCATACAAACCGCATTCTTCCATGCATACTGTCTCCCTCGAGTCCCTCGCATATTGCATATAATTGCTATATAAAATTCGATATATATTGGTGAGGGTTACGACTAACGACGTTCCATATTATGTTTATCTCTCTCAATATGACAAAGAGATATTACAAAAAGAGTGGAACTGCCTGAAAAGCCTGCTTCTGTGCCTTGGTGAATAGAATGAGAAAAGTCGTAGAACCTTCCGGTTTCAAATTTGTAGTTTTACAAAGAGTATATAGCAAACTCAGTTGGGCAATTATTGAAAGAGACAGAAAAGCCATTTGTTTCATTCTAATTCTTTTTACGCTTACAGACAGACGCATGTCTTCTCTTCTCTATTTATGATACCTCTATGTATATATATCACTCTATGCCCACTACACACATCGTATAATTAGGCAACAGTGTTTCAATAGACAAAACAGTTAGAGCATTATGACCCCTGTATAAGACATATTGTGTAAATTTAAAAATGTTCATAGCTATAGCAGCAAAACACCGGATTTTATTCTTGTGACATCTTGCTGTAAAATCAAACAATCACCGTTCTTTTGTCATGTACAAATTACAATACATGGATAGAATCTTCTGGCTTTAAACTCTCACCCTGTAAAAGATAATCATTTATTACTCTCCCTTCAATATAAGCCTTCTGTTAATACATTTACATATCGAAGTAATAAGATAATTAATAGTTACTAAATATGAAGCACATATTATAAAGTATTAATTAGGTACTTATATAAGAAAATAATAAACAATAGAGTCTAGAGATTAGGTAATTTGCTATTTCTACCATTTATGATACGTTCCATTCATAGGAATCATGCTGTATCCTTCTTACATTTACATTTTTAATAAGTGAGAGAGAGAAAAGAAGGTGACTGGAAATATAGCATTCTCAGGAACAGAAATCAATTATTTAGGCATTTAAAGTATTTAGGCAAAATACAATATAAAAAGTATTAAAGTTCACTTACCTGTATTGTTTGTTAATATTAAATTCTAATCTATAACACTTGGGAAACATTTATATATGCAATAATGTAACACAAAAATTTGTTATTAAATGCAATGATTTTGGATGTTAATTTTAGACAGGAATAAAATATGCATCACATTTTGACTTTTAGCCGATATTCGATATGTACCTAATTTTTGTTATTTAACTAAACTGCAAATATATTTTCGGCATATTTAGTTATTTTTTCTTTTTGATTATGCCACTAAGTAATTACAAGCGGCGTTAAAATATGTAATTCAATAACTATCAAGGATATTTACATACAATATAGCTTAGTTAATAAAATTACAAAGGGCCCCATTCTACTGTATAGCCCCAACATTTTTCATAAATGTTGCCAGAACGAAATAAGTCTACATATCTTACCACACATATTCAAAATAACCTGATGTTCCTTTAGAATTACATTGGCTTTATTTATAAGTCCAATGAAAAGTTCGTAGCAAAAGCCTATAAAAAATATTAGATCATTTTACGACCAATAGGTTCTTATTAGGTGTACTGTCTGCTGAATTCTAAAGAGCATTTTTTTTCTTTATTTAATCCGAGCCACACATTCTAACCACAAAACAAAAAAACTTTAATTAATATCCAAGAGTTGTATTTTTTTTTCACATACATCGAAGCAACAAAACAGAAGCCTGCCTTACCTTTTCTAACAAATACTGCAATGAGATTTTCTAACAACTCGTATCCTGTAAAAGTATTTTTATTTAGACTGGGAATGCGATATCGCTTCCGATATTGATACGATTTGTCGGTTGGTTTAAATAAGATTTTTAAAGTATTTTACACCGCACGATATTTCGAATACCTTCCTCAGTTTTGGAATATTCCCAGTCTAACTGTAGGGCTTCTGTTTTTATGGTGATTTTGGCAAATTTCAATGGTTTGTACAAGATATATGCTTTGGGGAGTTTTAATAAAATAAAACATGCACAATTCAAAATGTTGCTTTTAATCACGATTTTTTTTCATGCTGCTTATATAACTTATAAGATTCCCTTATAATGGACTTCATATCATAATTAATTTTCTTTTTTTAAATAGTTTGCAAGTAAAAGAGAAAAAACACTAATTTACAACTGCCAATTAATATTTATTTATAATAACAGATTTTATGAAAAAAAAACAAATATTATATATACATTGTAATAGGTAGGTAGTTTATTATCAATAGTATATTATACTATTGCACTATCAAAAATGAAAAAAATATAATTCAGATTAATTGAATTTGGGGTCCCCAAATGCCCCATATTTTTCTCTTTTTTATAATTATTATTCTATGGATATGTATACATATAGTTATATGCTTTATTTTAATCATTTTAGAACTTACACTAAGATGGCAATAATATTGATATAACGAAATGTTATATGTAGAGACTAGGCTTAACCCTCTACAACTTAAAGTTGCCCCAATCCATAATTAATTAAATAAATCTACAACCCAATTTCTAAATGCATCCATTTTAACAGTCATAATAGACGTAGACGTCATTTTTTATACTTAACTGTTATTTTTAGTGTTGGCAAATTCATATTTTGATTAAAAAGAAACCCGGCGCATTAAATAAGCGGCAAAATGAGATAGTATTTATAATTATTCCGCGTGCGCAAATAAAAATTAAACCATAAGAAATAACTATAAATGACGCCATTAAAAAATGCATGAATAAAATTTAAGCTTACAGCCACATTGCACACTGATTAAAAATTACCCCTTGGTTAATGACTAATGTTATTATTTCATTAATTTAATTCTCCATTAAAATGCTTTTTGCATTTCCCCATAAACTACGCAAAGTAAACAAAAAACAAAACATGAACATTAATGAAATGATAGTGCTCATGATAAAATAACGTTTTCCAATGTTCCAGCCTACTAAATAAAAATTCAAGTATCATTTAATTAATAAACAATGTAGGTATTCTTTTTAATTAAGTCTTAATTATCCATTATCAAACAAAAAAAAAATTAAAAAAACATTAGAAAACGTTTTGACATTGACAGATGGGTGCGCGGGAAATGATTTTTAAAATGGCGGGACATTCGCAGACGCTTCACTCGTATCACAGAGAACATTTGGGCACCAGTTGTCTCCTATAAAGGGTCGTTAAATCACAATTACTACATGAACGGTGTTTGATTTTTGAGGTTATCAATAAATAATAAATTTACCTATATTTTGATACATTATTTGTCATTATAACTGACAGATACGCGAAACAGAACTTTAACAGAAATTTAATAAAGGAATAAATGGACTGTCATTCTTGTCCCAATATAAAATAATTTATGGATAACCTCAAAATTAAAGTTATTTTAACTAATGAAAGTGTCATTAACAAATAACAAAAAATAAATAAGCATCTGTATTGTATAATTTATTTCAAAAGTGATAAAAAAACATGATTTCATGCAACAAACATGCAACAGACAGTATAAAAAGCGTTCCTTGTAAAAAGTTAGTAAATGCTTATATTCTTAGGAGCGAATCTGCAAACCGAGAATATTATTATAAGGAAAACATACATACACTATGGAGGAATAAAAAAATGTAATTTAATAGATCACGTTTAATTAATCTATGACAACAACGCTATACCTAGTGTTAGGAATATAAATATATGTACTTTACTTACTTAATTATGATAACAAGGTAAAACTAATGTATCTTTACCTAAGTACTAAATAATTCTGTTTGATTTTTTAGTAAATGTAACTTTTAATGTGTATGACCAAATATTACGTTCTTTTTAGGAATTTCTTAGAGTAAATATTTTCTTAATTGCTCTTCTTTCAAGATAGATTAAGATGTGAACCATTCTCGAATAATCTCAAACTATCGTTGCTTTGTTCTAGTACTCATTAACTTTAGGATTTTAAGTGGTCTATCACATTTAATCAATTACTTTTTAACTCTTTTTCATTACTATTTTAGGATTGAAATTTTGACATTATTTTTTATAAATTACAATTTATACGCTCATTTTTCCCTTCAATCTTGGGAATCTTATTTATAACTTTACTGCAACTTGTGTTCTTATACAATAAACCCCCTAATCATGACTTTTTATTTTTTTCCTACTTTTTAGTTCATTTTTTACTCCATTGTACCCAAAAATCATACAAAGTAGTACTAGAACATAGCAACGAGTCAAAAACAACAAAAAACCAATATTTCCCGCTATCTACCACTCGATAAGTCATCTCAGCTAATTCGGCAGATAGCTTATCTATCCAATATAAACGATATGACATACAGGTGTCAGAATACATCATTTATAAGCTAACTAGCTTTCCACCCGCGGCATCGCCCGCGCAGTTAAAGAAAAACCCGCATAGTTCCCGTTCCCGTGGGATTTCCGGGATAAAACCTATCCTATTTCCCGGGGTAAAAAGTAGCCCATGTCCTTTCTCGGATATCAAAATATCTCTATACCAAATTTCATGCAAATTGGTTCAGTAGTTAAGGCGTGATTGAGTAACAGACAGACAGACAGAGATACTTTCGCATTTATAATATTAAGTATGGATAACGTAATATTAGTCACATAATCTCTTTATATAGTATAGGGTTATAACTTATAACGATGCTGTAAGGAAACACAAATTTAACTCGTTGGTATTTTTGTCTTTTAATTTATTTGAATAATTCATCTATGGATATTAAATATCTCCCTTTTTTGTTAGTATTTTATTTAAAACTAATACTAATTGAATTTGTTCGCAATTAACGAATTAAGTTTGAGTTTCGTTTAAAATTCAGAAGGAAAAAATCTTTTTTATACCTAGAGTGACCAGGCTATATATAATTTTGAAAAGGATTATAAACTAAGTAACAAACACATTCAATGAAAAATAAAAATAACAAATAGTACTTTTTTTAAAGATTTAATCTCAAAAGTCTTAAATCCCGATCACTCTTAGTATGTACTAGAATACGAACAAAATCTCAATTCGCACAACATAGGTTTTACTATAAGTACTAGCACCCTGTTATATACATACATACATAAAATAATAACATACATAACATAGCTGTTATTTACATCTAACTACCAGCTGTTGAAAACCTTTGGCACGAAAAAATAATAATTTAATATTGCACTTTATTCTAGCCTCCTACACCAATTTCAAAATAAGAAAGAAATAAATAAATATATGTCGTGGTCATATCGTAGATTTGCTCATTTCATGAAATGGCCAACATAGTTTGATCAGATCGTTAAATCGTCAACGTTTCACGATTTGATCATCGACATTTGGCCAGATCGTATAAAATATCTTAGAGAGTCCATAAAACATTAAAAAATTCAGAATATTTTAAGAACTTGTTTATTGTCATTTAAGTTGGTGCCGCGGTAGCGCCGGCGAATACCAGAAGCGAATGGTTTTTTCAATAGAAAACAGTTAGGTTAGGTTAGGTTAGACTTTAATAAACAACGCCAGAAGCGAATCGTTTTTTAAAAAAGAAACAAAAATGGTCGCATTTCGTGAAATGGCCATCCACGTTTGGCCAGATCGTCGATCTGGCCAAATGTGGATGACCAAATCGTGAAACATTGACGATTTAACGATCTGGCCAAACTAAATTGGCCATTTCATGAAATGAGCAAATCTACGATATGGCCACGACATATGCATAGTTAAACATCCTGCTACGCAGACCTCATGCTTTTTTTATTCGTAATATTTTATATCTCTTTCCCATTTTAATATTTTTTTGGTTCCTTTTGAAGTAAACTAATCTTTGGTTTAACGTGTCATATCAAATATATCACATATTATTTACACAACAAATATAATCTTCAATTGGCATAGATAAATATTTTTAGAACATCGATCAATTTCCGTATACACTTCACCTATATTTTTATTTAGAAAATCATGCTATCCAAATATAAATACTTATTAGAGCCTCATTACTTGAATTTGAATATATACTACACTCATATTAACACCCACTTATTAATGTATACAAAATAATATTTATGTTACGTGTGTACGCACACACTGAGAGATACTTATTTCTGTTATAGATACTTATTAACACCTACTAAGTGACGTACACAAACATTTTTTTCAAATTTTTGTAAGAATATCAGCTTTGAACGTGGTTTAAACGCGATTTATTCTTCACATTTACAACAGCGAGCGCAGTCACGGTAAGTTTTTTTTTTATTTGTAATAACTACAGCTGCATTGCGCTTTTTTTGGTGGGAGACAAACTTATCCTATCACCGACATTCTAATATTATGTAATTTAAAATGTTTTCGAATTTCCATACTAATTTCTAATATTTTTTTTTCTCGTGCCAAAGGTTACCAACTGCTGTACTAAAAGGGAGGGGGGAGACAATTCGTTGTGTTTGTTCGCTTACATGTGCTCAGGGTGGGAACGGATGCAGTCGATGAAATCGCTCGGTTTCAGCTCGCCGCGGCAGATACGGAATACCGCCGTGAAGAGGGGGAACCTGGAAATTAATGTAGATTGCATTTATTTCAATGAATATAATTGTGATAGCTGATTAAAATCTTGTGACAGTAATGCTTGATTCCAATGTGCTATGTACCTGAATCAAGGCAAGGGTAGCCCTTTTTGCTTCGTGTCATATTAAACGTAGTAAAAGAAAAGCATACACGTTTCAGACGTGTGCGGTGCGACACGTTTTGAATTTTTTAACCTAATATTGTTTGTGAAAAGAAATTCTGGGGGGTATAGTAGTGTTATTTCCAGTTTGAGAGAGTGATGGCGCTAGACGACCTATATAGCTGTCATTTTTCCACACTCGAAATCTTAATACTATTATAAAGGCGAAAGTTTGTAAGTATGGATGTATGGATGTATGGATGTTTGTTACTCTTTCACGTAAAAACTACTGAACCGATTACAATGAAATTTAGCACACATATAGAGGGTAACTTGGATTAACACATAGGATAGGTTTTATCCCGGAAATCCCACGGGAACGGGAACTATGCGGGTTTTCCTTTGAAAACGCGGGCGAAGCCGCGGGCGGAAATCTAGTATCAAATAATACTGCTTTAAGACATCGTGGTACGAAGGTCCTAAAGTGTCTTGGCTTCTTATTGTACCCTTACAGAAAAAATGTAAACAAATCATTTTGAACGTGGTTATTGTGCCAAATATGCAATCAATCATCGTCAAGAACTCTCTTGGCAAGACTTCCATTTACTCAAGGGAAGAAAAATATTTTTTTCATCATTATTTTATCAATCATCCATTACGTAAGTTTTGTAAATTTAAGGGTAGATATTCTATCAACATGTACTGTGATGAAATTATATTTAATTTTTCATGTTAAAAGCGAGATTTGCTTCAAAAGTAGTAGAGATGGCTAGGTGAACTAGGTAGCTTGTATATTTTTATATCGGCATTATAAATGCTATTCTGTGCGTTAGGATCACTAATATTGGCAAGTACTATATTGTATAACATTGCCCGGGCCTGTATACTAATTTAACATACATACCTGATGTTAAATTTAAATTATTATTATTATATTTACTGAAATCGTTATCGTTACAACTTTGGTATTAAATAACACGTGATTGAGTTTTTTTATTATAATAATTCTTGGTTTATAACTGATTTAAAACAATAAAATCTCTAAAGATATAATTGCATTAATTATATGCCTGTTAAAAGTAAACCAATTAGGTATAAACAATCTAATGTAGGCAATCTAGTTTGGTTCTAAAGACAAACTGAAAGATGTTCTTATTAATAATAAATTGGGTATATCATCAAATAAAATACAAAGATAAAACTACTCTGAACACAGTGCATTTCTTATGCAATTAGTTTTATCTATAATTCGTGACGTAACACAATCAAAGACTATTCAAAAATAGACTTGGCGATCATCCACAACTCCTAAGGTCAATGTCGCATATACAGTGTGGAAATTTTCGATGGGCCCTATGGTATTGAAAATACTAGTTTAAGGTCTATTTGTATCGATTTGAAGAATAAAATAACAAATATTATTTTTTTAATTTTTAGTTAGTTCGATTCCCGGTCGATGCAAGTGAATTTTCGAAAATCTTTGAATGCAGTTCTGTTTCTTTTAAAAAATAAAGGAATGTTTCCTTTCAGCAAAATTTGCTATCTTCAGTATTTCAAGTACTTTCCCTCCAAGGCCCATCGAAAATTTCCACACTGTATATTTTGTTGTTGTTTTTATATAAGAGATATTTTTATAATAACGAGCAACAAAATAAAAGATTAGTAAAAAATATCGTAATAATATTTGGATACAAACAAGGAATGATGCAATCGCAGCTATTAAGTTGTTTAAAACTAATAAGTATAATTAAGATAATAATTTGTTCTACATAGAGATAATAATTATTTATAACAAAAACAAAAAACAACGACTGACTATTCAATTATTTCGGACATTTTTAGAAAGCTTATGTTATTAGAAATCACATAAAATGTATTTCTCCAAAATGATAACGAAAACATAAAACATGACAGTCTATACGTGGAATGCCTATACGCTGTATGTCTATACGTCAGCACATAGTCTAATTGTCGAGAATAGTATCTGCCCGTTTAGATGCACCTTGATCGAGCAGTCCGGTTTTACGTCAAAGGTACTCTATGTGCCTGTCTATAAGTCAAGCGTCTATACGTCAAACGTCTATACGTCAAGTGTCTATAAGTCAAACGTCTATACGTCAAGTGTCTATAAGTCAAACGTCTATACGTCAAATGTCTATAAGTCAAACGTCTATACGTCAAATGCCTATACATCAGAGGTCTTTAAATCTTTGTCTTTTCGTGAAATATATTACTGAATAATGTTATTGTAATACTTTAAATATCAGCACTCACTTGTTTTCCATATTCTTGTTGGCTAACATGTGGTTAACCTCTTCGGCGGTGATTGGTCCTTGAAGCTTCTGTCCATTTAGCATTTCATCTTCGAGCTCTTTGATAGAGCGGCCTGTCTTTACGAACGCTTCGGCTACACGACGGTTTCTACCACCTGTGGAATGGAGTTTCGTTAAATGACTTGTTTAATCATACGTGGGAGTATTCCTAGTGACAACAATTCAAAAGTTTATATGTGAAAATTATATTGATGTTACGCTGCGTGGGATTTTCTAACGCAATTAATGATTCCTTGAAAGCTTTGCTATTTTGAGTTTTTAGTTGCTTATCTTTCTTATATATAAAAATGAATCGC
This sequence comes from Colias behrii, assembly GCA_029959065.1. Taxonomy (NCBI): domain Eukaryota; kingdom Metazoa; phylum Arthropoda; class Insecta; order Lepidoptera; family Pieridae; genus Colias; species Colias behrii. Next base: position 1,809,167 of record JARWMC010000008.1, on the reverse strand, counting down.
AAAATGTGTTGGTAAGCGCATAACTCGAGAACGGCTGAACCGATTTCGATAATTCTTTTTTTATTATATTCCTTGAAGTACGAGGATGGTTCTTATGTAGAGAAAACGTAAATATGTACCACGGGCGAAGCCGGGGCGGACCGCTAGTGAAATATAAAAATGAATTTACGTTATTACGTTATTTACGTTATTCTTGAGGAATATATAAAAATGAATCGCAAAATGTGTTGGTAAGCGCATAACTCGAGAACGGCTGAACCGATTTCGATAATTCTTTTTTTATTATATTCCTTGAAGTACGAGGATGGTTCTTATGTAGAGAAAACGTAAATATGTACCACGGGCGAAGCCGGGGCGGACCGCTAGTGAAATATAAAAATGAATTTACGTTATTACGTTATTTACGTTATTCTTGAGGATTGAAATTTGCGGCTTAATAAATTATCCTCAACTAACAATAAATTTCAAAATTTGTATACAAAATTACAGCCAGCTAGTAGGACATAAAATTGATCGTAAACTTTTAATACCCAAAAGAAGGCAAGTACATCATCGTCAGGAAAAAAAAAACTAAAGAAATTGACTTTTATTATATAAACTATTATACGATGTGCACTTTCGCTATAAACACGATATTATCAGGCACTTGAACAGATGTAGTTTGTCAGTAATCCCACGTTACGATAACGGGGGATTATCTATACTAATAAAGTAATAACATTGCTAAATGTCATGCGGTTACATAGAATCGTTTTAACTGGAATTTCGTACTATTGTTTTTATGTATACTTGTATTATAAGTACGAAAATTTTATCAACTCGTGAATTTGTCCACGGATATAACTGCGGCACCTAGCTAGTATAATTTGAAAGAATTATTATATTTGAAAGTATTCAAGATACCACAACATACTGCTAAGATTTTGTTAAAGTAAGCAATCTGAAGTATTCCGTGTTATAAGATTTACTCTTCCGATAATTTCGATAAAAATATTTGGTTTCTATCTGTTTAGGCTTACCAATGATAAAACTTTGTTTTGATAACCATCTTTTAGGAAAAAGGATCTCTTATCCGTCCATCAACAGCTCCTTTTCTTAATACACAAAACTGATGCCACACAAAAACATACCATAACACGTTAAAATAAGGTCAGCAACGGCACAGAACTCGAAGAATGTACTATCCTACCCTACATAGATGACGTCACAATTGGCAATGCTATTGAAAAACATACCATAACACGTTGTAATAAGGTCGGCGACGACACATAGCTCGAAAAAATTTATGTTCTTCACTACATTGACGTCAAAATTAAAATGCCATTGAAAAACATACCATAACACGTTGTAATAAGGTCGGCGACGCCACATAGCTCGAAAAAATGTATGTTCTACATTACATTGACGTCAAAATTAAAATGCCATTGAAAAACATACCATAACACGTTGTAATAAGGTCGGCGACGCCACATAGCTCGAAAAAATGTATGTTCTACATTACATTGACGTCAAAATTAAAATGCCATTGAAAAACATACCATAACACGTTGTAATAAGGTCGGCGACGCCACATAGCTCGAAAAAATGTATGTTCTACATTACATTGACGTCAAAATTAAAATGCCATTGAAAAACATACCATAACACGTTGTAATAAGGTCGGCGACGCCACATAGCTCGAAAAAATGTATGTTCTACATTACATTGACGTCAAAATTAAAATGCCATTGAAAAACATACCATAACACGTTGTAATAAGGTCGGCCACGCCACAGGATTCAAAGAAGGTGCTAAGTTTGCTTCCCGGATAGAAAACATCGACGAATTTGATCATCTCCATGAGACCTAGACGAATGACCGCCGCTTTAGTGTTGTCACCGAAACCTAGGCCATCTACGAAGCCAGCGCCCACTGCGACGATGTTCTAAAACAATATATTTTATTAAGTTATCAATAACCTTACATATATCATTTATTATTTGTATAATGTATGTATTTGTGTAATATTTTAATGAATAAAATAATTGGAATGGGAATTACTATTTCGATAAGGAAAAGAAATTGATTACAACGTCTAATTTATTGAACATCATCATTAAAAAAGACACGTAAAGTATGTTTTATTTTGTATATATTTAAAAGTATCTAAATCATATAAAAATTGAAATTATACAGATAACAGAACATCGTGATCCAGCTTCGTTTTCAACAACATATAATATGTACTATAAAGGTAATAGGTATATACTTCTTAACTTAAAGTATTAAAAATTGCACAGACTAGAATGAAATTTATTTGAAAAAGTAAGTACATTAGAATAAAATACACTCATGGCAATGAAATCATTTACTTATCTTAATTAGTGAATAGATAATTTTGTTTAATTACCTCGCAATTGGTATTTTATAACTACTGTAATTGGTATTTAGATTTTCATGAGAACATAAATTAAATGAAAATAAAATTATTAGTCCAATTTAATAATCATGAAAAAGTATGATCCCTACCACAGAATACTCAATAGTCCCTGCATAAGGCGCTTTATTTATTTATTTTTTAGGTTTGTCCAGAACATTCAAATAATGGACTATAGAAAATTCCCATAGAAATAGAGCTCTATGGTCTAGAACATTCCAACCATCACAAAGCCTTTGTTATTAATGATAGCGAAGCTAAACCCGATACCACAGTGAGCCCACACTGAAACCTGAATCTTCCGCGCGTAAATACATACGGCGATACCTACTTATAATTTGCTGGTACTTGTAATATTATACACATAAAAAGTTGTTTATATTGTCGTCTTACCGTTATCGAAGCGTTGATTTGCTTTGAATGGCAGGGATTAGCCATTAATTGGGATTATAAGAGATGTCAATCGCATTTTTTATTGAATAACAAGCCGATCCCTCTGACTTTGTAAAATAAACTTTATAAAAAAATGTACATTAGGTCATTAGGTCTCCAAAATTTAGTAAACCACTACTAGAAATCGCGATGATTTGTTAATTAATTTTATATCAGTGACTGTATTTGTTATTTGGTTGTATTTTTTCTTATATCGAGACAGCGGTGGGATCGGGATGAATAGCTATTTTTTTTATTATTTGACACTTCACATTATTTTATTTATTACACACATTATTTTATAAAATATAAAAGTAAATAATAAATCACAAAGTTACAGCTTTAATATGTGTAACGGGGCGGCCTTATCACTTCTGAGTGATCTCTACCAGGCGACCCCTCAGGCAAAGGACAAGTGTTTGCTGTATAAAGGGAGGCATCAAAATCTTATTTTAAAAACTAAACAATATTTTATTATTAATAACGAGGCTATATTATATGCAATATTTTATTATTAATAACGAGCTATTATTAATCACGAGGAAAGTCTGTGTATAAATCGTTTTTAAATAATAGTATATTATGAGGTATTACATTAACGACAGGACAATAAATATATTAGAATGAAACGATAAGGATACAATAACGTTTATCATGGATAACATCCATCAAAGCACCGATAATGATGCTAAATGGAGATATTATTTGCAAAACAACACTTATTACCTAAATCATAGGGATGGTATTCCTGTGTTCTGTGCTAATTCAAGTATGTAAATAATTTATAGTTGCCTGTAAGCCTGTAGTTAATTAAAAAAAATAGTAATTTTTTTACCATCCAATTTGATAAATTGATGCACAAAATATTGAAAGAAAAAAAGTACTTACTTAAGTTTAAACTTTCTTATTTTAATTACAATCGGTATTTCAAATATAGGTAGGTACCTAATTATTATATTTTAAAGTAATTTTTCTAATGAAAATTGCATTACAATATTAAAATATACTCAATTGTTAACGTCATTTTAAACCTATATACGTTCTGTTCATTTAATGTGTACCCTAATTACTTTTTTGTACCCTAACTACTCCTTTGTACCCAAACTTCTATCTTTACCCAAACTATTTGTACCCTCACCTTAAGAGCACCACAGATTTCCACAGCATCCTCATCATCCACCACCACCACCCTGAAGTACTCCGTCTGGATGATGTCCCTCATCATTGGCGCTAGCATCACATCTCGGCAACCGATGGTTGTTTCGCAGAATTTCTCTTCAGCCACCTGTACCCAAAATTGACAGAAAATCAAATTAGCGCCATATTGTGACGTCATAGCTGTTAATTCAAATAAATTAATCATCTAAATTAAGCAATTACGTTTGTATTTAAATATAATGTAAAATTCAGGCAAAGTTAAAATATATAAACAGTTATTGATATGGATAAAGGTTAAGATACATAAATCGTATTTTTAAGTGACATTCGATACATAAAATATGCCTTTGAAATTCCTAATTCGCATAGTAATAAACATAGCTTTTTTTTGTAGTTTTTCTTTTTTTAAATTATTTATTTTGTTTAAAATTCTTCGTAATGGGACCACGCTTTAATATTCGTGTGAACAATGTCAGAACAAAACAATGCGAAGAGATATAAATAAACATTTTTTGTTTTCTATAAACAATGAATAGAGCGAGATATTAGCTTCATTTTTGTGTGCATTCCTATTAGAAACACTAACGAACATTTCATGAAACTATTTTAAGTGGTTCGCAAACATTTTTATGTATGTACATAATAATTAATATTAAATCTACCATTATATAATAAAAAATATAAGAACATGAATATGTAAGTATTCTTTTACTAAAAGAATTTTACCTATATATACTCATGAAATCTGGTATTAAATGTTATTTACTCAAAATACAGTTTTTACGCAATTATTTTTGTAAATTTCATCGTTATGAATACCAAACTGCGCCGGACTAATCTTACAATATATATTATTAATTAGAGAAAGTCATATTATGCTTGTTAATTAATGCGTTGTTAACAAGATATCATTGACTTTTAATTGCACATTCACGATGAAACAAATATGGTGATGTGAACTGTGATTTGTATCATTTTTAAACAAAATAAGAAATTGTATGATTCATTTTTTTTATACGTCAATTTGAACAATTTACCTGTTATAGTATGCAGTTGTACTTTGATATTAGTCTCGCTACGATACTAGACAATACAATAAAGTATTTGATAATTTGAAATAGCTAAGGTGTAGAATTCCACGATAAAATTCGAAACGTCATGTTAAATACATATATTATTTAGTATAAAATAAAATACAGACGTCTCGTGCATACAAATAAATTGTAGCATTTAATTTTTTTTTTTGCGATTAAATGAGATTAATTATATGCAAGGTCACAGAATATATTATTATAATACAATATTTCACGAGATTTATAATTACTTAAGACACTAATTAGCACTACAAAAAGAAAACGAAGGTTCTTTTGCTGTTACCTAGGAAATATATTATACGTACATTGTTCGATATTACTACCGTATCTTCGAAGTTACTTACTGTTTTTTTTTTTTTTTTTTTATATTTAAATTTATGTACAGCATTATGAAAATTTTCCACAACTTTGACTAGTATAAAAGTGCATTATTTCTAAGTAACATCATGTAAACGTTAAATTTTTCGGGTTGGGACTTTTTATTTATAAAACGAAGTTTACTCTGATATGTTATCATACCAATGTATTTGAATGTTTGTATATAAGATATCAATTAGGACTAAATTAACAGACCTTTAAACTATTGTGGTATCGTATTTTTGTGGTAGTCGAATAATGTATTTTTTATATTCAAGAATTCGAGAACGAATACCTTTAAATTGAACATACATTTTAATAACTAATCGATCATACATTTTTTCTTTCTTAATACATATATGAGTTAAGACCTCAATATTTACATAATATTGATAGAAAACTGAACATGTAAAAACACCTATTTCCACTTTAATTAAAGTATCAATATTTTACAAATATAAGACTTGCAGCCCTTTATATAATGCTGTTAAATGCAAAAGCCAAGGTGACGCGATATAAATAGAAACAGACCAACGAAGGTAAATTATTTGCTCCGTTTGTAATAATTCCGTTCACCAGTATACTACGTAAATTTAGTAAAACTTAAATATTTACATTAACAATGAAATTATGTTGCGGTACACGAAAATTTGTTTTTTTCTAACACCTAGAAGTTAGTTTTGATAATACTCTTTATTACGATTAAATAGGTACGATGGCAATGAACAAAATTTTTTGGGGCAGCGTTCATAAAGTAAAGAACGTTAAAAATTACGTAGGTAACTAATTAACTAACGTTAAAACTACGCTACAATGTTTGAATTGAAGGTTTTGTTTTTAAATCTCATAAGGTTACCGGAATTTAACATTAGATAGATAGATAATTCTTTATTGCACACACAGAAATTAACATAAAATACAGATATAGTAAGACAAACAAAGACAACATTATTAGTAACATTGTATATCGTTTTCTCGTAAACACTAGTGTAGGAAATTATCAATACGAAATATCCTATAACAATTCCATTCAAAATATTATAAGCCAATTACACATCTTATTACAAGTCCTCAGAAGGGGATCCTACAATAATAACCGATCCTTAAAACCTACCGAAAAACTTGACCTGTATTAAACCCAGACTACAAAGTCAAACATGTTTTGTAATAAAACGATTAAAGTTCAATATACTGGCTTAAAAGTCAAATATATTACATATTTGACATTATATAATACTTTACCTCAGAAGCGATATTGGCACCCATGAGCACCGCGCAGGGGATCTTCAGGCATCTCGTGATGATGTGGGAGATGAGGTCAATGCCACCACCTTCCGCGATGTCGAAGCCCTGCCAACAAACATTCATGTAGCTTGTAATTTAACTAGAGGGTCCATTGTTAAAGAATATAGCATTAACAGATTTAGAGATCGAATGTTCTTGGAAGAATGCATAACTAATTGGTTAAAAATTACTTCTTGATAATAAATCAAATCATCCGAATATATGACGCATTGCCTATAAATCAGTTACTTATCATAAAACTGATCGCAGATTGTTTATTAATAACGTACCTAAATGACTATTGTTGCAAAAGGTCAACTTTTTTTCATTTTCAGCTGATTGCATTTAGGAGGAATAATCATTATATCCATATTACACCTTGATTATATGTATATTAAGATTCTACTTAAAAGTAAGAAAATGCATCATAAAATGCAGCATCTAAACCCCACTTCTAACTCCACCTAAGTCCTACATAAATGGCGGCAATCCACTTATCTCAGCAAGAATTCGAACTAATCCCAAACAATTCGAAGCACGCATCCAGGAAGTGTCACGTCACTTCACACGAGCGTGTTAACGAACACGAGACACGTGACACAAGGCCACTGTTACGTGCACGCTACGCCAAGTCTCATGTACAGTTAATATAGCTGCAAAAAATGATTATCTCACACTTGGCGCGAACATTTGTGTGCCAAGTTTGATCTGTCACGTCAACTGACGGATATTCGACTCATGACTAAGAAATTTTTTTTTTATTTGTTAAAAAAACACGCTTTTAGATAAATTCTTGAAATGATTGCAATGTCACCGATCCTTAAGAGCAAACAAAAGAGCCGTTTTTCCATACAAACGTAGTCCCCTGTTTTCTCCCTGGATTGTGGCACTAGTGCAATACTATATTTTCAACTATTAATCTATGGTATAACTTTAGCCATGTACCTACGTTTTCCTATTTGTCATATCTTAATTATTAAAAAAGATATGAATATTTCAAAACGTAAGAAATAGGACAGATTTTCCGTTATGTTCCGTCTTCCATAAAACTAATTTTTTAACATTATATAAAAAAATCAAAACGTAGGAACATAGCCTATACTTTTCTCTACTAAATTATGAAAAAAGTAATTAAATCTGTTCATTATTGGAGGAGGAAACAGGGGACTACGGAACGTCGAATTTGCGTAATTTTCCTAGGTATTTTCGGCCCGAGCTGCAGTTGTCAATGTCGCGCTCTACGGGGGAGGCTTGAGGCATAGCGCGACAGCAATAGATAATAGAAAAACCTAATTTTGAATTCTCTCACTCGTTTTGTTGGCTCTTAAGTGTACCAAGTTTGAATTGAATCTGTTCTGTCCGTTAAAAGTGGGTCAAAATTGAGGCTAAAGTTACAGGTGAAGGTAATAAAAACGTGCTAAAAAGTTAAATAGCAAGAGTCGATCATGGATTGGGAGAATCTACGGGACTATATTATGATGGATATTAACCTCATTTCAGTTGTTTATTACATACACAACACCGTATAACGTGCCCTGTTTACACAATGTGTTATCTATAACTACAATAGCATCCCAATTTATCGTGATTCCATTTCAAAATATGTAGTTTATTATACCTTTTTTTAGACAGTCATTAATTCAAGTATGTGAAAATTACGAAAAGATTGAAATTTACCAACATATTTACGTCATGTAATTAATCATCGACATTTTGCTAGACTTTGTTTACGAGTACAAAGGCCTTTCGACGCGATAAAACGGCTGATTAAAACGTTTTAGTGTATCAAAGACCTACGTAGTATGAAATAACTTTCATCTTCGGACTCCGAAAGTCCGAAGTCCGAACATATTGAGTTGAACTTAAGTACGATACCTACTTAACTATGAATTTAACTATAAAAGAGTTTGTGAACTTTTAAGCTATTGCATAGCTTCTATCGCGGGCCTTGAGCGCGGGGACCGAATCCAGAAATTCCGTAACGAAAAAAACCTTACGCTCCCCACTCCGACCTGCACGGAGGTGTGGCTTGAAGGCATGCTATGTAATAGCTTTAAGCTACTGTTACACATGCTCTAAAATAGCATGCTTAAAACCGTGCTATTGAGAAATGAAATGAAATGAAATGAAATGATTTATTTTTGCAAGAAATGTGGTAGATTTACAGATGTTGCATAATTCATTGTTCAGCACAAATCGCCAATTGATTGGCATGCAAAAATTAACAAGAGAATGTCAATTATACATAAATATCATTTTTTTAATAATTATATATGTCAACTATTATGTACCCTTTTTCACTTACAATTATATAATATATATGTCAATTATTACGCTTTTTACTATTAAATGTCCATTTCTACAAATACAATTTAATTTATATAAATAAGTAATTACAATATTATAATATTATGTCATATTTTGATTTTTTGAAAAAAATTCTTTTAAGTCATAATAACATTTTTCAATTAGCCAGGCTTTTAAACGCTTTTTAAAAATATTAAATGGCAATTCCCTCAAAGATTTGGGAATTTCATTGAATATATTTATACACATAACAGATGCATTTTTATGGTATAAGGCCGTACGGCATTTAGGCATCAGCAGCCTTGTAGGGTCTCTATTGCCAAGTTGATATCCCTCTTTTGCAGATCTAAACAAATCCTTATGTTTCTTAGCAAAAATACAAGATTCCAGGATGTACAAACCAGTTAATGTTAATAGTTTGCATTTTTTGAAGAGAGGTCGGCAAGAGTCCATTGGGGACGCATTACAGAGAGCCCTAACACATTTCTTTTGTCCAATAAAGACACTCTTTACATTAGTTGAGTTTCCCCAAAACAGTATACCATACCTTAGCACAGAAGCAACGTAAGCATGATATGCTGTCAGGGCAGCTTCATACGAAATTGTTTTTCTTAGTTTTCTTAGGGCAAATACGAACTGGTTAATTTTAGAACAGATAATTTCACATTGTAATTTCCAGTTTATATGCTCGTCAATTTGTACCCCGAGAAACTTTGTACTATCTACTTGCTCTATTTGTTTGCCATTGTATTCTAGATTTATGCTAATTTTATTTGTCTGATAATTAGAAAATTGAATAAATTTTGTTTTCGTCATGTTGGGTGTCAAATCATTACTCTCAAGCCATGTCATAATAGAATTTAATGTATTATTCAAAGTCATGTTATAGTCAGAATCTTTTTGATTGTCAGGAATAGTCAAACATATGTCATCAGCGAATAATGCACAATTATAATTCGTCACGTTTGGTAAATCATTTATATAAATTAGAAATAGCAAAGGTCCCAACATGCTTCCTTGTGGTACACCACACGTGTTATATTCATAAGATGATTTATACGGCGTCATTTCATATTTATGATTTAAATTTGAGATTTCTACACACTGTTTTCTTTCGGATAAGTAACTCTTGATTAAGTCATAGGCAATGCCTCTGATTCCATATTGTTCGCACTTATTCAATAATATGTCATGATTAACCACATCAAATGCCTTTGTCAAATCAAAAAATATTGATAGTACAGGCATCTTTTTATCAATGCTTTCAGTTATATTTTTTAACACGGAAAATATAGACATCTCTGTGGATTTGTTTTTTTGGAAACCACTTTGTTGTGAACTTATAACATTATTTTTTAGAAAGAACGTTGATAATCTTTTGTATATAGCCTTTTCAAAGATTTTTGCAAATATAGAAATTAAAGTAATGGGACGATAATTGTTAATCTCGCTCCGATTTCCTCTTTTGTGTAAGGGTCTTATCACTGATAGCTTCAACATTTCTGGAAAAATACCTTGGTCGAAACATTTATTTAAAATATTTTCCAGAACATGTGCTATGTACTCTTTACATTCCTTGAGTATAGTAGTACAGATAGAGTCATAGCCAACAGCTCTTGTCTTTTTGAGTGACTGAATAATATTTAAGATTTCTGTTATGGAAGTAGGAGCAATAAAGATACTTTTACTGACTGGGTTGATATTATTTTTATAATTTTTAGTCATAGGTCCAGTACTTGAGTTGATTTTATTTTTAGTAATATTTATAAAATAGTCATTAAATTTATTAGCAATAATCATAGGTTCATTCACGTCAATATTGTCTATATTAAGTTTGTCAATGCATGTTTTCAGTATATTATTATTACTATTATTTTTTATTACATCCCAGGTAGCTTTTATTTTATTACTTGAAAGTTTTATATATTTCTCATTCAATGTTCTTTTAGAATAGTCTATACAGTTTTTTAAAATCTTGCAGTATTTCCTATACTTCATTTTAATTTCCTGAGCTTTGTTTTTATAATATTGAAATCTAAGTTGTCTTTTTGTAGAACTAGCTGTTTTGATACCTTTAGTTGCCCATTTTACTTTTGTTGAACCGTGTTTGTTCGTTGTTCGTTGAGTATGCTCAATACGAGCATGCTGATGAGCAGTTTACATTTGCTAGCAATAGGCATGCTAGTTTTAAGTATGCTCCTGAATAAGCATGCTCAAAGCAGACATTCAAATACACATGCCATTTTATAGCGTGCTTCCTTGCTCTCTGTCAGTTCAAATAAAGTCATGGACAATCAAACAGCTATCCGTATGGAGCTAAACAAGATCATTCTTTTGCTGGCGATGCAATGCATCCAGAAACTTATATCAGCTCGTCAAAAAAAGAAAAGAAAGAGAAAGATTTGGATCCGTGATTGGATATCTAGCATGCTCATTAAGCAAACCTGTTTAGACGTGCTTGAAGCACGCCCCCTTCCACCCGCGCCGCAGGTAGCATGCTCAAAAATCGCACGCCTGTTGATTTTTGAGCATGCTCGAAATAAGCATGCTTATTTTGAGGAAGGGCTTGGACACACGTGCTTGTAAGCAGCAAGTGCTCGGTTGAAGCATGCTGCGTGCTTGAAATAAGCATGTGTAACAATACCTATAAGCTACTGTTACACATGCTCTAAAATAGCATGATTAAAACCGTGCTATTGAGTATGCTCAATACGAGCATGCTGATGAGCAGTTTACATTTGCTAGCAATAGGCATGCTAGTTTTAAGTATGCTCCTGAATAAGCATGCTCAAAGCAGATATTCAAATACACATGCCATTTTATAGCGTGCTTCCTCGCCCCAGCGAGACATTTTGCGTGAAATTGTGCACGCGCACTTCACTTGTTGCGACCGACTGATCGATACTAGCATGCTCATTAAGCAAACCTGTTTAGACGTGCTTGAAGCACGCCCCCTTCCACCCGCGCCGCAGGTAGCATGCTCAAAAATCGCACGCCTGTTGATTTTTGAGCATGCTCGAAATAAGCATGCTTATTTTGAGCAAGGGCTTGGACACACGTGCTTGTAAGCAGCAAGTGCTCGGTTGAAGCATGCTGCGTGCTTGAAATAAGCATGTGTAACAGTACCTTTACCGCGGCAGTCCCCGAGTGCCACACGTCTTTTTTATGTTAATTCATAACTTTGCATTGTGACATCAGTTACATTAACAAATGTAGAGACAATATTGTTCTTTCATTAAAAACGAATGTATCCATTTGGTTATCACTATTTAACGTAGATAAAAATATATTGTGATACTAATTTAGGATTCTCTTACTCGAGCGATTTTGTGACATCGTATATTTTTATTCGTACTTTTGCATTTGTATGTTTTAATTATGGTATTCCACAGATTATCTTATGTAAACATGAATACCTAACCTATCGTAATATTACTTATCAGTTATCGATCATGAATCGTTATGCCAATCTTTTTTTATAGTAAAGTTCCGTTACGCCCATAACGATACAAAATCAAACTTAACTTTATTATAACTTTATTATTAACTTACTATAATTTTATGTAGTAGTAATTATATACATCAACCTAGATTAAGTGTAGACAGACAATCTAGCCCTAAGCTAGATTTAAACTAGTATATAAGACAACAGCTAAGCAGTCTTTTTCCATTGTGCATCAAAATATTCAAGGCTTGGCTAGCAAATTGTTAGAAATAGAATTGTTTCTGAATGATAACAATATTAAAATATTTTGTGTAACAGAACATTGGCTTAAACAATGTCAGTCGTTAGTAAATATTGAAAATTACAAATTAAAAAGTATATACTTTAGGACACAGGCTATTCACGGAGGTTCTGTTATTTTTGTACATGATAGTGTAAAATGTAAAGAACGAACTGACATTGTTAGTCTTTCTGTAGAACGGACCATTGAACTGTCCTGTGTGGAGCTGGAGCGTTATATTATTGTTTGCGTTTATAGACCCCCTTCCAGTGACTATAATATGTTTGAGACAGTCATGGAAGAAATATTAAAGCGTCTAAGCAGGAGTAAAAAAAAAGTTATAGTATGTGGTGATTTTAATATTGATTTACTTTTACAAACACAAACGGCTACACGAATTGTTAATTTATTTCAGTCATTTAATCTATATAAACTTTTTAACGAACCCACACGAATTACACCTACTTCTGCAACCTGTATTGATAATATATACTGTGACTGCATCTGTTTAGAGAAAAATATTCTCCATACATTGACTTCGGATCACTGTGGCCAGAAAGTAGTTTTTGAATGGGATTGCATACCTACATTTAAAAGGATTAATGTTAGGCCTATAACTAAAAAAGGCATTAATAAATTTAGGAATAATATTAATAAAAACCTGCCCGTACTAAATGATCAATCCTTTCCTAATAGTCCTTGTGAAATGTTTAAAAATCTTTTTAATTTTAGTACATAAGGAATTTGAAAAAAATTTTAAAGTTAAATCTTTAAATATTACCAAGGATTTACCATTTAGTAAATGGGCGACAGCTAGTATACATAGGTGCAGGAACATTCTTTATGAATTATATGGTATGAAGCAATATAATAAAGACCCATCTTTTCTTAGTTATGTTAGAAATTACTCAAAAATTTTTAAAAAAGTTTGTTTTACTGCAAAGCGTTTGTATATCAAAGAAAAAATACGCGACTCTGATAATAAAGTTAAAACAGTTTGGTCAATTATTAATGGTGAAATGGGTAAAAGCAAATCAAGTAATACCATAAAACTTGTAAATAATGACAGGGTTATTGACAAAAGTGCTGATGTTGCGCTTGCTTTTGAAGAATTCTTCAGTAGTGTCCCTGCTACTATTACTAATAGTTTAAATTCGTCTTCAGCACTTGCAGAAACCTTTTTGAGGGACCATGTTGCGGGGTGCAGTACATTATTTGAATTACGACACGTAACTGCTAGTGATATTGTTACTGCCTTTAAGACGCTTAATCTAAAAAATACTTGTGATCTTTGGGGAATTTAGTTAATAATATAATAGAAAATATTGCGAAAAATTTAGCTTTCATATTTAATAAGTTTTGTGACTATGGTACATTTCCTAATTTACTAAAGCTTAGTAAAGTTATACCTCTATTTAAGAAGGGCGATCAAGAAGACTGTAACAATTATAGACCTATCTCTATTTTACCAACATTAAGTAAGGTATTCGAGAAGTTAATATTATGTCCCTTCTTGTTCTTGGTATATATCAATGATCTTCCCTATTATTTGCAGGATAGGTGTGAAATAGTTCTGTTTGCAGATGATACCTCATTAATTTTTAATGTGGATAGGCATGACCCAAATGTTGACGAAGTGAACAGTGCTCTTTTACACATATCTGAATGGTTTACTGCCAATAATTTATTATTAAATGCCAAAAAAACCACTTGTGTTGAATTTTTACTTCCTAATGTAAAAAAGTTGAACAGAGATATTGCCTTGAACGGGGAGGTATTGCATCCTACTGAGTCTACTGTATTTCTAGGGTTAACATTGGACGAGAAACTACAGTGGGGAGCCCATGTCAACACCGCTGCAGGTAAGCTCAGTTCTGCTGCATATGCAGTCCGAAAAATAAGGCATCTCACCGATGAAGATACGGCTAGATTGGTTTATTTCAGCTTCTTTCATAGCATTATGTCCTATGGAATTCTACTGTGGGGCAGGGCTGCAGATATAGAAACTATATTTATCTTACAGAAAAGAGCCATTCGCTCTATATATAATTTACGTGCTCGGGACTCACTAAGAGATCATTTTAAGAATACTGGTATCCTTACTGTACCATCACAGTATATATTTAATAATATTTTGCATGTACACAAAAGCTCTGACTTACACACAAGAGTAGGAGATAGACACGATTATGGCACAAGGAACAGGAATAGAATTGAAATGCCATTTTTCCGATTAGCTAAAGTTAAAAATTCATTTATGGGTCAAGGTATACGCTTATACAATGGAATTCCTCACAATATTAAAGAGTTTAGTAGTTCTAAATTTAAAACTTACATAAAAAATGTACTAGTTCAGAGAGCGTACTACAGTATTCAGGAATATATGGACGATAAAGACCCATGGAGGGTTGTCGCGTAAAAACCACAGGACAGTTCTTTGACATATTATGTAGTTAGATATAAGTTACATATTATGTAAATTTATTGACATTATTTTAAAAGAGCAACTATGGAGTTTCTTGCCGATTCTTCTCCATAGATACTGCTTTCCGAATCGGTGGTAAATGTTAAAAATACTGTGTAATGACGATTCGAAAGTGCTACTAAATAGTAGTCTAATTGAATAAATGAATGTTTGAGTTTGAGTTTGAGTTTAAAGCTAAATAAAAATGGTAAAATTCTAATACATATTATTATGTTTTAATATGTAGTGGATATGTTATGCTATCGTAAAAGTTAAATCTGTTTGCCTTGCTTGCATAGATATAAATTTGTATGTTTTACAATCTTACGGCGACACCTAATAAGTATTATTTATTATAAATGAGTTAAGTACTTAGTTATTTATAATTTGTAACATTAATTTAATATTTTCGTCAAAATCTCGAAAACTTCATAGAAATTTGCAAAATTATAAGTAATAAAAACAAAAAATCTTCTTACCTTAATCAACGATAGTGCAGCAGCTGTAGGCTTAATTTTGCCAAGTAACGTAGAACATAAGGTTCTAACAAATTGATGGGGAACCACAAAAATGAGGAGATCAGCATCCTTGGCGGCTTCCACTAGATCTGGGACAGCCACCTGCACAAAATTATAAAAAAAATAAAAAATAAAACAGCAAAACAGATTCCCTGACACACCAAATGCTCATGGGGGGCGACTATCTTGCCGAAAGTGAGTCGCCTGCTCTCTTTTGTTGGATTTGACATTAAAACAAATGATTGAATAGATGAAATAATCTATATATGTATAAAATGAAACCCTTTTTCCTTGGTCACGGCATCACGCGTGAACGGGTGGACCGATTTCGATAATTATTTTTTTATAATATTCCCTGAAGTACGAGGATGGTTCTTATGGAAAGAAAACAAAAACATGTACCACGGGCGAAGCCGGGGCGGACCGCTAGTTTAAAATAAATAATAGATTCAAAACCACAAACGTTAATGCATCATGTAAATGTAGAACATGTATGTATGTAAAATATGATATTATGTATTCATATTATGTAATATGTATGTATGTAAAAAAAACTGTTAGATACATTTTCACACCTAAACTGCTGAACCAAATTTGATAAAATTGAGACTGGAAATAGTTAAAGTTCCATGATCAAATACAGGCTGCCAGCAAAAGGATAAATATTAAAAGTGGCAGACTAGATATTATAATTTCCTTGTTTTCATTCAGATAATTTCAGATAATTAAATTAGGACAGATAATAGTCTTTAGATAAAACTTTTTATCAAAATAATATGCAATTAAGAAATAAATAATAATTAATTGGAAAAAAGTTTACTAACAACTTACATTATGTTTTTTGTAAAAAAATAATTTTAGAGTCTCATTAATTAATGGCCTTATAATATGTACATTCAAAGTAAGTCAACTTGAAGGCACAAGTAATTTTAATATTATTCTACACAATGCAAAACTAAATGATGATTTATTTTTCCTATATCCCAAGGTAGCCTGAAAGAAATCGCTTTTAAGATTCAAGGCTGCCAAATTGTACATTTACTTTAAGTTATTATTTATGTTAATGTTATTGTTGTGTGCATTATACAATAAAGTGTTTTCTTTTCCATTCTATTCTAAACTATCGGTCCGCCCCTGCTTCGCCCGTGGTACATATTTACGTTTTCTCTACATAAGAATCATCCTCGTACTTCAAGGTATATAATAAAAAAAGAATTATCGAAATCAGTCCACTCATTCACGCGTGATGCCGTGAAAATGTGAAACGGGTTTCATTTTTATATAATTATATAGATAGATAGATGATGTTATTTGCAACTATTTAGTAGGAACTGCATAAAACAAACTTGTTACATCAATTGATAAATTATTCAATAGCACTGAGTTATTTTCTTGTTAACTACACAATTAACCAATTGAAAATATGAAAAACAAGAGTTCAAACTGGAGTAAAAGTAAAAATAAAAATAAAATTAAAAAAATGTTGTGTGGTTTTATGAAACCACGGTAAAAGTGAAACTTTCCGAACACTGCTTTATACCTACTCGGCAGCCGACCGTCACGCGACATGCGCTACACAGACCAAAAAGTTTGAGACGATGTAATAAAAGTTTCACTTTAAAAGACTAAAATAATTCAAAGTAAACATACTTAGCATAATTATGTTTTTATGTTTTTTTATGATATTCATATTCAATATTCATAAACTTTTAAGTTCTTTTTTGAAAGGTTAAAAACCAATCTAATAAGAATTAGAATTTTATGTATTTAATACAGTTCCAATAATATTAGTTACCAAGTTCTTATACCTAGACATAAAAGCAATATATACTTCAGCCCATTTAATAATAATTTTTTAAACATTATCTTCACACCTAATTTCAACATAATAGTGCTTTAACACTATCTTTGTAATTAAATAAACAAATCTATATAATATTCTATATTCTTAATAATTATAAATAAGGAACATCTTTATCACAGTGTCACCTTAAGATACCGTTGTTGCTATACTCATTATATAATTAGCATATACATAGCTCAGATATGGCATTGAATGAGGTCCAGTGAGTTATAAAAAAACTTTCATGTCTTGTCCAACTGATTCAAATGTAACTAACAAATTGTATAGAACCTTCTTTGTAATAACAAAAAATAAAAAAATAATAAGCAAAAACTACTTACCACATTCTCTGGGAGTTTCTGCCCAGGAAGGTATTTCACATTTTCATGCGTTTCATTAATGATTTCTGTTAATTTTTTACCATCTATCATCTCTTCATACACCCACATAGTAACTCTGTCCTCAAAGTTCGCAAGACGAGCCGCATTTTTGCCCACAATTTTTGCTATTGCTGAGCCCCTGTAGAAAACGTTATTATCTTTACACTGTTTGCTTTCTTTTCGATTTTATTTTTCTCATGCGTTGTATAATAATTATGTCATCAGGGTCACGAACAACAACAGTGAATTATAATATTATAAATCGCGATCTTTTATTCTTACCAGTTACCCGAACCAACTATGCAGACACGATTCTTTAATTGCTTCTCGGCCATTGTTTAAATACACAACAAAATTTATTTTATCAGTGCACTGTATCACTATTACGATTTTTATTTGAAGTCACGATGTGCTCCAAATTGCCGCGTTACACTTTCAAACTCCGATACAGACTGCGCCAAATGCCAATTGCCAATTCAGGCGCAGTTCGGCAATGAAAATATTATTAATAATTCCGTAATTCACTTGTGACTTGACTTTATCAATGTACTCGTATCGTTATCAAACTTCAAATAGGTAAGCCGTCAGCAGTCACTGTCAATTTCAAATTCAACCCACGTCCCACACTGTGTCCCACACCCTTTTGCCGTATGCGGTTTTAAAGATATATTATACTATTTATTCAACAAATATTATTTTGGGTTTATTAATGACACTAACGGAAAGGGGATGAAGATTGTGCTCGATTAAATGCCTGATTGCCTGCCACCTTGATTGGGAAATATTATTCACCACAAATGTCACCAAACACCTAGATAAATCTCTCTTTTATGGCAATACAGCGATTTTCTTTGACTTTGACAACTAACACAATCCCGAGACTTAATCTGTGACTTTGACTTTGATACTTCCTCGGAGCAATTATCAAGCCTGGAGAAGTAACAATTAATTGAACAATAAAGCACTAGTTTGGCCTTTTTGGCTTATGGCAAAATGTCATGCGAAAAAAGAGGACAGATATATGTCAGTTCGACAGTTTGAAATGACATGTAGCCATTTCAATTTGTTTTAGTGACCAGTCTGGTCACTAACGCATGGTGATTTTAATTATTGTTTTTGAAGTGAAAAACGTGTTTTCTAGTTTCTTATGTTATTTTCTGAAAAGATAATTTACTAAAGATTACATGGCTTGTGTTGTTCACGGCTGTAAAAGCCGTAGTACTGGGAAATCGGATGAAGATTGGAATTTGTCTTTTCACAGGTTAGTGTTTTGATCAATTTTTTTGTTAATTGTATTATAAATAAGTTAATTTACGTTATTTTCATAATCATCTATGTTTTATCTAACCGTAATCATTGAAATGAAATCATAATCAGCTTAGTTTTTAGAAAAAATGCAAAATATAACTTCCATAGTGTTGTGCAATTATCGATACTTGAGTAGGTACGAAGTACTTCATTGATAATGACTGCTTTAGGTTAGGAGAAAAAAAAAGGTATTTAAGTATGGATTTTATTGTTATTTGCAGGTTTCTGGCTTGAGAAAAATTAAAAGATGTTTGGGTTAAAGCTATAGCACAGGGAAAATTGGAAGCCTTCAAAACATTCTCGGCCTTGTTCAAATCATTTCGAATCAGACGGGAAGAAAAGTAAAGTGCTTTGCAGAGATGCTGTGCCACAAGTTAAGGTGGCATCTATTTTAAATAATAAATATTGTAATTTGTTAATTAAGTATCGAAATAAAATGTTGTAAAAAAAATTTTTAAATTTTATTTGTTTTATTTGAAGCAATTTATTTTAAACTTTTACCAATTTTTTCCTGTGGGAATGAGTTATTTTCCCGCGGTAAATTGTAGCCTATATGTTATTCTGATGTTTAATCTATAATATGTTTATTTGTAAAGTTCCATAAAAACTCATTCAGTAGTTTTTACGTGAAAGAATATCAAATGTCCATTCTTATATATTTTTGCTTTTATAATATTAGTAGGATACGATTATTGATTTGTAAAAAGATCAACCAGGTGGAAGTCAGATTCGCGCACGAAGGGTTCCGTATAATTCTATGAATGAATCTATGAAAACAGGAAAAAATACGTACCTTTTTACGAAACCATAAAAAACAACCTAAACCGAAATACCTAATAATATTTTTTTATAAATACCACTACCATACAATGCAAGGCAGTCAATACGCATCGTAAATGAATAATTCCAAATTAAACGAATCTTAAAATTTGGAATTACCTATCCATAATTCAAAATTAAAAGAATCTTAAATTATCTTCAAGCAATTTTATAACTTAATTTTTTTATTTATCGATATTTTAGTATTCGATAAAGTGGCAAGCACTACCTTTTTAGAACAAAAAGTGGCTACATGTGGATTTGAATGCCAAGCCGATAACAGTGTGTTGTCTCTTTCTATCGCATTAATTAGGGTATTGAATAAAAGAGAGCCACTATATAAGAAACGTTCAATTAATTGTTACTTCTCCAGGCTTGTTAATTGCTCCGAGGATACTTCTGCCTGTGTACCAACTTTGAGAAACAATATTTTGCTACATAGCAATAATTTGTCATAGAGCAAAATTATTATAAAACATTAAATATTCAAAAGAATTAAAATAGGTAGATGATTCATGATATTTGGACATTTTTGTTCCTATTTTTTTCTTGAATAAATTAAAGTAGAGATTTCTTTGTTGCATTAGTAGTGGTTAAAATGGAACGCAATTTTGTACTTTACCGTATAACGGAATATCGAGAATGTTCTAGAAAGCACATTTTTTGATCGACTTTTGCGCAAACATCGAAGTGAAGAAGGTTCTATGACTTCTATGCAGTTATTTCGTTGTTTCAAACGTCATTCGTGATTTAATTTCAGTGAAGTAAAGGTGTTCCTTGTGTCGCGTGTCCACAATTTGTTGGATCGTTGTTTCTGGAAATTGACGTCTTCAGCAACTGAGTGTCTTATTGGATTTGTGACGTGCTCTTGGTAAGTTCTAATTTAATTTTGTAAACCCATACGAAATATCTACTAATTACAAAGTACGGTGAAATTGTAAGTTATCTTCCATGTCGAAATACATAAGAAAATGCGTCTGCATTGAAACGAGGCATTTGATTTTTTCACTTAATTAGGTTTGGATTCTACCTACCATATTGGTAGGTACCTCTTGTCGACGATCAAATATATCGGAAAAAACACGATTGTTAATTTATAAATAATCGATACATTTGTCATATTAATTTACATTTATATTTATTTGAATATGATGCGTCTCTTTCAAACTACATTTTCTGTTTTTTTGTATTGTGAGCATTCATTTCATTGTGATAGAATTTCTCATGATAAACACTGTATTGGTTAGAATGATATCCATTTTATACAATAACATCGTGAATTTATTTTTTGCCAGTCATTAATGATAATTTTTCATTAAAACATTATGTTGTATGTAAATAGAAGCGAGTTAAACTTATAACCCTTCGTACTAAAGAAGGACACATGAATGCTTATAAAAATAGTATTTTTTATAACCTATTATATTTCTTTAATAACAATAGATACTGCATGACAATGAATATAAAAAGATTACTTCCTTTGAATTATACATATGTAACAAGCTAATTTAACACAATTATGCATTAGTATTTCAATAAACAGTAAATATTCCTATTTATTGCTTTAAGCATAAAATAATATCATTAAAATATCTGAAAATATTTCACGTGTGTCAAACCCAACATAACCAAATGCTATTGTTAAAGCAGCAATCAAGATGGTGAAGGAAACAACATACTATGACATTCTGGGTGTGAAGCCTACCTGCACATCAGACGAGCTCAAAAAGGCCTACAGAAAGTTGGCGCTCAAATATCATCCAGATAAAAATCCAAATGAGGGAGAGAGGTTCAAGCAGATCTCGCAGGCGTACGAAGTCCTGTCCAACCCAGACAAGAGGAAGATTTATGACCAAGGTATGCTAATTGTATTAATAACTAACTATGCTAACTATATATGACGTAGCTATTCTTTACTTACTGTTTACTTATATATATTTGATCACTTATTGTGGTAGGGCTGATTTTTCAATCCTTGGTTAAAACTTATTCGTTGAATAATGTATAAAACTACCATTTTAAAAACGTATTCTAATTGCCCGTATTTGACAGTTTATGTGACATTTTAATATTACAGTCGACTCTCGTTAATTCGAAACTCGAGGGACTCTCAAAATACTACGAATTATCAAGAGTTTGAAATATCAAATGGTTCGAAATTTGGGAGAGAAAATAAATAAAACTTCGAATTATTAATTGTTAATCAATTATTATTTATTAAATGCTATTCTACAGTAACCAAATGATAACTAAACATACCAATTCGTGAGAAGTGTAAAGTCAAACTAATCATAACAAAAACAACGGCTCATTGAACAAGTTTGAACTTGTCGCAAAATGTACCTACCTGACTACCTGCTTACAATCTTTCCAAGTTTCCACCTCTTTTTCTCTGCAACTTTGAATTGTCGAGTGTTGGACGCCGATGAGTTCGAATTAACGCGTCGTTTTGTTATATAGCAATGGTATTTTCATTCGAATTACCAAGTGCACAAAAATGTATGGATTTAGTTCGAAATATAAAGAGATTTTGTAGGGACCTCTTGATAACTTTGAATTATAGAGAGGTTCGAATTATCGCAGGTTTGAATTAACGAGACTCGACTGTATCATGTAATACTTTATTGGACGGATAAGTTTTATTCAAGTATTGAAAAATCGGCCCTTGTTTTGATAAAAAGAAATACTCTAACAAAGACCTATTCCTATGTCCTTAGTCATAAAGTACTTAGCTGTTTTACTTTAAATGTTATTGATAGTTATTAATGTAGTGGTATAACCTAAAAAATGTGCATGCCTCTTTGTCTATTACTTATTTATCTATTATACTAAAAGGTTATGAAGTTCAGTTATTGAAAATTATGCCTTTATTATGATATATGTATTTAAAACCAATTTGCATTAATAATTTGTTTTATTATATTCTTACATCTTTTATCTGGACCTTTTAAATAAATATTGTATTGTTTGTTATTTTTAAGTCAAACATTGAAATAAGTTTTGTCTTTTTTACATGTTGGTACAGGTAAATTAGCTTGGAGAAATTTTTGCGTTTGTAGAAGTGTATGGTCAGCAAATAAAATAAAACAACATTTTATTTTTAGTTTTTATTTTATATATATATAAGGGATTTTAAATTAAACTATATGTGTTTCTCCTCTGAAAAAGATGAGACTTTATTTTAATATTTGCACATTTAACATACGTATAACTTTTACATTAACAATGTTACTAAAATGAAAAATTTACTAACCTGAAAAAGAAACGACATTTAAAGTTTAATTCTTTAGTTTGAGAAGTCAAAGGCTTGCCTCGACCATGTTTTAACACTGGAGCCATTTTGAATTAACAATATAAAGTTACGACGATGACGAAAAAGTTAACGATGGTTAAGTTTTTAAGTTGACGATGGTTACCTGTGCAAAAGTTAGCCTGGTACAAATGGTTGAATTGTTTTTTTTAAATCAACACATTCGCGTCGGTATGGCGGGCTGTAAGTCACACCGGAAAAGTATGGCATGACACTACCGCCTACTTCTTTTTTATGGGCTATCGGTAAATTCTAAAATTTTTGTGTTACAAATTGTTTGACTTCGCTATTTTTCCGACGAGTTCGACTAACGCCCACGCGACTAAGCCGCCGGTACCAGTGTTCACACCATCGTTTTTCTTTTTGTCATTGCGTACTAAGACCCCTGTAGAACCGCCATCCTGTTACAAATGACTCGAAATTTTGTGTCAATATCTCCCGGTCTATACGTAATAATTATAATTTTTGAATGAAATGTGTGCTTTATGTTCTAACGGTACCAAACGACTGCACGTGGCACCTGCGGACAGCGTAAACTGGTTTATTCTGGTTTTGTGCGTGTTTCCACTTTCCACTATCAAGTGACGATTTATTTATTTGTTTTGTTTCGTAATTATTATGGTCAAATATTAATTATGAAACAAATTATTATGGACACGATATTTTATTGTTTCACGGTAGTCGTCTTGTCGTTTGCTCTAGGACGTGAAATTGAATGATATATTTTTTTTTTTATAAAGTCAAAACCATATTCTTTCAAATAAAAACTTGTTTTTATTGAAAACAAAAGTGTTGCTAGGAATAAGTATAAAATTAAATAGTAATGTTAGGATATCGAAACATTTTTGTATAGGCCAGAACGATATAGTGGAAACGCGCTCTAAGATCTGAGTAATATACACACCACTACATATGCAAAAATTTCTCCAAGCTAATTTACCTGTATATCTTGTCAAAGATGTATGAAACTAAATAAATAATCATTATGAATGACAAATACAGCATTCATTTCAATTTACATGGAAGCGCCTTGGGGGCCTTTGGGTAAAACTGTACATTATAGGGCGTGGAATTTGGGGGTGGTGGGGGGTGGAGAGAGGGGGGGTGGGTACTAGGAACTTCCCCTGTAAAGGGGGGGGCGCGGAAATTAATAGTTTTCGAGATATTTACAAATGAAGTTTTTAAGGTTATTTTGGTGTACAGAGGCTGGGGTCTTCAAATTAAATACTGTATGTTCTGAACTACTTTATTATATTTATACATTTATACTTTATTAACGTTAGCTTAGTTAGGCGAGTGGCAGACGACTGGCTCTCGCAGGAGTGTCGTCATTCGCCACGCTACAAACCGCTGAATTTACGATATTTGATTACTGTGAATACACACATTACTGTGACACACACTACATACACCCCCTTCTAAAAAAAAAAATGATTTACATAACTGACAAATATCAAAAAAAAAAAAAAATATATATATATATTAGCAAACATTAACATTTGGGAGTCTATGCTGTGGCGTGATTCGCTCCGTTTTGAGCGATAACAATTTCTTCATCTTTCTTTTCAACCGAATATGTTTTTCCCATTTTGTTAAATATTGTTTGATGCTGATAACTTTAAAGTTTAACTTTGTGAAATGAGCCGACACTCAAATTTATATATTATTAATATAATTAACTGGTTGAGCCGAGATTTGAAATAAAATGAATACAAATATTCCTAACAACTACTTATAACATTAATATGTGCTGAGATGACATTACGCAACCTTCGCGTGCCTACTTGCTTACAAAAATGCCAATGCACCATTAACCTAGTTACAGTCCAAAAATCTTACAGGTCTTTTAATTATTCTGCCACTACGTGATTTCTGTAAAGGCGTGCACACATTAGCCTCTCTATGCTGATCTAATCTACTGTCATGTCTAACTTCATTTTCTTCTAAAATATATGCAGGCTTAAGTCTATCAATCGACACATTACACTCTCTATTATCAATTAATATTTTAAAAACTTTACTATTTCTTTCTAAAACTTTATATGGTCCGCTGTACGGAGGCGTTAGCGGTCTCCGTACCGCGTCCACTCTTAGAAAAACATGTGAACAGGAATTTAGATCAGCATGCACAAAAGTACTATTACTATTTTTACATGCCCTTTTTATGGGCTTAATTTTGTTCAAAGTGTCTCTTAATTTAGTTATAAATGAATGTGGATTATCAATTTTCGTACTTTTATCCGAACAAAATTCTCCCGGCAACCTTAAACAATGACCCAGAGCAAATTCCGCCGCGCTGATATTATCAGTGTCCGCTTGACAAGCTGCTCTCAATCCTAACATGACCGTAGGTAGTTCTACTAACCATGATAGATTATTGTTCAATCTAGCCACCAGAGCCGACTTCAAGGACCTATGCCACCTTTCTATCTTACCGTTACACTGCGGGTGGTACGGGGTAGTTCTCGTTTTTTGAATACCTAATAATTTCATTAAATCTGTAAACAATTCGCTTTCAAACTGTCTACCTTGATCGGTGGTAATAACTTTAGGACAACCGAAGCGACAAATCCATCCTTCATAAACTGCTCTAGCTACCGACTCCGCAGTCATGTCCTTCACAGGGCAAATCTCAGGCCACCGCGTTAATCTGTCGATCATAGTGACGCAATAACGGAAACCGTGCTCGGTTTCCGGTAAAGGTCCTATCAGATCCACGTGCAAATGTTCAAAACGCTCGCTATTGTTAAAATCGCTAAGTTTTGAAACAGTGTGCCTAAAAACCTTACTTCTCTGACACCTAACGCACGTCCTGGTCCAGGTCCCCACGTCCTTATTCATGCCTGGCCAAAAAACTTTTTTACTAACTAACGCACGCGATGCTCTAACTCCGGGATGAGAAACGTCATGAAATTTATTAAAAATACTTTTCCTAAACTGTGCTGGTATATACGGCCTAATATTCTGAGCTGATGTTTCACAATATATTTTAATATCGTCATTATTATCGAGCGCTAACTGCTTCCATTGCAATCTATCATTTGTTTTCATTAAATCCGCGAGCTCAGCGTCTGTCGCCTGTGCTCTCGCAACCTCCACGTATTCACTCGAACTAGGACATACGATACTCTCGATTCTCGATAACGCGTCGGCCACTTGATTTTCAGTGCCTTGAATATGTTGTATGTCGCTTGTAAATTCGCTGATATACAACAATTGACGCGCTCGCCTAGGTAACTCTTTATTAGAACTTAATTTACTTAAAGCAAAAGTGAGAGGTTTATGGTCCGTGTAAACTGTTAAATTTCTACCTTCGATTAAATCCCTAAAGTAAACTATTCCTGAATAAATCGCTAAAAGCTCTTTGTCATATGTGGAGTACTTCTTTTGCGGTTCCGATAATCTTTTTGAAAAATATCCTAAAGGTTTCCAAGAATTTCCTTCCCACTGATTTAACACTGCCCCTATACTAAAATCTGACGCGTCGGTCATTAACCCTAATTTGGCACTAGATATTGGATGCGAAATAGTAACGGCATTTTTTAAATTTTCTTTACACACTTCAAATGCACTATTCGCCTCGTCTGTCCAATCTATACGCGTCTTATCTCGTTTTTTAGCCCCGTGTAAATACCTATCTAAAACTCCCTGAACTCGGGCAGCGTTAGGAATATGATTTCTGTAGAAATTTAACATGCCCAAAAATCTACGTAATTGTTCTACTGTCTCTGGTTTCGGATATGACTCGATAGCTTTTACTTTTTCCGGCATCGGACTTATGCCTTTTTCTGAAACTAAATAGCCTAAAAATTCTATAGAGGGCTGTCCAAAAACACATTTACTTAAATTAATAGACATTTTATATTTACTCAACCTCTCAAATATTAATCGTAAATGTTCTCTGTGTATATCGGGGTTATCCGATCCTATGATGACGTCATCTATGTAACCGAACACGACTGACTGACCTTTGCCCCCTGTATAGTCGCTGCCATAATTCAATTGTTCTATGCCTGATAAAACTGTATTATTGATAAATCTTTGAAATGTTTGTGCCGCGTTACGCAGGCCAAACGTCATTCTTGGGAATTCAAAAAGCCCAAATGGCGTAATAATGGCTGTTTTTTTAATGTCGTCTGGATTAATACCTATAAAATGATACGCTCTACAAATATCTAACTTTGAAAAAAAATTCTTATTATGTAACCCATACGTAAAATCTTGTACCCTAGGTATCGGATAACGATCTGGCTTTGTAATTGCGTTTAACATCCTGTAGTCCCCGCAGGGTCGGATACCACCATCCTTTTTAGGTACAATATGTAAAGGACTGGCCCACTCACTATTTGAAGGTCTACATATGCCTAGCTCTTGCATCAATTGGAATTCCTTTTTGACCCTATCGTACCTGTCGGCCGGTAACCTCCTGGCACGCGCGTGCACAGGTGGTCCAGTAGTCTCGATGTGATGATACACGGAATGCTCTGGGACATCCTTGAAGGCTGGCGGGCGCGTGATGTCCTGAAATTGTTCCAGTAAATCCGCGTAAGGATGGTTGCTATTTATACTTTTAATAGTGCCGAAAAAATGTGTACTTTTAATTCCACAGACATTTAAACTGGTAACTGAATCGATTAACTTATTATTATACAAATCTACATTTAATTTAAAATTCTTCAAAAAATCGGCACCTATAATCGGCTGTTTTACATCACATACGACAAAAGGCCATTTAAATGACCGTCTTAGGCCTAACGATAACTCTAAATTACATATTCCATAACATTTAATTTCGCTGTCATTTGCAGCATACAACTTTAGATCGACTTTTTCGATAGGCTTTCTAACACACCACTTTGGAATGACGGAAATGTTAGCGCCTGTATCGATCAAAAAACTATATTTCGTTAAATTATCTCTGATTAATAAACGATGGCTTTTGGTTACCTGACCTTGAGTACATCCGTCCACCGCGCCCGCATGTACTCCGTCTAGTTTCCCGACTGCTTGGCTCGCCACGCGCAGGGTTGCTCGCAGCGGCTAGCTCTCGATCTGTACTGAAAGTGAAAACGGCACAGCCAGTCCGGGTCTCCAGGTGCTCTTCTCGGCCGCGATGTCGATCTTCTCCTGAAGTCGGTCCGTCTGTCGTTGCTCCTAGAGCGCCCGCGACCCCTCAGTTCGGCGCGGAGCGCTGCAACCTCCAGCTCCAATCTGCTCATCTTCTCGTCCGGCTGCTCATCTGTTTCCTTCTTGCATGACACGGCTGCCACATCCCCGACGTTGGTGTATTCGGTAATCTTGTCTGCCATGGCCGCCAGCTTGTCCAGAGACTGATCTTCACAAACCGCCATGACTGCTCGAACTGATGACGGCATTTTCGACAACCACAGGCTCTTGAGTGTGTTGTCTGCAATTTGTGCGCTTCGACCCAGATCCTTCATGTACCTTAAAAACTGGGAGGGTCTTTGTGAACCCAACTCCAGCTCCGACACCAACTTATGCATTTGTCTTTCGGCACTCTCTTCATAAACCTGCAGCAGCCTCTCCTTAAGCGCCGTATACCTGTCCTGGGCGGGTGGTGACATCACGAGGTCACTGACCTGCTGAATGGCCTCTTTTCCGAGTTTCGATATGACCAGGTTGAATTTGGTCTCTTCCCCCTGCTTCTGTGGGGCCATCACAGACTAGAACTGTGCGAACCATAACCTTGGCAAGTCTGTCCAAAATTCCGGTAGCTTGGTGGACACGCTTATCGATGCCAACGCCGCGCCTGACGCCCCTTCCTTGATCTCCGTGTCTGATGCTGCTGTTTTATTCATTTTGATTGCCGATGAGCTGATGAGCCGCCTGCCGCTGTAGTCGCCACGTGTCACGCGTACTCTTCGATTGCGTCACGCTAACTTCCTGTCGCCGTGCCGCGTGGAATTTGATCTCGAACAAAAACTTGCCCCACAGCCAATGTCACTATTTACGCCGATTTTTGATCACGTCGGGGTCACCAGTTTGGTGTACAGAGGCTGGGGTCTTCAAATTAAATACTGTATGTTCTGAACTACTTTATTATATTTATACATTTATACTTTATTAACGTTAGCTTAGTTAGGCGAGTGGCAGACGACTGGCTCTCGCAGGAGTGTCGTCATTCGCCACGCTACAAACCGCTGAATTTACGATATTTGATTACTGTGAATACACACATTACTGTGACACACACTACATTGTTGGATTGTTACCACTTTTTGGCAGGCAAGGATGCAAATTAGAAATTAACATCAATTTATAACTAAAGCATGTATTTTTTTCCAGTTCAACATTGATTTGAAGCAATTAATATTAATTATTACTTTACAATAATAGTTTTCAATACTAGTAATATTGCATTAGCTCTTTGATTTGAAATATGACAGATTTAATGTAATAGACATTATGGTTAAATTTTTGAAACATGCTAACTGAATTTCATTATTTTGAGGTGTCTAATCGATAAAGGGACTTTTCATAGTAAACTGCTTTTCTTTTAAGTTTCTTAACCTGTAGTTTTTTTTTTTGTTTGAGTGGGAATCGCCCTAAAGTCGCTTCTGGCACTCGCTGGCCGCTGCCGCGGCACGCTCGCTTCGCTCGCTTGGCTCGTGCGGCAGTTCAAATGTTAACCTAACACGCTCGTCGCTTCGCTCCTCGCTACCTATTTGAATACTACAAGTAAAAGTTTAATAGTTTTGTACAGTTTTAGGGCTTAACAGGAGTACGCACGAAACGATCTCGACTGAAAGGCGGCAAACGAACAGTAACTGAAAATGATAATAGTTTTCAATACTAGTAATATTGCATTAGCTCTTTGATTTGAAATATGACAGATTTAATGTAATAGACATTATGGTTAAATTTTTGAAACATGCTCCCTGAATTTCATTATTTTGAGGTGTCTAATCGATAAAGGGACTTTTCATAGTAAACTGCTTTTCATTTTAGTTTCTTGACCTGTAGTTTTTTTTTTGTTTGAGTGGGAATCGCCCTAAAGTCGCTTCTGGCACTCGCCGGCCGCTGCCGCGGCACGCTCGCTTCGCTCGCTCGGCTCGTGCGGCAGTTCAAATGTTAACCTAACACGCTCGTCGCTTCGCTCCTCGCTACCTATTTGAATACTACAAGTAAAAGTTTAATAGTTTTGTACAGTTTTAGGGCTTAACAGGAGTACGCACGAAACGATCTCGACTGAAAGGCGGCAAACGAACGGTAACTGAAAATGACGTCGTTATTGTTTTGTTCCACGGTACAAAGCGTACAATTAATAATTTAATATTTTTGTTAAATTATAAATTGAGAATATTAATAATTTTATTTTATTTAATCTATTTTACAATAACTATACTTAATAATAATTATTTTTAATGTTGTTGTTAAAAAATATACAAATTTCATAAATAAAATTTAAATTATAGGTAATATTTTTTTTGTTAGATAGAAATGTTTTACCTGAAATGAAACGCGTTTGACAATCGCTGTATGTCAATTTGACACTGTCATAACAGTAAGTTCGCGTTTCAAAGCTAAAATGGAGTAAAATTTTCCGCTTTTCAAAAATTCGTGACTCAAAAACTAAAAGTTTGCGCAGTGTGAAATTTCAGATTTAGGTTCCATAGGACAATAGCTAACCACAAAAAAATTTACGACTCTCAACTCCACGCCCTATAATGTACAGTTTAGCCGGCCTTTGCATTGGTACACAACAGGCTAATACAATACAATACTTAGGTCACAACGTGCTAATACAATACAATAATTAGGTCACAATAGATTAATACAATACAATACTTTAAACTAATATAGGTGGTGAACAAGCGCTCAAAGAAGGTGGTGTAGACGCAAGCGGCTTCTCATCTCCCATGGACCTCTTCAACATGTTCTTCGGCGGAGGCTTCAGCGGGGGCAGTCGCCGCGGCCGCGAGCGCAAGGGCAAAGACGTGATACATCAGCTGTCAGTGACGTTGGAGGAACTGTACAGGGGTGCGGTCAGAAAGCTGGCGCTGCAGAAGAATGTGATTTGTGAGAAGTGCGAGGGTCGAGGCGGGAAGAAGGTGAGGATATGTTGTTATTTGTGTGTACTTTTTATTGTAAAACAATTTTCATATTTATGCTTTGTTATAATTTATGTTTTAGATTTTGTCTAGTAAGGAACCTTGTAAAAATTAAATTTTACTGTTGGAAGAATAATTACAAACAACATGGTACTAAACAACTACTTTCATTTTGAGAAGCATTACAATGCTTGCTTTTGTTCCACAACAAAACAATTTGTGTTTATGTAACCAATAGATAATGTTTTGAATGAATACTGCTTCATGTGAACATGCAGTTTTACAATTGATTGGTGATGATTACATATTATTATTTGGCAATCAACTAGCTCCATCGTCAGCTCTATCGTAAAAATCTTGTTATGTTTCAAACAGGGCGCAGTACAAACGTGCACAGCGTGCCGCGGTTCAGGCATGCAGGTGCAGATCCAGCAGCTCGGCCCCGGCATGATCCAGCAGATACAAACGGTGTGCAGCGAGTGCCGTGGGCAACGGGAGATTATAGATCCCAAGGATAGGTGTAAAGTTTGTCAGGTATGAAACTATAATATTATAGTAATTGCATGGTTTATAAGTACATTATTTTTCACTCAGTCAAATATATTTATAAATAAATATAAATAACTTACTCATTCAACATGGACAGTTCAATCTTTTTTTTTTAATGCAAAAGGAAACAAAAAAAAAATATATAAGTATATTATATTCTTTGGATGCATCTGTAGCACATATTTTCAACAAACGCTGCTATACTGTATTTTATGAGAATGTACTTCAAAATTATCGTAAAAATATAGAAAATGTATAATTGTATATGATTCTTTATCAAAATAACCCAAAATCTAACTACACATTCGCAGGGACGCAAAACGGTCCGCGACCGCAAGATACTAGACGTGCACGTGGACAAGGGAATGACGGACGGACAGAAGATCGTGTTCAGCGGTGAGGGTGACCAGGAGCCTGACATGGAGCCAGGGGACCTGATCATTGTACTCGACGAGAAGGAGCATGAGGTAAGTGGTCAAAGGAGTATTCATTGCCAAAAACAGGAGTAGGAGCCAGGGGACTTACATTATCATTGTGTTCAACAAGACGAAGCGCAGTGTGGGAAAGTTTTGCAACAAAATTTATGTATTTAATATTTATTATCAAAAGAAAAGTAAAACAAATACAATAGGTACGATTAATTAAAGTTATTAGCTTAAATTCGTTGGTGACATATTTCTTGGATTTGAAATTATAATTTTAGGTTAAAGGAAAAATTTGGATCAATGCTTGCAGCTTGGGAACATTAGATACTGATTAACATTATTATTTATAATAATAATATATAGAAGAACTACTATTCATAAATTAACAGCTTCAAATAGCCAGCTAGTAATAGGAATGCATTTGCCTCTAGAAGTTTCATAGATTTATTAGAGGATATGTTGACGTAACTCGCATAGTATGAACGTGAGTGTGTGGGTGAGCCCACGGTAATGAGTCAAGATAATTGTTTACTTGATTTGTGGGTAAATAAATATTAAAATACAGGGTGTAATCGTTAATTGTGCACAAGCGATTATTCCGTAACTATTGCAGATATCAAAAAACTTTAAACTGATATCGAAAGTACTTAACCTAATGAGTAAAATGGACATAATAAATTTTTAAAAATAAAACGAGAAATATCTAAAAAAATAACTTTAAACCCTCCCACTTAAATGTTAATTTTGCTTTCCTTGAAAACTGTAAAATATAAAATGTTCCATAGCATGATCTTTCTAGTTACCTACTTCCTTTTTATTTTACTTAAAACTCTATCATTCTTAAAAAAAAGATACAACTTGGAAAATTTTGACTTAGAAATTAAATCCACCAACAAATTAAAAAATGTATTCATTATACTATTAGTCCAATACAATTTCTTTATTCCTTGCAGGTGTTCAAACGTAGAGGCAACGATCTCATAGTGCGTCTCAACATTGAGCTCGTGGAGGCTCTATGTGGCTTCCAGAAGGTCATCAGGACCCTGGACGATAGGGATATTGTGATCACGGTGATGCCAGGGGAAGTGACGAAGCATGGAGAACTTAAATGTGTACTTAATGAAGGTTAGTTATTATTTTATATATTTTTTTTTAATAATTGGAAGATATGGAATGGATGATTTGTATCTGGCAAAACTATAAATGAGTTTTAATTGTTTTTTTTTAACTGTTTTCTATTCCAATTCTGAATTTGGTTGTCTTTGGTATTATATCATTTCGTTTATTCTCAGTACTCCGTGTTTAAAATCATATATAAATGTAGATTTTGGCAATTAGATCTCCAAAGCCTTTAAACATGAATTTAAAAATCATGCATCAAAATAATTGTGTTTCAAGGTAAAAAATTTGGTCAAAAATGTAATTTTCCTCATAATCAATCGTAAAATTTTCAACAGGCATGCCAATGTACAAGAATCCATTTGACAAGGGCCAGCTGATCATTCAGTTCCTGGTGAATTTCCCGAACCAAATTCCACCTGAAGTAATTCCAGCATTGGAGAACTGTCTGCCACCAAGACCTAGGGTAAGTTTAGATTTTATCTCTAGTCTCTCAATTATATCTAGATGTATAACAGTATAAGAAAAAGAAAAGCGTGTGTGCCGAGCACACGTGTCACGTTCTTTGGCAAGATTCAATGATACCAAAATTGTCGCCTTACTCCATGACGTGACGGTATTGCCATGACGCAACCTTGAAATTTTACTCTCAACGCGCTAAAGAAGTTTCACTTCAAAAATATTCATGTAAATTTTTTTTTATGCTAAAAATCTTGATCTAACATGCTATAAAGTTTATTTGTTACAATTAAACAGAATTAAAATTGGCTGCCTGTTAACTGTACCAAATATAATATTTTATTTTGGTAAACAAATTGCGTTGTTAGGGTTAGACCTATGACATCATCTTAGGCAAACCCTAAATTAATAATTATGTAAAATGTTAAATAAGACCCTTGTGTACTATTCTTCTAAATATAGCTCAAAATCCAATTAGAGTATATTGTACTTTAACACTTCTATTGGATTAAATATTCTTTGTAACAATGAATAAATGCTATAAAAATAAAAAAATAAAAACATTGTACAGACATATCTTTTGTTAATTATTGTATAAATTTTGGTTAATTGATTTTATCAAAATTATAAAAGTCTAAAATAGTGGGACATTAGTATATGTCTTTTATAGTATACTAGCTTTCCACCCGCGGCATCGCCCGCGCAGTCAAAGAAAAACCCGCATAGGTCCCGTGGGATTTCCGGGATAAAACCTATCCTATGTCCTTTCTCGGGTATCAAAATATCTCTATACCAAATTTCATGCAAATTGGTTCAGTAGTTAAGGCGTGATTGAGTAACAGACAGACAGACAGACAGAGTTACTTTCGCATTTATAATATTAGTATGGATTATGTATTTTATTTACCTTTGTTATATAAAACTAACACAATATTAGTAAACTATTAATTATTTTAACTAAGGAAAATCCATTTCTATTATATACAGGTATTATAAACCTCGACACGTGTTCGTCACGTGTTTATTAACCTGACCTAGCATTGTGGATTATACTGGGAATTAATTCAAGGTTGTTAGCCTATCGATAAATACCTACGTATTATATCATGTGTATGCAAAATTATAAAATTATTATTTAGATTCATATCAATTGCATTTAATTAGAGTTGTAACGCTCTTGTAATATTACAGTTTTGTGTACGTTCAGAAAGCGTCATTTGCTTTTCCTCAAATTAACACAACAAACGGGTTAATAGTATATCAGCTACGACAAGAATTTCACTATGTGGTCTTTCTATGATTTTTAGAACACGTCGTGAGCATTCATTATATCATTTACGAATTTTGCTATGTAAAATATTTTTTTCATTTAATAAACGTTTTCGGTTTTGGAGTAGCGTACATTACAAAATTTGTCCACCAAGAACTTTTAATACTAAGACCACTTTATTGTTTAATAGGAACAAGAAAATTGTTTAAAATGTAACATGTTTCAAATAATTACATATTTATTTATTTGACAATTTATGTACACCAATGATAATAATTGCAAAAATATTGAAATTATTATATTTTCAAATTGCAGGTGGACATCCCCGAGCTAGCAGAAGAGTGTCAACTAATGGAACTAGACCCTGAACAAGAATGGCGGCGGCGACGTGCTCACCGCAACGCGTATGATGAGGACGACGACCAGCCCGGCATGAACCGTGTGCAGTGCGCTACTAGCTAACTTGGTTTAGAAGATTTGTGGAGTGCGGGGTCTGGTTAGACTGGTCCGTGTGGCTGGCTAGTTGGATCCCGGTGTGTGAAGTGTGGGGGAGTGTTAGATTGGTTATTGTCACCTTCAGTTAGCTAACTTTGTGGGGAAAGTGGGGGATCTGGTTACATTGGTTGAGCTGGCTAGTTAGATCGCAGCCATAATACTTAACTCCCAAGTATCTGCTCCGCAACGCGTACGACGAGGACGACGACCAGCCCGGCTTGACCGTGTGTAGTGCGCTACTAACTAGCGCACTACACATGGTCGGACGGTAGCTAGCTAACTTTGTGCGAGATAGTGGGGGAGTGCGGGGGTCTGGCTAAAGTGGTTGGTTGGATCCCAGTGTAGTGTGAAGTGTGGGGTAGGAGGGATATTAGATTGGTTATTGTAACCTTCACTCGATCAGTTTGAAAATATGAACAGTGTGCAATGCGGCATGCGCTAGTAGCTAACTTTGTGCGAGATAATGGGGGAAGTGGGGATCTTTGTTGTAAGGTCATGTTGAATTGGTTATTGCCTTCATGGCCATTTTCAGTATGTAATGAAATTGTCCTTATAACATGAGTGGTAAGGTATAGATTCGCTAGATTGAATTTAATTGTAATATTTTGTTTGACCGTGTGTTAGTATTAGATTATTTACTAGAATCGAAGGTGACAATAAAAAATTACTAAGCCACATAGACACCTATGTATTACTTACGTCTTGGTGAATCTTGAATATCATCTATTATATAAATAGAGGTTATATGTACACGACTACATTAAAGTTTTCTTTTCTAACTCAAAGTATTATAGCCAGTTTTACAACTTCTGAATATGTTCTCTTTAGCTTATCTGTCAGTTAAAATGAATGAAAATCCTTATTAGGGCTGATTTTTCAATCCTTGGTTAAAACTTATTCGTCGAATAATGTATAAAACTACCATTTTAAAAACGTATTCTAATTGCCCGTATTACACAGTTTACGTGACATTTTAATATTATCGTGTAATACTTTATTGGACGGATAAGTTTTATCCAAGCATTGAAAAATCGGCCCTTAATATAATAAATGCAAAAGTATGCTTGTATTTGACGTCACAACAATTGATTTGTGTGAGATAGGAGGCTAGAGATTGTCAAAAGTGTTAAATAAGCTAACGGTGACTTTATCAGCAAGTTGTAAAACTGGCCTTTACTTTAACTGAAGGTGAATAACCAATCTAACATTACCAATAGCCTATAATTGTGCTACTATCTTACGTAATTGGACCTATGCCACTAGAATTTTATCAAATATCTCACTTTATATCTCAAAAATTATGTACCTTCTGTATATTTTAAAGAAAATAGTAAATTGACGGCCCTGGTTTTCTTTCTATGAAATTGATTGTATTATGTAATCTTTTGAATTTTCTCAAATTTCTGTACCTCCTAAGGCCCAAGGCAAAAATGGCACTTTATGCATAAGTCATAACTACCCAATGTGCTTAATTGAGGACATACACATTCGAAGTGCTTCAGACCCACACATATTTTATAGAAACAAACAACCTTAGCTATATCTTAATAGGTTCCCCTATTAGTTACATGAGTAAATAGGTTATGAGAACATTTTCACATGTGCAAAATTGCGTTTTTTTTTGTTCTCAAATGAGTACATTGGGCGTTAGTTGTAAAAATAACCTTGATTTTTATGTCATCATTCAAGAACAGTGGGTATTAATACAAACATCACAAAGTAAATGAAAAAGTGGTTTATTCTTCTTTTATTATTTAATCTTATTAATAGCAAACAAAAATATAAAATCAAAACACAATAACATAATCAGTCTCTTATAATCGTCATAATCAGTCGAATACTTATTTTAAAAAAACTTGAAATAGTAGGAACAGTTGTACGTTTTTCAAACGCTAGGAACAATCTTAATCTTATCATTAATTATACATATACTTTTATCTATACAACTCTATCAAATAAAGTGCCTTTCACAACCAGATTGTAGGAACTTAAAATCCTCTTAGTACCATGACTAGTATCAAGGAAAAAAATCTACTCATGAAATTCTTTGTAGCAATTTCTTTGTTTGTTAAGACACAAGAATACATTGCAAGTGCTGCATTTGGTCCGAGATTTGTTATAGTGGCAATGACGGCATCATGATTGTTTTGTTTCATGTAGAGGCATATGTTTTGAGCTTTTCTGACGGCGTTTCTTCGATGGAACTTCAGTAGAAGGTCTTCCTTTCTTCAGTTTTAAGATTGATTCTGATTCCTCTTCGTTGATTGAATCAGTGCTGTCTTCTTCTGTATTCTGCTCAATAATTTTTTCGCCTAATTCCATTTTATAATTGCGCAGTTGCTGTATATTCTTTACTGGCACGCCTTTTGTAATCTGCTCATTTTTATGCTGTATCCATGAATTAGATACCGCTAAATCCAGCATGTGCGAGAAAAAACGTTGAGTCCATTTTCTTGTCCTGTATCGAAAAGGACAGACAGATAACATTCTGTCAGCCAAATCAACGCCCCCCATGAAAGCGTTGTAATTGCGAATGACTCTCGGCCTGCTGACATCGACATACCTTTTATCGCGCTTGCACCACCGTCGGCAAAGATCTTCAGGATCTTTAGCCTCAACTGTAGACAACATTAGTACCGGTTTGTTGTCAAACCATTTAATTATTGCAACCTTGTCGTCTTCCCTAACAATTGAGCTCACACTTCCTCTGCCACGTCTTTTTAGGACTTTGTCGTCAATCAACTTATCTCTGGCAACAGCTGGTACTCTGTTTTTTTGGATAGTTCCCGTACACCCAATACCATTTTGAAGGAGTCTATCAGCCAATTTGACTGTGGTAAAGTATCTGTCAATGTATAGTGTATGTCCAGGAACAAGAGACTCGGCTAAAGACAGTACTGCCTTATCTCCTAACCCAAAACTTGTAGATTCGAATTGCGGATAGGTCGTATTCCCTTGATATACGTCAAAGTTGCAAACTAACCCATTAGTATTGGCAAGCACAAATGCTTTTACACCTACTGGATTAGGTTTTCCAGGGCAATATTGCTTGATTCCACAAGAACCCGTGAAAGGAATTATCATTTCGTCGATTGACAATTTATTTTCTTTATGTTGTCTTTTGCAGCCGGCTTGAATTTTGTCAATTAGTGGTCTCACTTTCCACTTTTTTTTCTCAATTGCATGTAACGATTACGAGGCATATTGTCAGCGATCACAGCTACTCGCCATTTTCTTTCCCAATATTTCCTCAACCAAGGATAGTTTATAGTTGACATCACAAATGATATGCCAATGTACATATTATACAGTTCTGCTTTGGTCAGATTCAAGCTTTTGCCGTGTATTTTTACGGATGTTTGATTTGTGCATTGAACAATAGTATTGATAATATCATCATCAATATACTGCCTAAACAAACTCATCATATCGGTTGCCTCTAGAACGTTGGATAAGTATTAAGTAACTAGGTTGTAGCACTTCTAATTCCTGAGGAGCGAAGTTTTTATGTGACCAACCTGTATTCATGGAATGGTGCTGAGCTGGTATGTTATGACCTTGACGTCCTCTATTTGAAGAGCAGCTGCCCCTGGTCCTACCGCGTGCTGGTCCCGGTCGTGTGACTGTCACGTCATGTACAGATTCAGGTTCAGGTTCAGAGTCCGATTCGCTGGTGTCATACGAAAATATTAAACCATACTATATACTAAAGTACAACCCAATGTGATCAAATAATCACAAAAATAACACAACATGTATGATAAGTAATGCCCACAGTGAACAAATGATCACATAATTTTACGATGCAAAGTTTTGACCTTTGAAAACTTATTGGTGATAAAACTATTCCTAATACAATAAACTCCTACATTTTGTCTCCCAAATTAATGCATTGGATGTCTTGGCAGATCAAAGATTTCACGGATAAATCACGATAAATACTTACTTCGTGTGCGCCGATGCTCCCGGTTCGCCATTTTGCAAGGAAAAGACAGATTTCACGTGATTGGTAAATAAATTTACTCCTGACTGACGTAAACGTTCCAACCAATCAGGAAATGATGTTTCGAGTAAGATTTACGCGCCAATTTTCAAATTGTCTTTGAATGATTTATTTGTTATCAAATGATCACACTGGGTCTTAACTCGCACGAAAAATAAATATGTATGCCTTGGGTATGAGGGATGTCTTTAATTTAGGATCAAATGAGTACATTGGGTCTTAGGAGGTTATACACTACATTGTTTGAAAATCTACTAGTTTGTGTCAATATTATTATATTCAATAATAAAGGTATTTTTAAAGATACATTTGCTTAACCATCACTGTATTGTAGTATCAATATTTCTTTCTGACATTAGCACTATAGAATATTTAATCAGGTGCCTCTCGGTGATTATGAATGAAGATATTAAAAAAAAAAGTGATTTTCGTCATTAATTTTCATTGTATATTATGAATTTTATAAATTTTCATTATAATAATGATATTGAAATAAAATGATCTGACATCACTATTTTTTAAATTGTCTTACGTTCAAAGTCACTGAAAAGCACTATTTTATAAGTAGTTAATTGTTACAGTAGATTAGTTTGCTTCAATATACTAACATAATAAATAATATTATAGGTCCATTTCGTAGTATGCACATAGAATCATTCGAAATTCTGTGATTATTTTTCTATATTAGGATATTTAACCCTAAGTTATTTTGGTTTGCGGTAAACTGAATGTGTGGTTATGATAACCTGATTTATTTTGCATATATGTATTAGTGAAAAAATGTGTGTACTATAAAATTACCTTTATTTTCAGTTTTTGTGTCTAAATGATTTAAAAGTTTTTTATTTTTTTATTTAAACAGTTACATCTTTAACTTTCTAGTAAAAATGAAATTTTAGCACATTGTTTTCACTAATAATTTCATGCATTTGGTTTACTTCAAATAAGACTCTTATGGAAATCTTAGCATGTTTGTAAAAATAGTATTTTATCGATAATAAAAAACTATTTTTTCAAATACAATGACAATAGTATATTTTGCCGTAGCGAAGTATTAAATAGTCGAATGACGTAATTTGGTGACTATTAGCAGCTCATTCAATAGGGCCTGGTAGAATGGATTTTGTGTAACTGCTTCAAATTTGTTGTAATTAAATAAACTCTTATCTCAATTATTTGTTTGTTTTTATTTTAGAAAATTATCCTTCCACAGTATATGTACTTAAAAATGGCCATATGGTAATACAAAAAACAAATGTTACTCTAAAACAAATGTTTTGAGTATGTCTGCTGAACAATCTTGCATAGGATAGTAAGAGATTAGCTGTTAAAAGTTTGTCGCTACACAAAATTATAAAAATGAATTGCAGTCATATTGCAGTGGCCTTAAAAATGACTGAATTAACTGCTTTGCATGCAGGTTAAATTAAAGTAACCAAATGTCAGCAAAATATCTTTATTATCTTAATAATTACGGAAATGTCTCAACCTAAACAGGTTTACAACACCTTTGTTGTTACTTATACTCATATAACCACTGTTTGGAGAGAAGTTAACCGTCTCAACTTGTACTAAATTAGTACTCTGTGGTGGAAAATTGCCGAACACATGATAAGATGGTATGTGGACCAGTTTCAAAGCATTGGGATAGTAACTCGATGCAAGCGATAGCACCTCAGAAGTTGAATTAAAGTTGATATTTGATATCTTTGTCTGTAAATGTGATATCGTTTTCAAGGGAATCGGGTCACTGGTGGTTATATTTGAAGTTTCGTACACATTGACTATACCCTCACCTGTGCCGGTAGCTAAAAGTCGACCACAAGGACTCATTTTAATACAGGAGGGGTTGATACATCCATTATCGAGGAATTTTTTCACTGCCCTGTATGTTTTGAGGTCCCAAACAACAACATAACCTTCTTCATTGTAACAGTATATTTGTGAAGAGTCAGGGCTAAATACCAATGATTTAACATTAGTGTTATTCTTTAGAGACTTCAAGAGCTCATTTGAATTTGAACACAGTATAAAAACTTCATCAAATCCCATGGTAGCCGCAATAAATTTTCCATCAGGCGACAGTTCAAAAATGCAAGCTCTTTTAACTACCTTGGGTAGCTGAATCACCTTATTGCTTGCTTGTACCAAGTCATAAACGCAGTAATTATGTTTAAGTTTTGACGAAATATAGGCTTTTGAACCATCGGGATTAAACTTTGCTCGGCTTATTTGCCAGCCTCCTAGTTTGAAACTATGTAACTTATTTGGTTTCTCTTCAATTGAATAAAGTGAAACTATACCTGTATGTTCTCCCAATAAAATGGCACTCACTTTAGGATGGAATTCTGCTGAGGAAGTAACAGTTTTGCGATTTGTCACAATTTTGGTATGGTTAGTAATCTCTAATATCTGTTTACTAAACTTTGTTATCTTTTTCTTTTCTAAATGGCCAACTGTTTTCATAACATCCGATTTGAAGCCTTTGTTTTCTTTCTTTTCACTGATTTTCGCCCAACCAGGTGTGCCAATTAAGGTTTCATATTTTTGTTTAAGTTTTTTGGCGTAAAGCCCATTGTCACTCAATTTAGGTATAACAGCATTTACGCGGTACTGTTCATCGTCTTCATCCTTCCAGATTGGTTTACGCTCAGTTACTTCATCCTGTGTCTCTTTGTTTTTTAGTTTTTCCACGAAATTTTCATTTTTGTTGAAGAGTAGTGATGATAATCTGAAAT
Source organism: Colias behrii (assembly GCA_029959065.1). Lineage (NCBI taxonomy): Eukaryota > Metazoa > Arthropoda > Insecta > Lepidoptera > Pieridae > Colias > Colias behrii. Next base: position 1,766,622 of record JARWMC010000008.1, on the reverse strand, counting down.
ATTAATGGTTGTAAAATATTGTTTCATAAATAAGTGAATCACACTGAAACAATTCACTTACTTTGATTCCTCTGCATCTATGTGATCGTGACTTCGTTTCATTTTGAGGTAATTTAATAATAATAGAAAAGAAAAACAATGGCAATGCTCTGCAATCAACTGTATATTATAACCAGATTTTTATAAGCTAAATAGTGAAGAATCGAATCATGCAAATTGCAATATATTTTAAACTAAATTTAGGTATCAAATTAAATTATATCCATTAATAATTAATGTTGTTACTTGTAAGTTTCGTCCAGTTTCGTCTGAGAAACATATCTGTGAAACATATGCCCTAACCTCAAAAATTGTAAACTTTGAAGTTGACATTCACGGATGACGGAACTTGTTACGTCAAACGTCACTTCAAATTATAGACGAAAACTTTGCCATATTAAAGATTTTTGCCGTAAATAAAGTAAATCTGAACCTATTTCACCTCCCTCTTATTGCTGGTTAGAACCTATTTGTTTTTAAAATTAATTTCCGTGTATACAATAAAAAAGGCAAAAGTGATTATGCAAAGTCAAATCCATACTAATATTATAAATGCGAAAGTAACTCTGTCTGTCTGTCTGTTACTCAATCACGCCTTAACTACTGAACCAATTTGCATGAAATTTGGTATAGAGATATTTTGATACCCGAGAAAGGACATAGGATAGGTTTTATCCCGGAAATCCTACGGGAACGGGTTTTTCTTTGAAAACGCGGGCGAAGCCGCGGGCGGAAAGCTAGTTTGAAATAATTTCGTAAATATCTTTTTTTAAATATGAAAAAAAAGAATACTTTATTGTATAATTATTTTCTTAATAAAATCATACTTGTATAAAAACATTCAAAATACTATGATTCTGTAACAATTTTCTTTAAATTATACTCTGATAGGAAAAAGATCACTGAACCATGTTATCGTTTCGTTACGTTTTCTTCAACGAATGCAATTAAATTAAGAATTTTCATCAATATTTCGTTAATTTACAAAGAAAAAGACTAAATTGATATTAATTTCATTTATTTTTCTAATCATGAGAGTACTTAATATTACATTTTTATTTTATTTTAAAAATTTTGTATGTGATGCTAGATTTAGATTCACGCCATACTATTCCGTTGAATAGATTATTATTGTAACTATTGTTTGGATAAAATAAAAATGATTTCTCGTGTGGTATATTTTCTTCAGCCCACAGCTTACTTTATCCACAGTTTAAATCTATTCTTAAAAATAAAGCAATAAAATTACACGGAAGTAAATTTTGCGTGCTTTCAATGTTGTTTTCCTTTGTGAATTGCTAAATATGGATTCGATAAATATATTAATATTATGAGAGCAAGTATTATGAGAATTGCAAAATTTGGATTGCATACATAGAAACATTACTGGAGTCGGTAAAACAGAATACATTGACATTGACGGCATTCGTTTACATAAAATATACATAGAGGGCTCTTTTCGCTTTATTCTTCTCTTTCTAAAATTGATGCTATACTTTTCACACTTAAAACGAAAACTGGAATTTGCTACTATACGATTACAGCAGTAAATTTAAACCAATCAAATGTTTGACTGGTCGAACACAAAAAGATATTATTGGTTGCTTTTGTCATTGGAAGTAGCCTCAACTAAATATAACCCGACCTCTTGTAAAGCTTATATGGGACCATTTAAAAGAAATCATATTAACTACCTTTAACTATTAGTCGTATTTAATAGCTCAGAGTCTTTCATTCGTTTCTCGTCCGTATTCAATTGTAAGCCTTTAAAACAAAATTAATATTCGGCGACACTTCGAAAACATGCATTAAGGGATTTGTAAATACTTGAAATTAATAATCTTTATTTGTGTAGTGAATATTTGTGCAGTGTATTGTTTGGATGGAAAAAAACATTTTTATTCGGTGACCTTTTTACATGAAGTGTCAATATGGATCCTAACTAACTGAACTAAAACAGTAGCGAGCGAAAAATTATTATCCTCGTAAATTTTAAAGGTGCAATTAAGTGTACAATGGGGTCGAAAGAGGCTCCGCCATAAAACTGTCAGGTTTGTTTTGGCTGTCAATTGACAAAAAAAACCAATAGGAAAGGATGGTGCAGTGGTGGTTCGGAGTTCGTGGCGCGAGCGACGAACGGTTGGAAAGCGATGCGAGGAGTAACGTGTCAGTCGGGTCGCCAGCGTCGGCGTTCGCGTTCAGCTAGTGAGTGGGTGTCTTATGTGTGTGATGTGTGTGCGACATGTCCGGCAAGCCCGCGAGTGTGGCCGCGTCGCGAGCGGGCGGGGCTGGAGGCCCTCGCGTGCTGGTGTACGTGGCGGAGGCCCGCCAGTGCCAGTTAGACGCTGCGGAGACGCCGCCCCAGGCCCACCCGCTTGACGCGCTCTACCTGCAGGAGAACCTCCCGCAGCACCTCGCGATCAAGAACTTTCGCGTCGAGGAGCAGAGGGGCTTCTACAAGCATTACAACGAACCGGATAAGTTTGCTTCCGAAGCTCGGCCCGAGTACCCGCAGTACCTGAAGGATGCGAGGGGCGATCATAAGGTGGAACAGCAGATAGTCAAGAGAAACGAGTGGGAGAGAGAGGGGTACGGTTGCGGGCTCGAGTCTGGCGACTTGGGCTACCAGAGATGTGGAGCGGAGATGCAACCGCTGCCCGGCCTGAACAGTGATGCGGTGCAAAGTGATAGTGCAAACTGTGAGAGAGATTTAGGCAAATATATGAACTATCATTTGTTAGAACAGAGTGTGTCGCACCATTCTATAGTGAATCAGAGTATAAATATACTGAATCAGCAAGTGAGGTCGTTAGGGAGTGAGAATGAGGGTTCGCAGTTGGTTCGGACTGCGGAGGGTGTAGTGCTAGCAGTGGTGCCGTCTATGTTGCAACAGCCCGACACTTCTGAAGTGAGGACTACTCAAAGTGAATTCCCTCAAAGTGTGACTGTGCCTCTTGGCTGGAGGAGGATTGTCAATGGAACATCTGTCATTTATATCAGGTAAGTTGTGTTTTCAGTTTGCTGCATGAATTATAGATAAGATTGCATCATTATTTATATAGCATTCATTTAATTAGCATTTGTTATCAAACATAATATCATTTTTAAGAAAACGGTTCCACAATTCAAGGGAACATAATATTTTACAATCAATTTCGCCATATTATAAAAATTACTAAAGAAATAGTTATGAAAAATTATGAAATCAAACACATAACTTACACAATACACAACAGTACTAAAATAAGTACTATATTTAAAACATTAAATAGATTGAAAGGATCACTTAGTGCTCCTGATTATTCAATAAAAATTATAAATCATTATTAGGCAGTATACATTTCAAATTTAACATAAATACTATGAGAAAAAAAACCTTTACCAACCATCTGTGAGCGATACCATGGCCATAAAAAACAAACCGAACACATGTACAAATGGTATTTAGTCAAGGTCATAGAGATAAAAGATTGTTTAGCTGCATTCAATAGTATTATTTTCCACTCTTGTATATTTTCTTGGTTGTATGGTACATAAAAGTCTAATTTTTATGGTAATTAGGAGATATTTAATCAAACATATTTAATTTTTGAGAATAATTGTCCATTCAATTCTTCAAATTCATAATCTTGTATATAAGGCAATATACATAAAAATTATGCCACATTTTTAATAGATACTTAAAATAACATAAAATCCATGATGCTGACAAGCAAAATTAAGTAAATTAATTTCTATTAAATTTTTTGTAGTTGTATAAAATAATAGTAAGATAATCATTCAATAATGCATATTGAATTATTAATCTATCTGTTATAAATACTGATAACACACCATACAAATATTATAACAAAATTATAACACATAAAGTTACCTTTGCACATGAAAAGTTCCCTCTCTTCTTAATAATTGTAATGTATTATTGTTAATATAAAATTATGTTTGTTGTTGATGTCAAGCATTTCATTTTTATTGAGGCCCGTGGCCACTATACTCCCTTCTATTCATCCGTTGATCCTTTCTTCCAGCTTCATGCGAAATTGCAAAAACCATAAATCTCATTCAAATACTGTTGAATAATAAAATTATATTGAAATAATCAATTTAATTGTAAAACATGATTATGCCTATAGCGATAGGATAGTTAGCCTATTTCTCTGGCCCAATCAACATAGGAAATGACAACTTATAAAATACTTTTTCAATGCAAAATTAATATGCAGACAATGTAATCACTTATCTCTAAATTTAGAATATGGATTAGGTCATAGGATAAAGATTTGCTGATTTTTGGAATTACGTTGATAAGATTTATCAATATCTACTATACTTATAGTCATAAAAATAATCATTATGGTAAAACTTTATTTTGGAAACAAACTTAGTACACTATAGTATACAGTTTGTGTTTATATATATTACTAGCGACCCGCCCCGGCTTCGCACGGGTGCAATGCTGATACTAAATACACTACAGAAAAACTGTGAACGTTGTATATAAAAACATAGAGGCCCGCTCCGGCTTCGCACGGGTATAAAATATATAGCCGGGCGGCCGGCCGGTACCGCCGCAAACGCTACGTCCCGCAATTTTTAAATCTATACTAATATTATAAAGCTGAAGAGTTTGTTTGTTTGTTTGTTTGTTTGTTTGTTTGTTTGTTTGTTTGTTTGTTTGAACGCGCTAATCTCGGGAACTACTGGTCCGATTTGAAAAATTCTTTCGCTGTTAGATAGCCCATTTATCGAGGAAGGTTATAGGCTATGTATCATCACGCTACCACCAACAGGAGTGGAGCCACGGGGGTGAAACCGCGCGGAGCAGCTAGTCTGTAATATCTTCGAAAATATTCACTTAAATCATACGGTGTAAAGGGCCATATAGATCTATATTAAATGAACAATGTATTCAAAGTATTTAATTGGTTAAGGATTAATGATGTATTGGTTAAAATCGCTTCGAAAATTAGCCATTATTTGTCGTAAAAAATAAATGACAAAAAAAAGTTATTGTGGGTTATCCATAAGAGATAGACATATACCATCGCGGACTTTTCTGTAGACCTTTTCAATGTGTACAATACTTAGTACATTATTTTGATAAAACTCGTAGGGTTCAGCCTGCGTTTGCAATGTAAGCGGAAAAAATGTAATTTTTTACGACATCACATTAGAAACCTCAAAAATAACAGTACTTTTCCACTATTTAATGGATGTTATTATACATATAAACCTTCCTCTTGAATCACTCTATCTATTAAAAAAAACCGCATCAAAATCCGTTGCGTAGTTTCAAAGATTTAAGCGTACAAAGGGACATAGGGACAGAGAAAGCGACTTTGTTTTATACTATGTAGTGATTATCTTTTAGAAGTCTGGGGTTGTTGAATTTTGAGCTGATTTGTCTATTTTATTGTATGTTTATCCTTTAGATATGAGTTAACTATGTTAATGTAAGTTATCCTTATCGGGCAGGATTATTAAATTCTTGTTTTTTTTTTTTGGGAAGACCATGGTTGATGTTATAATTATTGTCATGTTGCTATGCTACAAAAATTGCATTGTAATTTCCAGGAAATATTATTTTGCTTTCATTTTCCAAACATAAATAAACTTAAAAAATGGAATGTAGCAAAAACTTTCAACTTCATAATAAATCTTAAAAATTTATCGAAAATGTATAAAAAAAATTCTGTAAAGATGGTTAATCGATAATGAAGTACCAGGCAATCATAAACGCGAAGGAGGTTCAATCGTGCGTTTACGTTAAATCAATCCAGAGTGGACAAACCAGTCGGGCAGCTGTGGCGCAAGTGAAGAGAGGCTTGTTCTGGCTTCAGCTTTTTATCGGCTAAATTCAGCTTTTTGTAGCGCGATATAATCGTGTCAAGCGTTAACTCGATATTAGGAGTTGTCTGGGTGGCTGGGAATGTCGAGTATGCGAATATGCAGTGTTGTTTCATAAATATTTCGCGTTTACGGAATAATTTTTTGATTTAATATAAGCGTGAATGACGACATACGTATATATTTTCCAATTTAGTATTCGTCTAGTCATATATTGATTTGAAATTCAAACAATTAACTTTGTAATTGAAAATATCTAGCGAACGTATCAATGAATATACAATTGTGCTATTTATGGAGAACAAGTTATAGATAACGAAATTTCTCTATCTCGCTGCTCTTTTATTTTCAAGGCATGTACACGAGGCCTATTACATTAAAGTAAGTGGCTTAGCTGGAACGGTGTACCAGAGATATTCCATTGTGGATTCCTCGCTCATTACGCCTCTTATCTGTCATTGGCAGCACAATGCTGAACTATACGCGTTCACGCATCTCGCTAGCTTAATACCTCCTTACATTTCTTTTGTCCCGGTACGGGGTACCTACGCTGTAGAATGCGCCTTATTAATAATTAGCCTTTGTTTCGTTTTAATTGGATATTAATTGATAAAAAGCTTTTATGTTCTCGCAAAAAATATTATATTCAATTAACAATACATACGAATTGTATAGGAATTTGTATCGTTTAAAATTCCGCGCATTACGTTGAACGAACAATGCTTCACAGCGCGTTGCATAATGCTACATTGAAAGGCCGATATCACGGGCCGTCTAAAGTCTAAACAATAAAAGAATTTAATACTCCATTTAAATATTCTGTAACAGTAAAGTCTTTTCACACAGTTATTTATCGCCCAGCTGACCGACACAAAAAGAATCTACTGGCATTACTCAACTGATTTACGACGCGTATGCTCGCAAAAAGATTCACGAAAGTTGGTTTTATTTAAGGAATTTCTTTGGCCTTCTTTGTGCGTTGCATAATGTCGGGCTTTTCAATGCGGCTCATCGATTGTTTCGACGAATTTGATGGGCGTCACCGGGCACTGATCCGATTTACAATTCGTTCCAACAACAGCTCTCACAATGCAAGCATGAGTCTATTGGATATTTCACCACCCGCCGTGTGAATTTCTTTTGTGTGGGCCTTTGGAGACTGGGCGAGTTCGCTGGCGAGACCACTCGATCGATCGAAGGGTTTAATATAAATTTATAAAGAATAGAAAAAATTCGATCACGAGGCGGGACTCGAACCCGCATCCTTTCGCGCCATTCCGGGGCGGATGCCTGACCAACTCAGCCACTCGTGACCCGCCAGAGCAATCGAATTTATTCTATTCTTTCAGTTTTATGTGTCTGGAGGGACACACCGCGCGCCATCTATTGAGATGATTAACAACCATTTCAACCAATATGAAGCACTTTTCAGTGAATATAATATTGTAACGATGGAACACGACCTTTTTTGTTGAATTTATATTTTTGGTTTTATGGCATTCAAATGCTTTATAAATATAAATTTATAAAGAATAGAAAAAATTCGATCACGAGGCGGCGGTGGTGTGTCCCTCCAGACACATAAAACTGAAAGAATAGAATAAATTCGATTGCTCTGGCGGGTCACGAGTGGCTGAGTTGGTCAGGCATCCGCCCCGGAATGGCGCGAAAGGATGCGGGTTCGTGTCCCGCCTCGTGATCGAATTTTTTCTATTCTTTATAAATTTATATTTATAAAGCATTTGAATGCCATAAAACCAAAAATATAAATTCAACAAAAAAGGTCGTGTTCCATCGTTACAATATTGTATTCACTGAAAAGTGCTTCATATTGGTTGAAATGGTTGTTAATCATCTCAATAGATGGCGCGCGGTGTGTCCCTCCAGACACATAAAACTGAAAGAATAGAATAAATTCGATTGCTCTGGCGGGTCACGAGTGGCTGAGTTGGTCAGGCATCCGCCCCGGAATGGCGCGAAAGGATGCGGGTTCGAGTCCCGCCTCGTGATCGAATTTTTTCTATTCTTTATAAATTTATATTTATAAAGCATTTGAATGCCATAAAACCAAAAATATAAATTCGATCGAAGGGTTGTTATGCAGTTTTGTTCTTGTGCTTGTGCATTTCGGCTATTCTTTAGTAATTAGAATATTTGGTAAAGCCTATAGAGGAGATTCGAACATAATGATTTCTACATATTCATAAATCATAAGCAATATTTGTATAGTCCCAAAGCCAACTTTTTATAAAATCTAAATAATAGAAAAAATAAGTCTGTTATTGCCAGTAATATTTAAAGCCACGACCGCGAGTTTTACATAGAAAGAGTATAATTTTATACCTGATGTGAAAGTACGTTGAAATTCAGTTTTGCACATTAATTAGTATTCAGGTGTTTACAGAGATAAATTGAAACGGTTAAACAATGATGTAATTGTTAGACTGTTTCCACACGGTTTAACATTCCTCTCAACTCTCCTAAAATACATTCATTGTGTAAAAAACACGCTTTGATGCTGCATTAGAAAGGTTGTTTTGGTTAATCCAAGCCGGATAATCAGATTAACTAAAATCCTTGACTGCGCAAAAAATATCACGACTAATGTGACTAATGGAATGAATGGATTGACTTGGAACTTCTACATCTTAAATCTATTGTGTGATTAACAAAGAATTGGCTTAGTCTGTTTAAAAGTCAAGTCATAAAATAAATATTGTAGCACAATTTCTCTAATATCGAAATTCCACAAAAATATTATACCCGTAATTACATTTCAAACATTTATCCATGACCCATTTTGTTTAAAGAAACTGAGAAAGCCAAACCGGAAAAATCTGACAAAAAATTGGCAACCTTTAAAAAATCTCAAGCCATTTCCTACCTGGCTTTATCGGTAAATGATCGCTGTCAAAGTTGAAAGTAATGTGATTTATTGTTGGACTAGGTATTGTTACAAAGGGAAATGCGAAGCGTGGCCGAGTTGAGTTAATAAAAGTTTACAATGTACCCTAATTTGATATTTACAGTCCCGGCCCGTGATGAATGGCCATTGTGAAACGGAATATTGCTAATAAAACAATACCAGTTAAATACGTGAATGCGATATTAAAATTTATAAGAACAATTTATTGTTTATCGGGTTTTTTTAATAATTTTAAAATTTACAGTGTTAAGGCTGTGTAGGATGGAATGATAGATGGAGAGGAATATTATGTAGTTATGTTGAATTTTGTTTTTATCTGTTATCGAGAGATAATGTAATAAAAAGTAGGCTTTTTGAAATTGCGGAGAATCCTTTTTTTGACGTTATATACAAGTAGAGGAATAAAAATTTATTTGATTTTTATATTGCACTATTAAAATGGTAATTCTGTTTGTTATTATATTACAGAAAAGATTGATACTTGCAGTGCTTTTCAATAAAAATCTTCTATTCTTAAGGCCAAAATCTATTTGTTGTTAAGGCCAAAATCTATTTGTTGTCAAGATTGGTGCGACATTACGAATGTAGGTACGACATTAAAAAAAAATTACGGTCCAGTGAACATCGCGTTCTGAATAACGAGCATCCATCATTAAACTAACAAGTAAGTACGTACGGAACCGTGTAATATCCTATCAGAGTCTATGTTAAAATATAGGCAGGTTAGGGTTGGCAGTAAGACGAAATCGGGATAATCTTTGTAGGGGAAATGTGTATGCAATGGGATTTATACCGTTTCTTTTTGATTGGTAAAAAGGAGAGTTGATGTTTTTCAATATAATCGATAGGTAATATAATTGATGTTGTATGGGTGATATAATAGATAATTTTTACAGATGTTTATGTAACTAACTGTGTAATATAGAGAGCAGTAAATTATCTTTTCAACGCAAATCAGTAAGAAATATACCTCTGTCCTCTTATTTTCTGAATAATGAATATATAATAGTAGATAGAGTTCGAATGAAATTAATTCTGCAAATATTTAAAATTAATTGTTTTTCGAAATGTGAAAAGCTGATATTGCTTTTCATACATTGTTGGATAGGCATCAACAGATGATTCATGATTGTAATAGATGATTATGAGACATATTATATAATAATAATCTTTTAAATTACCATGTATGTAAATAATTTTATTCGGTTCAGAATTTTTGGCGTTTTTGAGTTTCAATTATAAAACGTATGATTTGAACTTTTGATGCAAATGAATGCATTATATATGTAGTATGTACACTTTAGTGTACATTACGTTTCGTATATTAATAAGATTGATTACTCTTTATAATGTTATTTCGTAGCAGCCCTATTACAACCAGTTAAATCCAGTGTGGGCAGCGTGCCTCATTTTATGTCGCAATAAAAAATCTTCGACGGCTTACGTAATCCGCGCCGTTTCCGCGTCAAATCGGGCCGAGTGTTCGATTTGAGAATAATTAAGAAATAAAACGCGGCAAAGCGGTCCGCTCGGATTGACAATAATCGCCTACAAGTGATTAGGTGCGGTAACAAAGTTGTGCTCTCAACGGTGGAAGTTTAGTAGGTCATTTCGAATGAGCGGATTTGAGCCATGGCACAAGCTGTGCGGAAGGGTGTACGTTTTTGTGGTAATAGGATGTTAGTCATTATTATAACAAGTTTATTTTGCTTTTGAGCAAAAATGTCAGATTCTTGTTTTTTATTGTAAGTAACGTATGATATAATAATTTGCTTCACAATTACATATAAAAATTAATATTTAACACATTTTTTAACTGCTATGTGATATGCATGAATGATGTGAATTCCAATAGGATTCAAGGCAGAATTTGTTGTTTTATTTATATTGCAATAAAATGGTAGGTATAATTTAAACGGGTCCAACGGGGTTTAACTATGAATAATAATTTACCGGCAATTGTTTAAATGTAAATGTATTTATCTTGACGTTAACGCTGAAATTTGGATGTAAATAGGCGGTCGTTATAATCGGCGCCATTGTTTCAGACGGGTCGTTAAAAGTAATGCCTCTCCATCATTAGTACAAAGATACGTTGGTGTTTTGTTGATTTCATGTTCGAAATGTATATTGATACGTTTGTAATGGACCTTCTCGTAAATGCATGAGTGTAGAAGCACAATATACAGATACAACCAGTAGGGAAACTTCATACAACACGTTCGAAATGGCTCACGCACACAAGCAAGCGTGCTTACGAGATCGTAAGGGTATTCTTATATCTGTCAATTGTGATTAGTTTCCCTACTGGTTGTATATTGTGGTAGAAGCGTGAAGTTTTATTCAGACAGGGCAAGATAAAAGCAAGTTTGGATCTCGTAGGACCGTAGGTAATAGAACATTGATTTACGTACCTACCTATCTATTTTCTAAGAAGAAAAAGTGTTTGAAATATATTAAAATGCATCTGCCCCATATTCCACAAGGGGATATTATGTCACATACCTCTCCTATTATTACCCATATATTACGTCCGCTTCATCAATAGGTACATAGGTACTATTTTTTTTATTTAAATGTAAACTTGAAGGAGTTCTTATTGCATTCAGGTTAGATTACCTATTGGAAATGCCAAAACTTTGGGGAAAGACTAAAAAAAATCGAATTTGATTTTCTTTTAAGATTTTCATCTCATTTCATAAAACCTTAATCGCCCAACGCGTCACAATATTTAACATTACAAATTACAATACTTATTACCTACGCGTATATTTTTGCAATTCACAACCGAGTTAGCTAATTAAACTTAAAATGGGCTAAAGAGGCGCAAAGCGATCAAGGCCACGCGTGTGACGCAAGCAAGCATTTGTTTCGCATTGCGGGGACGCTAGTCTGTAGTGCTGTTGTTTGTTGCACGGGTGGACCTAGTGGTAGCGGATAATTAGCAAGTTTGTGGCATTGGGAGAAATTTATCTTCTGTATTTAATTAATTATTTTTATTTTAGAAGCAAACTAGCGGTCCGTCTCGTGGTATATAATATTATAGTCTAAAGCTCTGAGGCATCACGTACCTGCAACTATGTACATTACTACATTATATTATGGTGAAGAATTTTTGGAATAGGAAAGATAAGAAGGTTGCTGTGATCAGAAACATTTCAGCTGTATATTATTAGTGTAAGTTAGAGACGAGCTGATTTGTAGAGATCGCACATTTTTTTTTGTATCACCTCTTCTCATAACTGTCAAAGGTTTTTTGTGGTAAATTAATGTTTTTAAAAACGTTTCAACCTACGGTATTTAAACAAGAAATACATACACGCTGAAGTTTCCCCAATTTAGTTTTTTATTTTTTTATTGTAAATGTTATCTTATTTGATCGCGTCTCGTATCCGCTACCCGCTAACACTACAACCGCACCATATTGATCACCAAATGGCCAACTCATATGGGCCCCAGACGTAGAGACAATTCCCACAGACGTCGCCATGGCAACCATAGTGTAACAACTTGACGAAATGTTAATAGATGTTCTGCGGTTGTTTATGGTTTGCATAAGGTGAACTGGGTGGCGGGAAAAAGTTTTTTTTTAATTTTTTTTTATAGTAAACGTTTGACAGTTGTTTCCTGGTTGTTTGTAAAAGGTTGAAGTTAATAAGTAATTAAGTTAAAATAATTTAATTTTAATTGTCAACTGAATTATTGTTAAAATTTTTGAACAAATAAATAATAAAGATTTAATCAGACATCCGTTGACTGTTAACTGAGTGGAATAAACCCAAATTTATTTTGTTTACAAGCGTTCGTCTATTTCTAGTTTTTTACTCTTGACAAAAAGAAACGTCTAGACCGATGATAATACATTTTCGGTTGTTATTGTTAATTATGTGCAATGATAAACTAAATTTATTTTATTTTATTTCATTAATGTTTCTTACTAGCTTTCCGCCTTCGATATCGTTCACTTGTAGGTTTTGTTAAAAAAAATGTCTGTTTAGCGGATCAGGCGTTAGAAAAGCACAAAAACAGTTTCGAATATAAATAACGTCTTGAACAACTTAATCACGGTATAAAAATTAAAAACCTAAATAAAATGAGTTTTTTAAACAACACAAATTAATAGAACGTAGGTATACCATTATTACTTTTCTACGCTATAAAAAAGTAGCGAAACTTCCTTTGCGTGTATTTCACAGGCAAAATGGGAAAAACCCATTCGTAAAATCATGATTGTTTTACTTTAATATGTTTGGCAAACTCAAGGCTGCCAGCGGTTGTACAAAAAGTTGACAAGGCAACTTTGTAAATGAACGATGGTTTTAAAATATACAGGTACTAGAGCAAAGTGTAATTGTTTTGTTTTTATTGGTTTATATACATTGTATATATAGAGAATATGTGCACATACTTATAGACTGTGCTTATAGTAGCTGAAGAGTTATTTGCTTGAACGCGCTAATCTCAGGAACTACTGGTCCAATTTGAAAAATTGTTTCATTGTTAGAAAGCCTATTAATCGAGGAACGCTATGGGTATACCTAATCACGCTAAGACCAGTAGAAGCGGGGGAATGCTGGTAAAACCAAAGGGCACAACTATTGCTTTTGTATATTATATCATTTTTTTGTATTGGTTGCAATTGTAATAAACTAAGCCTCAATTGACCAATAAGTAGTGTTTAAAACAATTTAAACAATTTAAACAATTTAAACAATTTATTTTTATTTGTCAGCATGGCGGTGTGGTCACAAACATTTGGAACTTCCCTTTTAAGTCATATAGACCTGTAGTAGGGAAGTTCCCTCTTCCTTACTAAAATATAGCTAGGTACATGCTAACAATACAACACAAAAAATTTATTTAATTTAATTTGTACTAAGAAATAATATATATATAAATATAAATATATTATACTAGCGGTCCGCCCCGGCTTCGCCCGTGGTACATGTTTACGTTTTCTCTACATAAGAACCATCCTCGTACTTCAAGGAATATAATAAAAAAAGAATTATCGAAATCGGTTCAGCCGTTCTCGAGTTATGCGCTTACCAACACATTTTGCGATTCATTTTTATATATAAAAGAAGAAGATAAGTAATAAGTAAATAAATACAATAAATAAAATCAGAATATTTTATATTAAGATATACAATATACATACATATATACAATATATACAATGTATAAATAAAATAGAATAATTTATATATAAACAAAATCAAGTTAATTTTAATTTTCTTTTACAACAGCAAATCTTCCGCATCATCATATGTGATAGTTTTAAGCCAATTATGCACTGTTTTTTTTACAGTCTGCAAAGGACATTGTGTATATATTTAAAGTTCTATTCATTTTATTATATAATTTAATTGATTGGGAATAAAATTGTCTGGAGGCAAATAGTGTTTTATTATTTATTTGTGGTAGAACGGAGAATGGTATTCTTTTTTTTAGAATGTTTGGGTCGACTTTTATGTTTTTATGTGTTTTAAGTATACATTGCTGAATATATAGTTTTCTTACCGTAAGGACATTTGCTTCTTTATATAGGGTATCGGTTCTATATCTCTTTTTCTTAAATAGCGCAATTTTAATAATAGATCTTTGTGCCCGTTCTATACTAATGAATTTTGATTTAAAAGTGCCACCCCAAATCGTAATGCAGTAAAGTAAAAGAGATTCGACTAACGTTCTATATATGTACATAATTAGTTCCTTATCTGCAATATCACGTAATTTTATAAAGACCCCAATTAGTTTTCTGGCGCGTACAGTGACAAGATTTATTTGCGGTTGCCAACTTAAATTTTTATTTGTTAGATAATTATTATGAATACAAAACAATCATAAAAGTGTAATCTAAACATTTACCTATATAAAAGATTCGAATTATTGTGACGTCAGCCATTACAGGAATTAAATCCATACTAATATTATAAATGCGAAAGTAACTCTGTCTGTCTGTCTGTTACTCAATCACGCCTAAACTACTGAACCAATTTGCATGAAATTTGGTATGGAGATATTTTGATATCCGAGAAAGGACATAGGCTACTTTTTATTGCGAAATATGTACCACGGGCGAAGCCGGGGCGGACCGCTAGTATTGTATAATTTTAAGGTTTCCTTAACGCGATTATTTCTTACAATCGCTTTTAAGCGGAAATAAATTAGCAATTTAAGAGGGTATAATAAATAATGCCTTCAGGAAACTTCGTAATTACATCAGCACAGGTTTACTTTTAAATTAATTTTACTCGTAACTGTACTGTTTTTCGAACATACTTTTTGAAGGCAATTAACAATGGGCTTTTTTGTTACAGTATAAAATATGAAGTTGTAAAGAGTTGTTTTATATCGCTACGTTTTTGTAGAACTGCATTTGAGAATATAAAGTTGTTATAATTTGTTGCGTTTTTATAGCAGAAATGTTTGAAATAAAGTAATGAACAAACCCTTTTTACCGTGAGCTCTCGTAGCATCTTTTCTGAACATAAATTTAAAAATATAATAGTCATGATACTTATAATCTTTCCAGAATGAGGTCTCAGTATATTTTATAAGAAATGGTATTTGTGGTTAAAAATAATATTAGCTTTAAATATGAATAGAGCTTTTCACGTTGAATTTTCCCGTAATTTGTTGTGACGTAATAAATATAAATTAGACGAATAAAACATTTACCCCAATGACCTTTCAGTGTACATATTTGCATTCAATCTATTTTTACGTGACGATCTCTATAAATATAAAGTAACTAATAAATATTAATTGGATGTTTTCCGCAATCAGCTCTTGGTGTATTTTGCATTCAATGTATTTTTTCGCCTCGGAAATAAATACCACAGTTGACAGATATATACGTACATACAGTTAGGAAACTAAGCCCCTGCGATGAAATTATGACGTTAGCACTGTTATAGATAGCTATAGGGCTGTTACCTTTTTGATATTTAACCGACTTCAAAAATAAAGGAGGAGGTTATCAATTCGGCCTGTATATTTCTGTTTGATTTTTTTTCACAGTCGATTTTGTGGTAATTTTGAGATTAAAACTCGTTAAAATACAAAAATGGTGTAGCCTAAATATGAATTTACAAGAAGAAACAATCCCAATTAATACACCTTGTAAAAGTAAATACGTTTTTATCAGTGCTATATTTCGAAATCTTGTTTTGTTATGGACGCCGAAGGTTATCTAATGTACCTAAATTATTTATAATGCTTGATATTTATATTAAACCAGAATTTACAATACTTATATGTAGGTATACCTACTAAATTATTTTTAAAACGATAAATTAAATTAAATTAAAAAAACACAAAATATGCAGAAATAAATTAAAATTATTATTATACGAGCATAGAACCTCCACCTCTTTGTTTTAGGATGAAATAGAAAATAGTTTTACAGGCTTAGTGCTTCACAAAGTGGTGACGTCACGTATCGATAAAAATACAATAATTATAATATCTATCTTTTATGTATTTATGTTTTAACATTTTGGTGAAATATATTATTTCAGTTTAATTTGAACACGTGCTTGTAGATAAGTTGATTTCGGCGATCATTTTAACTAATTGCGCAGTATTCGGTTGCTTGAATTCAACTATACCAATTATACCACCAGATGATTTTGTTCAATATGTCGAGAAAATGGATAAAATTTTCGTTGCTGCTTTAAGAGAGAACACATAAACTGTAAAGTGGCTGAATTAATTTACAACGAATTAAACATAATCAGTTACTTAAAAAAACTGTTCATAAGATTGAGAATATTTTACACTATAAAATTAAACAATAAATTCCGAATTAGTCGTAGTAGACGAAAGTATTTTTCAGTAAATAATTTGTAATTTTTTTTTCGAATAAAGGCATAATTTTATGTAATGGTTATTTTAATATCTATACATATAATAAAATCGTAGGAAAGTCAACTGTAGATTGAATATTTTTTTAAAAGAATACTTGGGACAATAGATACCGAAGCCAAAAATATAGTTAGGCTACAAACTGAAACAATCGATATTTATTTAACGTGAAGTCATTGACATCACTTTTCTATAGGTACTATGTATCTTTGTCATTCAAAATCTGTGGATGTGTCACCCGCTACTATCGATCCCCCTGAATACCCTTATGATTCTCGTAAACACGCTTGCTTGTGTGCGTGTGCCATTTCGAACGTTTTGTATGAAGTTTCCTTACTGTATGTATCTGTATATTGTGTAAATACTAAATAGATAGTGAACGTTATCAGCAGTCAGCTCTCGGTGTATATTCCATTGAATGTATTTTTAGTCATTGAATATAAATGTAAATAAATTAGTGGAGGTTATCCGCAGTCAGATCTTGGTGAATGTCTATTTTTTCGTTTCGGTAATAACTAATAATGAATTAATACTTATAATTAGATGATTCTATGATACCCGCAGTCGACTTTCGGTCCATATTCCATTCAATAATTTTTTTTCGTGTTGGAAATAAATATCTGCTGTCAGCTCTCGGCGTCCATTTAATTCAATATATTTTTTCGTGTCGTCAATAAATATAATTAGATGAGTGAACGATATCCACAGTCGGCTCTCGGTCTACGAAACGCAGGTGCACCGATATCTAGTCTAGGCAACATTTCAGTCTGGTATCAATATAAAACGAATTGGATCATTGAAATGTTTGCACGGAGCCGGTTTTTTATCTGTATAACTAATTAATTCTGTTTATCTTGTAGATATTAAAGTTTTTTTGCTGTATTCTTCACTTGTATAGCGGCCTTGATGCTGTGTAACAAAGTTGCTTATTATGTTATATAAATAACTCCTTGGTACAGAGGATAACGGTTGTTTCAATAGAGTGGTACAAGGTTTGGTTCCTGGTGGAGGATTAAAGAGAACTGAATGATGACTTATGGTCTGGCTGGATCTTATACCTATTACCTATAATATTTAACTTTAATAAAATTTAATTTGTAAATGTTAAATGTCGTTAATGTATTAACATTTATCACCATCATAATAATCTTTAAATCATCAGTATCTATAAAAAAAAAGTTTTATATAGGTATTGAGAAGTTTAGGAAGCCCAATTTACTAAGAAAGATATTATATTGTACATAATTAATGCCTACTTCTTATGTGTTCAGAATAAACAACGTAGAAGGTAATGTTTACAAGAAAAAAATTATGAGTAGGTATGTATCAATTTCAATGCTTATTTTTCCTTATATCTTTTGAGGATAAGTAAATTTGCTATTTAATACTTATTGATTGTGGAGTAATTGTAGGTGGTAAATAATTTATGGAAATACGTATATCATTTGCGAAGATCTTAACTTCAATTGGTCTGCATGGAAGAAGCATATACCCAAATTTTGAAAAAATAATGAAGCGGGATATGATTTTCAACTTTTGCCCTTGTAGAATATGAAAACAGAATTTAAGCTATAGGTAGTTACGTTCACACTATTTTTTATGTAAACGTAACTATTGGGATCCTCGTGTATGCTTGAGCATGTATCCCAAATTTAGGACATAAATAATTTAGGAGTTTCGATAACTCAGTTGATCCAAAAATTGTTACATTGAAACTTCATATTAAATCCAGTACATGACAATTCGTTTTATACATTGAATACGTAGCTACATAGCTACATTCAGCATTTCGAACGGATACTGGACTCAATAATTATCGAGAGCGTATTTAACAAGCACAACAATATAGGTAAGCATTTATCGAATTGCGAACACCGCACAGGTGAACGTCCCTAACGCACATACACAGACTCTCTCTCTCACACACACACCATGACACAACGCTCTGTTCGCGCAGCACACACTCAAAGCGCGGACAGCACACACACACGTCGTGTTCGTATTTACACGTATAACAAGGTATTTAACACACACAAGCGTACGATCTTATTACTGTTCGCCGCGTGTATTATACCATAATATTGGTACATGCATACCTACTGTTCAATTAATACTATTTAATTGACGCAGACAGATGTTTTGTTTGAAATTATTTTAATGAGCACCACGTTTTGTGTTTTCGGCTTTGAATTAATTGGGATTTTCAAAAGCGTTTGTACCAAAATAATGAAATAATGGAATGAGGTAGGGTTGCTAACGATATGGAATAAATCTACCGATTTCAATACAGCAAGACAACACTATTGAGACATAAGGGATGAATATTGAATATGGGTAATTCTATGATAAGAGGTGACTACTACGGAAATCTATGTAAAAGTGTTTTTTTGATCTATGCATTGCTTTTTTGTGCAATGAATCACACCACTTCAATGCCCTTTATTAAATAACATTACAATTAAATATCCAATTAAAGCATATTTTTGTAAAATTCGTTATAAAATGTAAAAAAGTCCCTACCCTGGCCTGTCCCCTTATCGGTTTCAGCTTAACTAACATACAATACATTCACTCTTTATATTATTTGATAAAGCAAACTATGTTTACCTCAAATTTAAGTAAATACACTTAAATGTTATTAAAGAAAAATTCAACAATATTTGTTTATTTTCAATAATTTTTAAACTTTATTTTTGTCCCGCTCTTTTTGTGTATCTACCCTGGCAATATTCGCACCGCCGCTGTAATATAAAATATCAGACGGCCATATTTCCTAACGCGCTGAGCGACATGTAACGACGTGAAGTTAGCAATACTAAGCACAGAAACGGTTAGATCGACGCCATTTGACAGTTGTTCCGACGCGTTCGTGCGGTGTAACGGTTTCGCAAGGTCATTGTGTCTCTCCACTGGTAAGTAATAAAAGTTATAATAATCACTTAATTTATTTGCATTTCCTGTCCGAACTTAGTAATACTATAATAGTCAAAGCTTGCTTTATTATTAACTAAAACATTTGTTGTGTGAATCAAAATAATTCATTATGTCATGAAAACGTCTTTCCCCTGGCGTATTTCCCCTGGTGAGATTATTGCCAGGGAAGAGACTTACTGACCAGGGGAGATAATATGCATCGTATTTATACTGTTATCATTATTTGGGAATTTTCGTTTATTCTCGGTTTAAAACCGTTAGAGTGAAATGACAGATACAGGCTTTTTAGCCAAGTAACTGCCATTTGAGACTTATTTAAGTAGGTGTGTTGTGAGGTGTTTCGTCACTCTGCATAAACTTTCGCACAATCCTGCAAGTGTTTAAAATGGCTGCTTTTTGTAGATTAATATATGTGTTATGTGGTAATTCTATTAACTTCAAACTGTGGTGTTAGTATTTAGGGACTATTCCTGTAGTGGAAATAACTATCGGTACTATGTATACTTTACTAACATTCCATATTCTGTTTATTTCTTCCTGTAACTCTGTGTATTTATTTATTTTTTCAGTGATGGTTTTAAGTAGGTAATGTGAATTAGGGACTGCAATATCAATAATGTATGCTGGTTTTTTTGTTTTTATCATGAATTGTAATATTGGGTCTGTTGTAGTGTATCGTTTTATCTGTTAAAATTGCTCGATCGTAGTACATTTTGTGTGTGTTATTTTCTAATACTTGTAGTATGGTGTGTCTGTGTTTTGAATGAGTTTATATTTGAGTGCTAGCTTTTCATTATTATTATTATTGTTTTAGATTATGGCACCACCGAAAAAGTTAACACGTGAAGAAAAATTACAGAAGAAACGTGAAGCAGAGAAAATACGATATCAAAAGATTAAAAATGATCCAGAAATGAAGATGAACATTGCAATCATTTTAAGCTTGGTGTTATGACATACTCTGTTAATAAAGAATATCGTCTCCAAGTCGAGGATATTTACGGACCGGATACAGAGTCCGAAAATGAGACTCCATTTGACATTCAAAAAACAATTACTCCAAAAAATGGCAAACACCAAATAATAGATACTCAACAACCGTCGACATCCAAAAAAATACTAAAGAACGGTGACATTATTCTAGTCAAATTATTAACCAAAGAAACAGAGTACCGTTATGTGGCCATGTCACGTACGGGTTTGGAAAAAGATGACGAGATACAGGTCGTTTTTTGTAAAATTGCAGATAACACTGGAAAATTATTCAAAGTTGATGAAAAAGATGTATCATTCATCTCAGAAAGTCAGGTTGTTGAGACACTACCTACGCCAAATATTGTTTTGAAAGGGCAGAGGATGTTCTACTCCTTCAAAAAGTCTGTCAATGTGTTTGAGAAAGCTTAACAATTTTATTTTTTTTTCATATAGGCAAGAGGATGCCTTTAATTTGTTATATTATATTTGTATTTTATAATTAAAACATATTCATTTATTTTCGTTTTAGATTTGAAAAAAAGGCAAGGAAAGGATTTTTTGTTCATATAGGCAAGAGAATGCCTTCAATTTGCTATATTATAATTGTATTTTATAATTAAAACATGTTCATTTATTTTCGTTTTAGTTTTGAAAAAAGGCTGTAATTAGATAGTATAAAATTAGTGATAAATAATTATTAAAAGTCTGATTTATGATTAATACGATACCTAGCCTGATTAATAAATAAATACATGTGATAAAAAAGGTTGCCTGATTATAAGTTTCAAGTACAATCTTTAATAAAAGTAGATTATTTATATTGTATTCTTTGTTTTATTGCTTCTAATTCTCTCCCCTGGTCAAATACGTATCTACCCTGATCTTCATGTCTCTACCCTGCCTGATGTATTTACCCTGGCCATCAAAAAAGTGACAAAATATCTATAAAGTAACTTGCCCTTACGTGAATAGATACATAAACGGGCCAAAAGTCATGATATATATGTTTGATGGAAAAACTCCAACTTTTCTCCTTAGCCGTCTCCTCAATAGATGTAAAACCTCTTATTATAGAACTACCCATATATTATGCATTGAGCACAGCATGCCTTAACATTTTACAGTTACAGAGTCGCATAAATCCATTCCATCTTATACCAATGGATAACATCGTATCTTTTATTTTCTTAATTTCAAAGTGTCGATTTGTAGTAACACTTTCAAATCGTTTAAAAACTGAGCTCTTTTTCATTATAATCAAGAAATAGGTTAATTTGACTTAGGCGTACTTACCACTTTATTTGCATAACATCAGTAAAATCATTGTTGTCCTTTCATTAACTAATCATAATGATAATAATTAATTATAAGCATACCTACAATATTAATTAGACCGCCCAAACATCTCTCTGCAACTGGTAATGAAGATCACAAATCTAGAATGATTGACAAAATGAAACGGTTCATTCAAGCAAGTACCATTGATAAACACGTGCATACTAACAGATAAACAAACAAAACAGTTTAGTCTGTACACGCTGAGCTACTGTTTGCAGTCCTCTTTTTAACGGGTACCCGCGAGACAAGGAGCAAATAATAATATATATAGGTATAATCCTTGAAGGGTCAGGTTAAATGTGTCAATTTGTTACCACATACAAAGAATTTCAGCATTCAAAAATGAAAAATCATATTTGTATTCGTAAGCTGTAATTTATAGAATTCTGTCGGTTTTTCGACACCAGTTAGCAAAGGACTGGTTTCTTTATTATAAATGGCTTTTTAAACATTCAAAATTGGTTTATAAATGTAGAGTAACGCTTGAGCAAATAATCGAGAGTTTCCTCATGTTTTGCGTAGAGCAAATAAGGAAAGTGACATTTGAAAATCGTAAAACTTTCATTTTGCTGCTAGGTTATAGGTAAGATTATAGAAGCAGACATTAAAGCAAGTAGATGGATGAAGTGACTCACTTGTTACTGTAAAACGTGTCATGAAAAGCGGATAAATTGTTATCGCTCACTCTAAACTGAATCTTTTGTTCTGCATAAAAGGACTCAATTCACAAAAACAAAGGCACATAAATACGGTTGTAAGAACCCTAAAATTTTGAACAAATACGCAGGGTCATTAAGAGTGGTACCTACCAAGTTGGAGCGTATTTTTAATTGCGCGTATGTTTGTTCGTCAGGGTGGGAAAGGGGATGAGAGATGCTGTACTGTTATTTTACTTTTGACAATTTTTTTAAAAACTGTAATAAAATAGGCATAAACCGAAAGGAAGACGTATCTGTAGAGAGGATGGAAAAGAGAAAAAAATATACTCTAGACAAAGCATACACTATTAAGTTACTTTAAATACACATAAAGATTTATTGTAAATAATGCTATCATAAATCGTTACACATACCTTTTTTGTAAAGTGTAGACGGTCATATATTTACCTTTTATACCTTCTATAATAAAGTGTAATCATGACCTTCTTTACTCTGACTGGTTAAATGTAGAACGTTTTGAAAATTAGTGGCCGCGTTCACAACTATACATGTTATGAGTTCTGTCTAGCTTATCTGTCAGTTAAAATGACAAATAATGTATGAAAATTAACGTCATAAAGTATCAAATAGGCTAAAGCCGCGTATAAATTAAGCGCGGCAAACCATCGAACATAGGCGCGCGCGGCGGCTGCGCACTATGTAGACGAGACGGTTTGTAGTTTTGGTGATTCGGCTCGCGCGGCGTATACGTAAAAATGGACAACGAAAAGTGCCGTTTACTACTACAATTGTATGGCGCTAATGAATTTTTGTGGAACAGCAAATCCTCCCAATACTACAATAAATACCACAATTAAGTTTCACGCCATATAGCGATCTATTTACTAATTTTTTCATCCACCAACGCCTTTTTCTTTTATTTTTTTTTTACAAATAAGATGGTGAATCACAATGAAAGCGCGTCCATACTCAAGAGTGAACACTGAACTAACCGCCGCGGTCTGTTCGTGATGGATCGCCTGCCGCGCGCGGCAACTACGTTCAACTTAAAATATATCTACATATTGGCTCGCGCAGCAAATGAACGTCAACTCTGGTCGAACATAGGCTCGCGCGGCTGCCGCGCTTAATTTATACGCACCTTTAGGCTAATCGGGGGAATTATCAGTAAGTGGTGAAATCGGCCCTAGGTGTATTAATAATTGAGTCTATTATAATGTGGGTGTGGGTTTGCGTGCGTGTGCGCGTGTTAAATATTTAGCGGCATGTTTAGGGTTGACATAATTACGTCTAGGCAGCCTTTTAGGGTTAATAGTTCGATTCAATTGCCACTCGAATGTATTTCATTTGACTCTAATTTTGGTTGTAAATGTTGGCTAGTAAGAAGGTAGTGTTTTAGATGTTTAAGCTTGAATGTTATGAGGATTTAGATTAAATTAAGAATTGTTTTGAGGCAATAAATAAATACCATATATTTAATACTTATTCATTAGCTTTAAAATACCTCATTTTCTTTTTAAATTTCTGCAAAATCAAAGTCAACTCACGCAGAAGAGGTATTTCTTACCTTGAAAAACTAAGATTTCTTTACCGTCTATTGCCAAAAACACGAAAGTTCTCAACCCGTAGGTACTGTATTTTTCCGTAGGATCTCTAACCTCGTTAATACAATAACCGAAAAAAAAAAATCTAGAACACACATAATTCGGTTCAATGTATTTGTATGAAATATGAATGTACGGTTTACCGTTATTGTTAGGTATTGTACACATTCACAACACAATAGATGCGAGATGAATCTAACTTGTTGATACAGTGACGCGTGTGTACAATGCCTTATCAATATTAATATAAACGGCGATGAGTGACGTGTCTGTTTGTTTGCAGTGTCAATAGAATGTTTTGATGGTTTATTTTTGATTGATTCAGGATGTTAGGGATGACCGCCGAATGTCGTTTATTTATAAGTTTTTAGTGTGTGTTTTTGCATTATAATTACGATGATCTACATGAGGTTTTATTACCTGAGTAGGTACCTACCTACCTCTAACAATAATAAATGAATAGGTAAAATATCTTCTGGATACATTTTGTAACAGAACTAAAACATGCTTCTGTCCGACAAAAAACAATTAACGATCAAAAGCTTTTCCACCACGCTCAAATAGAATTAAATTGCGTTTTTTGTACAAACATTAGCGATAATATAGTTTTGATTAGCGGCTGAATCACGGGGGTTTCCCGGTGAGTCATCAATTCGTGTGCTTTTTATTTTATTTTACATTTTAATTTTATACAAGGGAAAGGTCACGCAATTATTTTGGGAATATTATGTAGGTTACGGTAGCATGTGCGTTTCGGTTCTGTGTTAGGTATGTTTTAAAATTTTTGTATTAGTCCATTGAAATGTTACATTTTTTTGGCCTAACCTTGCGTTTTTTAGAGGACGCAATTTTGTTTTTTTGATATGTAGGGGGGGTCAGTGTGAAGCTAAAACCAAGTTTGTGGGGTCGCCACCCTTGTCCCACGGCCGTCATCTTGAAAATAGCGGTTGAAATGGTTTTTACGATATATCTCTTAAACTATTTATCTGATAAAAAAATATCGTTAACATTATTTGTTGCAAATTAAATTCTCTACAACTTTGGTGCAGTAACTTTTCGTCGTAGAACTATAAATAAAAAAGTTATAAGCGAAAATGTTCAGAAATTAGAGCCATTTATATTTTTCAATAAAACTTTTTTTATCATTTTACGAAGAAATGATATCAGACCATTTTTGTAGATTTTTTTTTGAGGAACAACTTTTATGTACAACATTTTTTCATTACGTCAATAACTAAGGTTTTACAGCGCTCTGAAGTGAGTACTATTTTCCAGTACTCTTAACTATACATATATTGGCTATTGGCTCTTTTCCCATACTCCAGAACAATAGAAGCACACTGCAGAACATTTCAGCTCTGCTTTTCGACGTAAAAAAAAACGCGCTTCCAGACTCAGTACCTCCTGGGTGGTGGGGAAAAGATTCAATAATTAATTATTAATAATATTGCAAAATTAATTATTAACAATATTATAATAACAAAAAAAAAAACAATTACTGATGAAAAATTATTATTAGTACACACATAATATAAGTATACTGTATAGTTCAGAGTACTGAAAATTAGTACTCAGTACTCACTTCGGAGCGCTGTAAAAACTTAGCTATTTACTTAATGAAAAAATGTTGTATATAAAAGTTGTTACTCGAAAAACAATCTACAAAAATGGTCTGATATCATTTCTTCGTAAAATTATAAAAAAAGTTTTATTGAAACATATAAATATCTCTAATTTCTGAACATTTTCGCTTATAACTTTTTTATTTATAGTTCTACGACAAAAAGTTACTGGATCAAAGTTGTAGAGAATTTAATTTGCAACAAATAATGTTAACAATTTTTTTTTATCAAATAAATAGTTTAAGAGATATATCGTAAAAACCACATCAACCGCTATTTTCAAGATGGCGGCCGTGGGACAAGGGTGGCGAACCCACAAACTTGGTGATAGCTTCACACTGACCCCCCCTACACATCAAAAAAATAAAATTGCGTCCTCTAAAAATTGCAACCCCAAATGTTACTTTTCAATGGACTATATGAAATAGGTATGCAACTGTTGTTTAAAAAAAGTAAAAACAATGGAATGTTAAAAAAAAATGTTTACAATTCATGCTCATAGTCATAAGAAAATAAAAGTGATATTAAAACCACCTTATCGACAGTATAGCGATCTCTTCCGGTCAATGTAAAGGTACATTAAATAATGATAAAGCGGAAGTAATAAACATGAATATTGAAATTGATATGTAAATAATAATTAAAAAAAATATACTTGTTTATTTAATGAAAAACAGAAACAACATGCAAGTGTAAATACAGCACTCGTATTTAAAGCTCATAATTACAGTTCATAGCGTATTGAATGCACGAAGGGTGATAAAAATACAAACATAATCAATTACTGTGGTCTTATTCAAACGGAATGGACTTACATTTCCCACATGAAAGCGGTGATTACCACGTGAAATAGTTAATGGTGTCTAGTCGCTCGGGATGGTTGGGGTGTGGTGACGAGCGGAGCGATAAGCGGATAGCGAGAGATTGTAATATGATTACAATTTTTTGATTTAAAAAATATAAGGTTCCGACGATCTTAGAATGGTTAGATCAAACATTTTATTATTAAAAAGTAGCTATAAGCCACATGCGATTTTAATGATAAAGCTTTATTTAAACCAGATTTATAAGACGGGAGTATTAGTAGACCAAAACGTGACGAAACGTGAGAAAGTTAGTGCAAAAAACCTGGAAAATAACCTTTATAACTTATAAGTATTTCTCGTAGGTGTGTGTTCTATAACTTCATACAAATAGTTTTCAAATTCATGGATTGATTGCTCCAATTAGAGTAGATCATTAATACCTACACGCTCAAATAGAGCTTAATTATCTATATCAATTTCGTAGATATAAAGTCTAATTCCGACGATTCAAAAGAACTTAAACTGCGCTTAAAGTAAACACTTACAGCCGTACAAATAAAAACTTGCTTATTCAAACCTTATGCAATAGCCGCGTCCAGACCGGCTGAGCGCGGCTCGGGAGCCGCGCTCAGACTTCCTGCTCGCGAGCCGTGGCACCCGAGCTAATTGTGAAAAGTTCCGAGCCGCGCTCGCGAGCCAAGGTGAGCCGGTTTGAGCATTCAGTTTCTCTCCGTATAACGATGGAAAACCACGTATTATTAGCTGCTGCGGCGCTTGTGTTGTCTGGATATTATATCTTAAAAAAAGAAAAAAAGAAACGAAAACTCTGGATTAAAAAATTGTACCAAAACCGAAACCGCTTGTTTTTATTTAAATGATCTGGATCTTTCGAATCCCATAACATTTTGGAGCTTCCGTAAAGTTGTATTAAGTGAATACTGTCTTCTTTATCCATTTTTGATTCTGGCTCGTGAGTGTCGTTACGTCCCGTCCGTCCACACCGGGCGAGCAGCTCAGACTGAGCCGCCTTTGAGCATCGGCAAAAACCGACAACGCATGGCTCGGGGCCGAGCGGCGCTCGGCCGAGCCAACATGTGCCCGAGGAAGCCCGAGCGCCGTCTACACCGGCTGAATTATTGGCTCGCGAGCGGGACTCGCGTGCCGCGCTCAGACGGTCTGGACGCGGCTAATGAATAGATATGATAAGAATAAATAAAGAATAAGGATGTCATAATTTCTTACAAATAAATTTGGAATAACGTCGATGTAACTATGCTCACGCTATGCAATAGGCGCGAAGCGGCAACGTAGCAATTCATTCACAAAATTATGAAAAAACATTGAAATTGTCTACGGTTAAGCCTTGGTGCTGTCATTTTGACTCTCGTTTGACTTCGTCCAATTTGTTGTGAAGTTTCATCATACGATGTTCTGTTTATTTATTTTTTAAATATTTATTGGAAATAAATTAAATATATCATTAAATATGCAAGCAAATGAAAGAGAACGCTATCCAATATCTGGAGAACAGAAGATAAACCCACCTTGAGATAGAGAGTTGCCAAATAACTGGTACTCAAAACATACAACTCCAGGCTTAGAAGATTTTCAAAGAAAGTTTATATGTATTATTGTGATAAGTTTAGAAATAAGTTTTATGTATGTATGGTTTGGTGCATGTTGTAAATAAATAAATCATTATAAATATCAAAAGGGTTTTTCATAATTTCGTATATTTTGACATTTCATACAAAATTTTCCATTTCAATAGGTACGTAATAATTATTAATTTGTTCAACTTTTTCTACTTCTCGTATTACTCTCATTGCTATTATCTCAAATTTAGATTGAAAATTGCTTCTAAAACTTATAAAACACAGCACAATGTACTAAAAGATACGTTATAACTCGGTTATGTCAGACTTATACTAGGGTGGTAGCCGGAATAAGGACGAAATAGCATTAGTATGAATACTTATTACGAAGTTATACTAGGTTTCATTTATTACGTGTTTATTTGTATGTGTGCGTCCACACTGCGAGCCTAGCGCGGTTGCTACGACGGGCGCGAAGTATCAAACATATGAAACGCGCCTTTGCGTCCATATTGTAGTGACTAAAGGTGGGTTCCCACGGTCTGATTTATTCACAGACCTCGGCAAGCGACAAGCGCCTGTCGCCGTCCGTCGCGATCTGAACTGAGCGTTCCCACGGCATGTGTGCGTCCGGCGAGGCGTGTGGACGGTCATACCTACTGATTAATAATTTAATTCAACGATAGGTATATTTCCATGAGTTAAGTTGGTTTTTATTCGTAACCACGCATCATTAACATAATTTCTATTTTTTTGTTGAGGTTTTGAACAATTCCATAGCGCTGGTTCATTTTGGTATAGAGTTAAAAACTCGAAAATAAGTTCGTTCGTCCACTCTATCAGCACGTGTACTCGCATACGCGGCCGCAGGTGAAATGAATGATTACAACCGACGCATACGCGCTACAGACGGCAGGCCCCGACGCACCACGACGGACGTCGACGGACGCCGTCGCACCGCGCCACGCCGCACCTTTGATCTTACCGACTTCCAATGGATAGCACGGGCCTCGGCAGACGTCCACAGGCGCACCGATTCCCACGGCATGTGGTCTGGTGTGGCGCGGTCGGGTTTGTGAAGAAATCATGCCGTGGGAACCCACCTTAAGGCGGAAGCCTAGCGCGACGGGACTGAGCGAGACAGCGTGCGTAGTTTTCAAACGCTTCTGTCCGCGCGTTCTGGCCACACTACGGGCCTAGACAGCAAGCGACCCAATGCGCGGGCGGCGGGGGTAACAAACCAGTTCGGTCTTGTCGCTCGACTTCTTATATTATATCATTTATTGTTTTTCGTAAAATAGCGGTAAATACTTAATTGTTTATAAGTGCGATTCAATCTAAAACACTATACACCACAGTAATTTTGTAGGGTATAATCTCAATTCCTCATATAAGATTCACCCGTTATTCCTCTGTTTTTATTTATTTCGTGCACAACTTCTATAATGATCTCATCTTAAAATCGGACTGTCCAGTAAAAATAGCAAATCGTCCAAAGTTTGCAACACCCGATAAACGTCGAACCGCTACATGAGCTTGCGCGTCGGTGTGGCCACCGCGAGCGCCCGCTCGTCGCGCCCGCCACAGGCCGCCGTCACCGCGCATTCAGTGTGGACGCACAGTATGATTTTTCCTTATTCTTAGTTTATTCTTTTCATAAAATGTTATAACTCGTTTATTTGTACGGCTGAATAAATAAACGTTTGACTCCAGTTCTAGTTAATATAATAATCGCCTTCGCTTCTGAACGAATGCTAACACAATAAATAAATATTTGACTCGGGGTGAAGTTAATACAATAATCGCTTATCCAATCACTATAACCACATCCCAACGGACAGACGGACAACGCGACACGCGATACTCACACCTCCCCTAGTGACAAGTCAAATATATGTGTACATACATACGGACAAACACGCGCGAATTGATATGTTTCAAATCGATTTGCGTTTTACATCTCATCAATATGTATGGCGGTGTGATAGTTTGTTTTAATACCTTTTTGTATTGTTTATTTATTAGTGTTGTTTTTGTTGCGCTAAAGCTAAGTTTCGGATCGCGGCTTTACTTGTGTTATCGCGGCTTTCTTAATACTTTAATGTTTTATAATATTGTCACGTACCATGTGTACTCGTCATACACACCAAACCAAAACCAAAGAAAAATTATAAAGCCTACACTACAGTTTTTTCAATTGAGTACTTTTACGGACAAAATATTGTTCCAACGTGATGTTAAAAGTTTTAAATTCTGGTACAAGAAGCGTGGCTCGATTCGTCCCGAATCATGGTCTATTAAAAAATATATTTACGACCATTACTAGTCACCTGTGACGCAAACCATCAATTCAATCCAATTACCCCGATCAGCATAAACAAATGTAAATCGCCATAAAGAAACAATTTAACTAGCGTATGCCGTATAAATAGCATTCGTTTGAACACAATTGTCATTAAGTATGGAAGCGCGGTCCCCACACAATTCAATAATGCATCGAGTCACAACGAGGGGGCTCTAATTTCATTGGTTCGACATAATTTCCTCCCGCCGACCAACGTACCCGGAATCCTTCCGATATTCCGTCCGACCCGGAAAGATTGATCTTCGGATCTTCATTATTTAAATGTGGAATGCGGGATTCCGATTTCAAAAAAACATTTGAATTCCGATCGCGTTCCGATTTTATTGCGATGCCTATTCGATTGGAATGAATTTGAATTTAAAACAGATTCCAAATTAATTATGTTGTGTGTGCTCGCTCGCTTTGTTGCTGAATCGATTGGAATTTTATTAAAATGTAGTTAATGGAAAACAATAAAATTCATTAGTCTCGCACTTCACGGTTGTAATTTTAAATACATAACTAGGCAATAACTGGTGCTTTAATTTATAGTTTTTTTTTCAATGCATGTTTAAGTATATTGCTTCATGTTAGGGCCAAATTGAAACTGCGCTGGTCAGTTGTGTCTGCATAATAAACGGAATCCGAACACGGCAAACAATATGCGGTTTGTGGTTTCTATTAAAAATACAGGGAACGTGCGAATGTTTACTGAATTTTTAGAGATGTGGAACTAAAAAGAGACTATTTTTATACAGGTATAATATAAATTTGTAACTTTATCAGCTTAATTCTAATTATATGAGGTTTTTATTTATATGTAAATGTAAAACAAATTGAAACGTCTTTACTTTTGAAAAATTTCTCAATGGATTTGTATTTTAAAAGGTTTCTTTCCCA
The DNA here is from genome assembly GCA_029959065.1 of Colias behrii. Classification (NCBI taxonomy): domain Eukaryota; kingdom Metazoa; phylum Arthropoda; class Insecta; order Lepidoptera; family Pieridae; genus Colias; species Colias behrii. Next base: position 1,735,161 of record JARWMC010000008.1, on the reverse strand, counting down.
ACGTGTAATACATTACAGATTGCAATTGGTCTGCTGGCTGTAAATTCAATACTAAGTAGTTAGTTGTGTAGTAACTCAGGTCCCGGAACCACAGACACAATAGAAAATCTATTGTGTCTGGGACCGATCGGGCCGCTTGGGGCTCAACGGGTTAAGTTATTTCTTAATCGCACAAGTCGATTAATCTCAAAAGAAACGTAATAAAGACGAGTACGAGAGCAGCCCCCACAAGTCGCATGCAAATTGTACTTACATCAAAATCGATTTCAACTACACTTCCCTAGTCAAAAGCTATCGAATTAGTCTTTGATCATCGGAGCGATTTCGTCGAATCGACAGAGTTCATTTTGGAGTGGTGACTGGTACAAATTGAGCTTTTATTTATTCACAAGGGGCTACACATGGTGGTAGGGTTGGTAGTCGTGTTTGAAACGAACATGTTTTGGTTGTGGTGGGTGTAAATTAGGATTTAACGTGGTCGATTATTCTTTTTCTTTGTTGAAATTCGGGTTATATTTGTTTGGTTCTTCGATGTGGGATTATTTAGCTAATTATCTATTTATGTGCCTTAATAAAAACGTCAATTGTGTATTTAATTTAAACACTGCATCTTCTGAACAAGGAAATTATGTTTTATTTCGCATTCATGATATTTTAAATGCGTCAAAATTACAAACTTATGCAGATTCATTAATCATACAAAACAATTTAATAAACTAAACTGATATTCTATAATCCCGGATGCACACAATTAACGAGACATTATACCAAAATTGGGGTTCCAAATCTCACATGTGACAGCCCTATATCCGATAAAGGACACCGGCAGTGCCGTCAAAGAACTTGCAGACCCTTGTCAGTGTGCCTATCAATATCCAAACATTAAGTGAACAACCCTTTATTGATTTGAAGAGAATGTCCAGTTAGTGTTAGTGCGGTTGTTCCAAGGGGATAAATGTGACCTCACAAGTTGTTCATAATCATGTTTTGGTCAAAGAGTTTGTATTGCTAATGGGCTCATGAATTTTTTTAAATATTTTTAGGTAGTTCTGTAGTCATAGTGGCCATTTGCTAACACCGTTTACAAAGCTCTAAATAACTATTGAAGTAAATACGTTTATAATCCGATCGAGAACTTTACCAAATGTTAAAGTAGTTCCAAGTTCTAACATTAAATAGAATTTCATATACTACAATCAAATAAACTAAATTTATCATAAAACACGAAAGATATAATAAAAATTTAAATTAAGGTATTCTTTAAGCTCTTTAGAAGAAAGATTAATTATCATTTTGTGTCAATATCTTCAGGCAAATAACGCTCATATGGGTACTTATATAGGCCCATTAAGAAGAGCTGGAACGTCAACACATTTACACATTGCACATGTTAGGCCGGGAGATACTGACACAAAATTTCGGGTCATTTGTAACAGGATGGCGGTCTAGAGGGGTCTTAGTACGCAATGACAAAAAGAAAAATGATGGTCAGAACGCTGGTACCGGCGGACTAGTCGCGTGGGCGTTAGTCACACTCGTCGGATAAATAGCGAAAGTCCAACGATTTGTAACACAAAAATTTTAGAATTTACCGATAGCCCTTAAAAAAGATGTAGGCGGTAGTGTCATGCCATACTTTTACGATGTGACTTACAGTCCGCCATACCGACGTGAATGCGTTGATTTAAAAAAAAACAATTCAACCATTTGTACCGGGCTAACTTTTGCACAGGTAACCATCGTCGTGCAGCCATTTACTAAAATCGCCATGCCATACTTTTCGGACGATTCTAAACCGCTTCCAAATTCCAATTCCGATTCCGATTCCAAACCGCACTACCGCCTACATCTTTTTTATGGGCTATCGGTAAATTCTAAAATTTTTGTGTTACAAATCGTTTGACTTTCGCTATTTATCCGACGAGTTCGACTAACGCCCACGCGACTAGTCCGCCGGTACCAGCGTTCTGACCATCATTTTTCTTTTAGTCATTGCGTAATAAGACCTCTGTAGAACCGCCATTCTGTTACAAATGACCCGCAATTTTGTGTCAGTATCTCCCGGCCTATGTATGTGTCATATTTTGCAATTGTTTATAAATACAGGGTGATGTAATTGGTGTAGTACGAATATCTAAAAATCTATGAAGAATTTTGTGATACAGTAAATGGAAGAATTATAGACTATTTTACAGTATTTAATAAAATCATTTAATTTTTTGTTCATTTTCATTAGAAATGTCAATTTTTCTCACCAAGGTGGAAATTTGGATGATAAGGATCTTGTTATACAAATATAAATTTTGACTAAAATCGGCATTTTTTTTTTTCAAAAATCAAATTACTAATTAATAATCAGAGTTATCACATTATTAAAAAAAATAAGCCAAACTATACACAATTTTTACTTGATGCAATCCTCAAAGATCATGGACATAGTGTATTGCGCCTTCCACCATACCATCCAGAACTCAACCCAATAGAGTTACTATGGGGCATAATTAAAGGGAAAGTAGCATCACAAAATGTGAACTTTAACTTGAAAACTGTGGAAGAATTATTTAGAAAGGAAGCAAATGCTATTAGTCTGGATATGTTTAGTGACGTTTGGAGAAAGACGCGAGAACATGAGGAAAAATATATTCAATTAGAACCAAAAGTAGATAATTACACTGACTCATTTATAATAACATTAAGAAATTCCGACGGCGAGTTCTTCGAGCGATGAAAGTTTCAGTGAAGTAGAAGATTACGATTATGATTAAATAGATTCTTCTTCTTCTCTATAGATACTGCTTTCTGAATTGGTGGTAAATGTTAAAACTGTTAAACTGTTATGACGATTCAAAAGTGCTTCTAGAAGAAGTCTAATTGTATAAATGTTTGAGTTTGAGTTTAAAACCAATAATGTGAAAATTATACAATAAACATGTAACACATATTTGTTAGCGCGTATTGGTAGGTATTACGTACTTACTACAAATATAATATTTCTTAGGTATCTTTACTCGACCAAAGTCAGGACAAGACTGCTCCGCAACTGCAGAAGACGTCCGTTATTTAAATCATTATCAAAACAACCATCCGTGTGTTGGGAGTGAGCGCACGTGTTATTTGTATTGTTTTTATGACCTGAAATTTAATTATTATTTGATAATTGAATGATTATTAATACTTTTATCCAATTGATTATTATTAGAATAAATAATTAACTTCATCAATTGATTTACTTTTAAATTATAATTTTACAGGTAAATTATGAGAGCTTTCATAATTATATTTGCATATATTTATCTACAACGCACCCATTTTACAATTCAAGTCTAAAATGAAACTAGAGTCGCATTTATTTTTGAACATACTGTAAGTGAAATTGCATAAGTGTGAGTACTGTGAACATGCCAGCTTTCCTTAATTGACCGATACCTAGTGGAGTGCCTGGAGCATTCAAAACCGTATAACCTCGGATTAGAGTTATAGTGAATGAATTAATATGATCGATGTGGGATATTGTTTTTTAAACTATAAATTGCAATCTTTACCCAAATTTTTTTTGTGCACTCCATTGTTTCGTTGTTTAAAAAAAAATATTATGAAAAATTAATGTTTGACCATATATTTTCACTTTAAACAGTATTTCTTTTTTTTTTATTCGAGTAGACATATAGGAATATTTTTCAAAGATATCTGTGTATAAAAATAGCAGTAGGGATCTCGAACAGATAGAAAAACGTGGAGGGGAGAGCAGAGCCACAACTGCTATGTACAATGGAATTTCTCGGCCGGTTTAATTATAAATTAAACGTACTCTATTGAGTACATTAAAAAAAATAAGGTAATTAATTACGACTAATGAAAAGAAAAAAAAATTAGTACCAAATCTGTTTATTTAAATATATTACAATTACCTACATTGTTGCCTACATCAAATATTTAGTTGAAATGATAATATCATCGTGAAAGCGTTCTATTAGTCGTTTTTTAATAGTTTTTTCTACCGGGATATGCTCTGTAGTGATGACGTTTTTCAACTTTTGCATGGTAAATTGGCAATCATCATTCTCTTCTATGTGGGTACTTGTATATTTGCTCCATTGCTGCATCTACTTAGATTAATTTTCTTTTCAACATTACTGAGGTGAATTGAATTTTTCAGCAAATTATAATAATCCGAATGATATTTTGCTGCAAGTGTCTCTAAGTCGGTTATACCAGAAATCCTTTTCTGGATATCTCGATAATAATCGGTTTTCTGATGAAAATGAAAGGAAAATTCGTGATGGATTCATTCAAAGTTGAAGTGTTGATGTATGAAATCTGACTACGCCGGCATTTTTTTGTATGGAGATACTAAAAAGACCTCGTCTACTCGAGAGAATGCCGCAATTTGGACGAATTAACCCGGAAATTGAGAGTAGCAGAAGAAACCATTAAAATAATAAAAGGGTATTCAGACGTTTAAAAGACAACTTTTTCCGGTGATGTTGCACTTGCAGTGAGCAACAGGGGGGGTCATTTTGAAAATTTATTGTAATTAAACACCTTGTAATTGGTTTTATTTTGTTTGCATTAAAATTTTGCACTTACCACTTTCAGATTTCAATTTTTCGATTGAAGCCTTATGAATAATAAAATGAAATTTTCAGGGTAGCTACCTCATAGATAGAGTAAGTTTTTAAAAAGCCAAACGGATATTTTTTATGTGATTTTATTTTTTACGGGCCCTTGAAGTTATGAACATACTGGGTAATTTTATCTTTCTTGGCATTAAATTCTTTTTTTTATTCCATTCGAAGATCTAACCATAGTAAATGTTACTATACTGAATTGGCCTATCTTTCAGCTTAGCACACAAAAAAAAATCAAGCATTAACCGCCATAATTCACGTCACCATAAATCAAAATCTCTACGTACTCGGCGATAGGTGAAAATTTGAAAAAAACATCATAACTCCGAAAATACGAAAAATCGCATTATATACATGGGGGTGATTCGGATAGCCCTTCATGTCCTCTACTTCCCAGCTTCAGTATATCACTACTTCTTGGGACACCCTCTATGGTCAAACATGAATTTTTCACAATAATTTGTTTAAACAATGAAACAATGGAGTGCACAAAAAAAAATTGGGTAAACATTGCAATTTATAGTTTAAAAAACAATATCCCACATCGATCATAATAATTCATTCACTATAACTCTAATCCGAGGTGAAGACCCCCAGGCACTATATTAACCATACATGGTCTAGCTCATCTTTTCTTCTAATTAAAAGCTTTCCGCCAATCACAAACAAGTATGTATGTAATGAGACACCATTCAGCAAGGTGCATGATTGATCTTATTCCGTCGTGCTCGGAGCTGGGATGGTCTGGCTCGGAGCCAGAAAATTGGTGACGTGACACTGGATTCCAGTGAGAGAAGTTTTAGGCCATTGTTTTGATACAATCTTGCCTAATGTAAGAATTTACTATATTCATCTGGATACCTTAAGTCAAGAATTAACTGTACCATTTCAATACTGAAAAAAACAAGGATTAGCGGTATCAAATTTATCCTACAAGAATTATTTGGTCTGAATCAATTAATTTTCGCAACTCGGCTGTACATTGTGGCCTGTTAGGGTAAGGGATAATGAAGAAAGCCTGTGTTTCTGTTTCGATGACGTTTATGATATTTTATTTGCTATTTGCGTTGCTCTTGCTAATAAGGCAGTTGCAGTTTTAAAATTAAATAAATATTATTATTTATAGTCTTGAGTAACAAAAGTCGACGATACAATGATGTAAGGTAATTTCAATACACTTGTATCATAATGCAAATGTTATTATGATGTTGATAACGATGGATTTAATTACAATAATTGATTAATATATCTTGTAGATTATGACATAGATACACGTATTATTATACTAGCTGTGCCCGCGACTTCGTCCGCGTGGAATAGTGACTGTATAGTAGTTACTACTTAACTTTTATTGAGTAAACACGTACTACCATAAATAATTAAAAGAACTGTTAGTAAAATTTATGACTAAACTGAGCTACAAAATAAAAAAGAAATGCCTAATTAATTTTTTACGTAAAATTTCTTTTAAATTATGTCATATTATTTTTTAGGCACCAGGGTCGAGGGGAGCAAATTTATTTACCTTCCTTTCTTGTATGTGTGTTTTTAACAATGTATCGTGCAGCAACTGAGCGCCGAGACAAACGTCAAAACGCAAAGGAATAGAATCCGCTATCGATACTAATTGACATAAGCGTATGATGTTTTGCTAAGGATTTGTTCACCCTACCAACGACGACGACGACCACGAACAAAATTTTCATTCAGTCGCAATTTAACAAAATTGTGCAAAACACAATTAAAAATAAAATATTAAAATTTCCTGTCGTTCTGGTGCCTGGAATTTTTTTTGAGATCAATGAATGAAAAAATATATTTTTCGTAGAAACGGTGGCTCCTAGAAAAAAATGTATTTGAAGTTTTTTATAGATAATTTTATGATCTACAATTTTGGTAAAAGATGATTATATGATTAACTTACCGTCTATTTTTATATTAATTATCCTCGAATTTTTTTTTCTTTTCGAGTACCAGTATGACGGGAAATTTTAATATTTTTTTTTAAACCAATTTTGTCTGGAGGACAATTTTGGTCGTAGTCGTCGTCGCCGTTGGTAGTGTGACCGAACCATTACTAAAATATAATATACAACTATTGTATTTTTTACATAAAATACAATAGTTTATGTAAAAAATTAGCGATAGTAGTTTCTATTCTTTAGCGTTATTCTATTCTCTGACATTAGTCTTGGCCTGCTGATCAGCTTAATCGATACTCAGTTTTTATCAAATCCAGCACCAAATCCAAATCAGATCTTTCCTGTCTCACGCATGTAGTAATTAATTACCGTTTAGACCATGCAATAAAAATTAAATTAAAAAACACCCAACGCAACGAATAAAAGTGCATAGAAAAAGGAATAAATAATTTCACAAACTTCCCTACGATCTTTAAAAATAAATACCATCTATACTGATATTATAAAGAGGAAATGTTTGTAATTATGTATGTATGTATGGTTTTCACGCATAAACTACTGGAACGATTTCAAAAATTCTTTCACCATCAGAAAGCTGCATCTTCACTGAGCAAAATAGGCTAGGTTTTATCCCGGAAACGGCCGCAGGCGGAAAGCTAGTTTTAAATATTTATAAAAATAAAAAACAAAGTCGTCGGGGCTGCCATGCCATCATTATCATAATATGTATATCATATTTTTTCTTTTATAATGGTACTTAATTTTAAAGATCGTCGGAAAGTTTGTAAAATTATTTATTCCTAAAATTTTTTCTTCATTGCGTTGGGTTTTTAAAGTGAAACTTTTATTACATCGTCTCAAACTTTTTGGTCTGTGTAGCGCATGTCGCGTGTATCGCGGCTGCCGAGTAGGTATACCTACTCGGCAGCCGACCGACACGCGACATGCGCTACACAAAGCAGTGTTCGGAACCGTTCGAAAAGTTTCACTTTTACCGTGGTTTCATAAAACCACACAACATTTTTTTTATTAAATTTTCTTTTATAATTTAATTTTCTTATTTTCATGTAATATTTTCAAGTGAGCGAGACCGAGCTATCAATTCTACCTCCATATTACATTCCTACATCATATTGATATCTATAAGCTTTTTGCTCCTTGAAATCTTTTAAGTTGGGCCGTAACCGTGCACAAATTGCAATGGACCACAGTGGCAAAAGAAGTAGGAAGAAGGTATATTTAGGAAAAAAAATTGCCAAGGGCCAGGCCTATGTGGCTATGAGTAGAGTTCAAAATTTCCAGGGTGTGGCTATCCTCTCGCTCCCATGTCCCCTCTTCTTTCACAGACTTCCCTTTCCAACCCTAGTACCTAAATGGCAGAACCGATTTTGATGTAAACCATATCTAATTGTATCTATATGTACACGTCATATCCTGTCGTTTGATGCTCCATTTGGTTTATTTATCCAACAACTGTCACCCCTAAAGTAGGACTGTTGATATTTTTTAAAATATCGGATTTTCGATGTATCGATATTTTCAAATATATCAGTATCGGAGTTCGATATATCGAAAAAAATATCGATATTTCGATATATCGGCTTTATTTAAAAAAAATCGTAAGTCAGCTCAAAAATGATTACACAATTTATAGTCTAGTAGATTTATTAAACAAATTAAATTATGAATGTACATACGTAGTAGGATATAGTTCTTGGTAATTACTTTTTAAATTTAAATAAGACAATTATGTATACCAATACCAATATTTTTCTGTAAGAGTTTTTAAAAATACTCTTTGTTTTAAATATGTTCAGCTGTTTGGCTACTAAGATTGTTAGGCACTGAAAGATTGATTGAAGAAGCAACTCGTTCAGATGATAAAAAATTGTCAAGCGACTGCTAACATTAAGTTTACGACGATTTTTTAGATTAAATAAATTACGGAAAAAAAATTATTAAAAAAAATATCGACCATCGATATCGATATTTCAATACCGAACTATCGATATATCGTCCAAAAAATATTAGTAATAAATATCGATATTTCGATATATAGATATTTTATCAACAGTCCTACCCTAAAGTGCCCTATCCATACTATATATATATATATATATATATATATATAATATTATAAATGCGAAAGTAACTCTGTCTGTCTGTCTGTTACTCAATCACGCCTTAACTACTGAACCAATTTGCATGAAATTTGGTATAGAGATATTTTGATTCCCGAGAAAGGACATAGGATAGGTTTTATCCCGGAAATCCTACGGGAACGGGTTTTTCTTTGAAAACGCGGGCGAAGCCGCGGGCGGAAAGCTAGTATGTAATAAACGGATGAACCGATTTCTATAAAACATTACTAACTAATTGTAATTCACACGTTGCCCTTTCATATTTTGATATGCCGCTTGAGTATATTATTTGACCACATTCGATTATTGTTCATTCCCACTTTTACCTCTGTAGTCTAACAAATGGATAAACCGAATTGGATAAAAATATAACTAACTGTACTTCACCCGTTATGCACTTTCATTTGATATATGTCTCTTAGGTATATTTGACAACATTCGTTTTTTTCATTACCCCTTTTATCTATATATAGGTATAGTAAATGGATGAACCGATTTTGATTAAATACGTCTAATTAAACTTTACACGTCATGCCCTTTCATTTCATATGTCACTTGAGTATAATTGACAAAATTCATTTTTTTATTACCGCTTTTATATCGCTACCGCTTTATATCAAATACATGGATGAATCGATTTTGATAAAACGTTCACTTTCATTTAATATATATCACTTAGATTCGACAACTTTAATTTTTTTCATTCCCACTTTTACCCCTATAGGTAGGTATAATAAATGGATGAACCGATTTTGATACACTTTATCTAAGAACCAGCGTCGGAAAATATGCTGCCTAACAAAAAACCGCATCTAATTCGGATTACCTGTTAGCGAGCTACGGTGGAACAAACAGATACACACACACAGACACACATAGCGGTCAAACACTTATCACTCATCTTTTTGCGTCGGGGCTTAAAAATATATGTAATACGACATAATTTAAAGGACATTTTATGTATAAAATTTACCTAAAAATAAGCATAATTTTAATTTGCCCCTCCCCCCTACTACCTCAGCTTACCCCCCCACCCCCACCCCACCCTTGGGGACTTTCGACATGATCACCTGGACATTTCATAGAAATAACTGTAGCGTATAACAGATAACTTACGTTTTATCGTACACTGTATAATAGTGTACCATAGAATGCCTTAGCAAATGTTCGCAGTGAATACTTAAATGGTCATAACTTTTTTATTTATAAACCGATTGACATGAAATAAACACTAAATGTTAAATGAAGATTACCACAATATATTAGTGAAAACCGCATTTAAATCGGATAAGCCGTTTCTGAGATTAGCGTGTTCAAACATACAGACAAACAGACAAACGGACAAACGGACAAACGGACAAACAGACAAACAGACAAAAAAAATTTTAACGACAGTTTTGGGTTTGGGATCGATTTAGTAATAACCCCTGCTAAATTTTTTTTACATATTTTCATTGTACAGACACCACTTTTCTAGAATTTTATTATATGTATTGAAGATATGAATGATTCAAAAGTCAATCTTAAACAAGTCTAATCGACCGATTAAATATTTTGCATGGAGTTTTATAGGTACGTAATTGAGTTGCATGAATCACTGATACTTATAACAAAACAGCTGCTGAATCCAAATTGTAAATTAAACTTCTAACTGCACGATATTTAGTCCGAAGCGAGCTGAGTCACATGGAAGAAGTATTAACTTTGCGAGAGATGTTTAAAAGTTCCTGCTGCTCGCGAGAAATTCAAACTAAAGCGTATTTCACACCAGCAAACTAACGAAGCGTGTTTCTATAACATAACTTTATAAGATAAAGGCGCATTAAGTAAGTAAACATCTATTAAAATCCACTAAATTGGACGCAATAACCTAAATCGTTACTCGAGATTGGAATCTCAATGCTTTTTCTATCCATATACGTTGAGATGTTTATCGCGGCGTAATAAAAATAGGCACGGGATAAAAGGCCAATTAAATATTAACGACTTCGAGAATGGCCATAAAATTCAACTGCTTATTGTTTATTCTGTCGCAATGAGGATAATATTGGTTTTATTTTATTTCAAGGCTGAGAGTCCTTGAGTCGAAGCGTTTTTATTTGTAGCGTTTGCAGCATTGAAGACACATGAGCGGTTAATTCATGTTGAGGATTATTTTTCAGGCGTGTTAGTAAAGGTATTGAATTTAATATTAAACATTTACCGTAAGAAATACGCAAATAAATACGTACGCAAGTTTGTTTTTTTGAATTTCAGATTCAATTTATTTCACTTCATGAAATATAGATAAAGTTTTAGTCACTTGATGATTTTATGGTTTCATAGAAGATGTATTTCATCTCTTGACGGACATAGCTGAAAATCTGTGTAAGCTATAGGGAAGCCTTACTAGTATATCTTTAAGTAAATTTATTGCATATTTAATATCGCTAATATCAGAAGTGACCTTAAAAAGACATCTGTATTTCATATGGGCAGAGTGCAGAAAATCCTACTAGAAAAGATCAATTGATACTGTTTCAGTTCTTCTAACATTTGGCAGCCCTAAATTAATGTATCAAGATCGACTATTTAGCGGAAACACTGAGTCTCCAATTCGTGGAACCGACTTATTCATCGATTTAGATTACAATTGAATGCTTGAAGTTTTTGCCACGATATTTTCCATCAAACATTTCCTGTTAGGTAATTTGCGAAGTACGTGACTTAAAATGGTGGTCTTTTTAAGTGGTGTATATCGATTTTCTTTCAGCGATATTATATCTTTGAATTGAGACATTGTTTATCCATAAAAAGCTCCTGAAACGTTTAAAAATCTATTATGAATTAAATAAAAAAGTGTACTTGCTAAAAGGTCTTTTGAAAAACAGATTTGATTTGAGAACCTTTACCAAGTCAGACTTCCAGCTATACTAACAGTATCAAATGGGAAAATTCTCATCGAATACTACAAATACAATATGCGGAAGTATATTACAATAGTTTTCCTACAGACCAGTTATAAGCAATTCCTGTTGCATCTCGTAGTCATCTAGATATTAATATGTATTACAATTTACAATGCAGAAGAGTTTGTATGTTTGTTTTATTGAGCGCTCTAATATAAGGAATTATTGATCTGATTTGAAAAATTATTTCAGTTTTAGATAGCTCATTTATCGAGGAAGGCTAAAGGCCATATTTCACTACACTAAGACCAACAGGAGCGTGTAAATACGGGTGAAACCACGGGGCACAGCTATTTTAGGTATATATTTAGTCTACGATTTGTGTCCTGTAAACCTAAGTTATAGATAATAATTTGTGTACGTATAAAGTTTGCATTGCATTGAAGTCAAATCGTTGCAGACATTTTGAAGTTTCACGAACTTAACGACCCATAATTTGTATAATATATCTTCCCTATATAATGTAAAATAGGAAATCTGAACTATAGAGATCTGTAATATTTTATTTTAATCATACATACATCATCATTTTAATAAGATAAACTCGAGCAATTATTGTATTGTCACCGATCCTTGATAAGTCTACAAAGTTTGAATTAAATCTGTCCAATTAGAGTGGGTTAAAATTGAATCCAAAAGATTTTATTACATAAAAAAGTAAAGCCAATAAAAGCGTGTTTAATATGTATGTATAATACGAAAAATCCAATTATACATAGTGAATGATTAATTTATTGATATTATGCATTGAATCAACGTCGTAGGTAATTATGTTGTCGAGCTTGCGTGATCATGTTTTAAGTGTGGAGAGGGGGCCCATTTTTGTGTACTAACTATATTAATTAATTAAAAAACGTATAATTAATTTGTGCATTAATTAATTGTTGTCTACTTTGTACGGTTTATTATGTGTATGAGACATGAGTAATTATAGAACGAGATCGATTTATTTTACTTTTTATGGTCTCCTTGTTAGGGCGTTGAAGCTAATATAGTCATAATTTCAACGGTGTTATATTTAACGCATTGTATTTATAGCACATGCTGTTTTTAGTGCTACAGCAAAGATTGAACTTGGATATTATTTTGAAGTTAGTTATACGTTTTTATTTCATGTTATTTAAAGAGAAAGATGAATGAAATAATCATGTAGCTTTTCAGACTGTTGTATGTAGGTACTTATACTGTTATTTAAAATGATTCTTCGCCAGTAATTTCTGTAAGATAATCGATATGAGACGCTATTAACTTACAAGATATTAGCAATTTTTTGCGAGTAGGTAGTGTTTAAAATTTCCACATGTGAGCACCGAAACAAAAATAATCACACATCAATTTTAAAACACGCTCCTTCGAAACGGTGGTATTGTATGTTTTCGTGTGTATAGCAGCTTAACGACAATCAATTATCGATTCTCGGCGAAATGGTCGCAAGGTGCGAAAGGGTTGCGTGCTAAGTAATTACATACAGCTGTCAGTCGGGCGGTGAGGGGTTAGGCGGCGCGCACACGGAGCGTTTGACGGTGTGTCGGGTTTGACCTTATGTCTGTCTACCTACGTAAGGTAGAATAAAGTATAAACTTTGATGAAGTGAAGAGATACTTTCTATAAATAGAATCAGACGGTGTGAAGTAATACTTTCTATAGGTAGATACGTAGTAGGAACTTCGACCCACGAAGTGATTTTTAATCTGTGCTAAAGGTGTGATTTCTTCTTTCGTAATTGTAATTGATGCTAGTGTAGTAGTGTGTGTGTTGTAGAACGGGAGAGTAAATATAAAAATAGGATAGATAGATTTATTTATTTATTTATCATTACATCAATTATCTTAACAATTAAGATGGAAGTAGGTAATTGAAAAAAATACATAATTTGATTTTCCTTCGACACAATACTTGTTTTTTTAAACACTTTCTAATTATAATGTCAACTTTCTAGATTGTAGGGAATGGTTAAGCTTAGCTCAGAAGCTCAAAGTGTACTTACACTACAGAAGCCATAAAATTTCACCTACTGTATCAAGTAAAGCAAGGAGCGTACGCTATATGGCTTTAGTTTTTCTATCGGGGCTTGAATGAGAGGTTTCTAGTCTTTTATAAATTTTACACATGAACATGTTCATTTGCGTGTAAAACAATCGTATCGGTAAAAAAAACTCAAAAAGCTTTAAATACTCCTATCATTAAGTTTACTGCGATGAGTGAGTGAGTGTCCATATCTAAATTAAGTCTTATAAAAGTATCATGGCTTTCCAAATTTCAATATATTTTTTGAAGAACAGCATGTGAATATTTTCCAAATTGGATTGACTGATACAAAAAAAAGTCACATCATTGTCGTTATTCTCCCGTATTCTCGGTTATCTCGATATTCCCTAAACACCATCACGTCTTTTGCCTATATTTCCCAGTCAACCGCAATCGTTATCTTCAAAAGCCTGCACAAATTGCACACCGGGTGCGGTCGTGAAAGCAAACAGAGATCTCTTTGTGGTCGTGCGTTTTTCAGAGCCGCCAGACCGTGTAACTAACGTGCGTTTGATTCGGTACAAACGATTGGTTGGAACTTGGAAGCTCAATGGGCATAAGGGCAATGTGTGAAAATTATTGTTGTGTTACCTGTGTTGTTGATTTGTATAACGCAGTCTTTCCCAACGTGGGCGATAACGCCCCCTTGTGGGCGCTGCAGGCCTAAAGGGGGGCGGTAAGAGACCCAGAAAAAAAAGGGGGCGTTGTGTAGGGCTTTGGGGTCGATTTATAATTTCATCTACCTAGCTAGGAAGACTCTTAGAAACCGACTGAGCTCTCGACTTCGAGAGTCGACATCTTGTGAACATCAACTAATATTAATTAAGATATAGCTCAAAATCGGTTCGATATAATAGACCGCGGGCAATCATGTTTTAACAAGTTTTTGTTAAATAATCCGATTTGTACATTCCTGTATCAATCGGCTGGTTCTTTATACTTGTTCTTGCTTGTCGAGTGCGATTGGGCGTCGAATGAGATAAACGAGTTTATGCACGTTTGATGTCTTATTCCTGTTGGTGCGTGCTGCTTATGCAATCCTATATAAACGACGTAAATTTATTTTATTTTCATTTGCGGTTTCGCGCATAATAGATAAGCAGTACTTGATTTCAACACTTACGTATTTCTCAAAACAAAACAATGTCGGAAGTAAAAAAGAAGAGACGGCAATACTCTGCGGAATATATTAAATTCGGATTTATTGAAAATCCCACAAACCCGTCGTCGCCTTTGTGTCTTCTATGTCTAAAAACATTTTCGAACGAAGCAATGAAGCCTTCAAGACTGCAAGATCATTTGAATAAAATGCATCCAGATAAGAAAGACAAGAATGTAGCATATTTTCAAGACCTAGAGAAGAAGCATAATACTCAGCCAAGTGTATCAAAACTATTTTCGGCGGCTGCTAAGCAAGATGACGACGGACTTCGAGCTTCGTACAATATCTCTTTGTTAATTGCTCAAAAAGGCAAACCACACAACATCGGAGAAGAGTTAATTTTGCCAGCAATAAAGGAAGTAATAACTACTGTGCTTCATAAACCGGCCGCAGATATTATCCGAAAAATTCCTTTGAGTAATAATTCTGTGCAAAGACGAATTGATGAAATGGCTGAAAACATTGAAGAATCATTGTGCAATCATCTGAGGACTAGTCAATTCTCAATTCAGCTCGATGAGTCCACTTTACCAACTAATGAAGCGTTGTTGCTATCTTACGGGAGGTTTATTAAAGATGAGAAAATACGTGAAGAACTATTGTTTGCCAGAAATTTGGAGACAGATACAAAAGGCGAAACCATATTCAATACATTGGAAAAGTTTTGTGAAGAGAAAGAGATTCCTTTGAAAAATATTATATCAGTTGCTACGGATGACGCTCCGGCTATGACAGGGCGCCATAAAGGCTTCATAGCGTACTTAAAGAATAAAATTCCAGATGTCCTTGCTATATCGGTCAATTAAGGAAAGCTGGCATGTTCACAGTACTCACACTTATGCAATTTCACTTACAGTATGTTCAAAAATAAATGCGACTCTAGTTTCATTTTAGACTTGAATTGTAAAATGGGTGCGTTGTAGATAAATATATGCAAATATAATTATGAAAGCTCTCATAATTTACCTGTAAAATTATAATTTAAAAGTAAATCAATTGATGAAGTTAATTATTTATTCTAATAATAATCAATTGGATAAATGTATTAATAATCATTCAATTATCAAATAATAATTAAATTTCAGGTCATAAAAACAATACAAATAACACGTGCGCTCACTCCCAACACACGGATGGTTGTTTTGATAATGATTTAAATAACGGACGTCTTCTGCAGTTGCGGAGCAGTCTTGTCCTGACTTTGGTCGAGTAAAGATATCTAAGAAATATTATATTTGTAGTAAGTACGTAATACCTACCAATACGCGCTAACAAATATGTGTTCCATGTTTATTGTATAATTTTCACATTATTGGTTTTAAACTCAAACTCAAACATTTATACAATTAGACTTCTTCTAGAAGCACTTTTGAATCGTCATAACAGTTTAACAGTTTTAACATTTACCACCAATTCAGAAAGCAGTATCTATAGAGAAGAAGAAGAATCTATTTAATCATAATCGTAATCTTCTACTTCACTGAAACTTTCATCGCTCGAAGAACTCGCCGTCGGAATTTCTTAATGTTAAATAAATGAGTCAGTGTAATTATCTACTTTTGGTTCTAATTGAATATATTTTTCCTCGTGTTCTCGCGTCTTTCTCCAAACGTCACTAAACATATCCAGACTAATAGCATTTGCTTCCTTTCTAAATAATTCTTTCACAGTTTTCAAGTTAAAGTTCACATTTTGTGATGCTACTTTCCCTTTAATTATGCCCCATAGTAACTCTATTGGGTTGAGTTCTGGTTGGATTTACACTATGTCCATGATCTCTGAGGATTGCATCAAGTAAAAATTGTGTATAGTTTGGCTTATTTTTTTTAATAATGTGATAACTCTGATTATTAATTGGTAATTTGATTTTTGAAAAAAAAAATGCCGATTTTAGTCAAAATTTATATTTTTATAACAAGATCCTTATCATCCAAATTTCCACCTTGGTGAGAAAAATTGACATTTCTAATGAAAATGAACAAAAAATTAAATGATTTTATTAAATACTGTAAAATAGTCTATAATTCTTCCATTTACTGTATCACAAAATTCTTCATAGATTTTTAGATATTCGTACTACACCAATTACATCACCTTGTATTTATAAACAATTGCAAAATATGACACATACATAGGCCGGGAGATACTGACACAAAATTTCGGGTCATTTGTAACAGAATGGCGGTTCTACAGAGGTCTTATTACGCAATGACTAAAAGAAAAATGATGGTCAGAACGCTGGTACCGGCGGACTAGTCGCGTGGGCGTTAGTCGAACTCGTCGGATAAATAGCGAAAGTCAAACGATTTGTAACACAAAAATTTTAGAATTTACCGATAGCCCATAAAAAAGATGTAGGCGGTAGTGCGGTTTGGAATCGGAATCGGAATTGGAATTTGGAAGCGGTTTGGAATCGTCCGAAAAGTATGGCATGGCGATTTTAGTAAATGGCTGCACGACGATGGTTACCTGTGCAAAAGTTAGCCCGGTACAAATGGTTGAATTGTTTTTTTTAAATC
Organism: Colias behrii; assembly: GCA_029959065.1. Classification (NCBI taxonomy): domain Eukaryota; kingdom Metazoa; phylum Arthropoda; class Insecta; order Lepidoptera; family Pieridae; genus Colias; species Colias behrii. Next base: position 1,717,813 of record JARWMC010000008.1, on the reverse strand, counting down.
AACGCATTCACGTCGGTATGGCGGACTGTAAGTCACATCGTAAAAATATGGCATGACACTACCGCCTACATCTTTTTTAAGGGCTATCGGTAAATTCTAAAATTTTTGTGTTACAAATCGTTGGACTTTCGCTATTTATCCGACGAGTGTGACTAACGCCCACGCGACTAGTCCGCCGGTACCAGCGTTCTGACCATCATTTTTCTTTTTGTCATTGCGTACTAAGACCCCTCTAGACCGCCATCTTGTTACAAATGACCCGAAATTTTGTGTCAGTATCTCCCGGCCTAACATGTGCAATGTGTAAATGTGTTGACGTTCCAGCTCTTCTTAATGGGCCTTGCGTTATTCATAGACAACATTTGGTTGCTAGAAACTTAAGTGAACGACTATTTCAATCACTGCAATATGTCATCAAAGCAGTCAATAAAATCCGTAGCAGCTCTTTGAATGATAGATTATTTCATCAGCTTTGTGCTACTAATGACGAAGATTTCAACCGTTTGTTGCTTCATACTGAAGTTCGTTGGCTGTCAAGAGGCAATTGTCTGATTCGATTTTACAACCTGTTTGACTCTGTGATAGAGTTCTTGGAAACTAAAGATACAGAACTGCGCAACAATCTCATAACATCAAAGAATGATATAGCTTACATGACAGACCTGTATAATCTGTTCAACGACATGAACCTCCAACTGCAAGGCGATGAACTAAATTTAATTAAAACAAAAAATGTCGTTGCTGCTTTCGCAGCCAAACTGCTTCTGCACAAAAAGAATATGGGCAGACGTGAGTTTCACAATTTTCCGAATTTATCAGTATTTTGCAGTAACGACGACTTGTTTGCCTACTGCCAACATTTGGAAAACCTCCACATTGACTTCACCGAACGATACCAGGACATTTTATACTTGGAAATACCAGACTGGGTGTTGGATCCGTTTTCAAATGTCAACACAGCAATGTCACCTCAGCTGGAAGAAGAACTTATAGAATTGACAACAAACGAAGAAACAAAAATCAAGTTTAAAAATGGATATCAAGAATTTTGGCTACAAAAACCGATCCCACAATTGTACCCTGGATTGTGGTCAATTGTTCAACGATTCTTGATAGCATTCCCATCGTCATATTTGTGTGAACGTGGATTTAGTGCTGTGGCAACGCTGCTTACTAAAAAGAGAAATCGTTTGCGTGTTACCGAACGTGGCGACTTGCGGCTGTTTTTGAGTAAATTGGAACCTGATATCAACAAACTTATTGAACAGCATCAGATTCAACCTTCACATTAGTTTTTATATAAGAATTGATTATGTTTGTTTTATTTTCAATAAAAGATACTCTACTATAAAGTTGCGTTTCAATAATCAGTTATAAGTACTTAGCGTTTTTTAAGTATGTTTAAAAAGGGGGGCGTTAAAAAATAATTTATTCTTAAAGTGGGCAGTAGACAAAAAAAGGTTGGGAACCCCTGGTATAACGGGTCAGAGTAAATAGGTTTGAGATCATCGATGTTGGTTAATGTTACGGGTCAGAGGAAATCGTTGATGAGGGTTTTCGACTAGTATTTTTTTGGATCATTGATGAGATTCATAAGGTTTGTTTGAAAGTATGGATGTATTGACTTGGAGTACGGCGAGTAGGTTTTAGATATTGTATATTTAGAGGTTTCTATGCAATCCTGTTTTTTTAAGATCACAAGTGGTATGGTAGAACAGCGATGGTTAGAAACAATATAATAAATCTGTCTTAGTATACAAAATATTTATTTTTTGTGTTTCGTGGATACATGAATCATAGTTGATGTGACCATTGACCAAAGCGAATTCGCGTGTGGCGTGATTCATGATTTGAAAACAATTTTTAAGAGCGTTGACAATGTTTGACTCGGAGTCTTTTGTGTGTAGATTATAATATACTGTATTTACAATATTTAAAGATTACAATATTCTCAAACTTGAAATGTATATATATATATATATATATATATATATATCTATGATTTTTTATTAGTAGTAATTAGCAACTCAGTGGCGAAATCTTCCACCTAATACCATTATTATTGATTAATGCGTAAACTTAATACAACATACAGCGAGATTGTATAACCCTGCATAATCAAAGGCTCTATTATCAAAGCTTATCTTTATCTATATTACATAGTGTTCCTTACACATTGGCAGTCGTAACCACTCAAAGCCAGTACCACGCATGTGCTCTCAGTTCTGTACCTTTTCACAAATTGCTTCTAACAGCCGTTCAAGGCGTGTTAATGTTTATCGCAAATCGAAGACTGTAAAGCTTCTAAAGTCTATACTTTAGAAGCAAAGCTAATCGATATCTAACTTTCCCTAGTAGGTATTCCTTAAACATTGGCAGCCGTAGAGCTACGCTTAAAGCCAGCACCACGCATTGCGGTGCGTTCTGTGTCTGTTCACAAATTGCTCCTAATAGCCGTTCGAGGCGTGTTGATGTTTATCGTAAATCGAGTTTCGCAATGCGGTCGTTTTTAACTCTTTGTTGTATCACGTAACGACGCCAGTATGATAATTTATGCGGAAATGTGCAATTTGAACGTCTCGATGCTGGAATACGATTGTTTTGAAGGCATTATTTAGACGTGGTGGCGTAGGGTTCGTTTGTTTTCGTTTTGTGGTGTGGTCGTGATGATTTTTTGGACTTGGCATCTTCTAAGTACTGTTTTCTTATTGCTTGTAGTTGTAGGTACCGCAAAATTATGATTGATTATGAAGTATACTGTAGGTGAGACTTTACAATAGTCAATTTAGAGTATGTATCCCGATTGACTATGGTGAAACTTTTGTCTCATTTAGTGTTTTAGTCTCATTAAGATTTATTTCATAAAAAAATTAATATATATTGACTTTTTGTGTATACAATTCGAAAGCGGTAAACATCACCCAGCACAAATGGTAGAATGTAATGAAAATCGGACAGTTGAGAAATTTATTTCGACTTTAAAAATATATCGAGATTAAAGCGGTATAAAACAGCAGAGTTCTATTTAATACGTCATGCAGAAATACAATACGAGAAACGGCAATTTATGCGAGTGCAATTTGCTAATTTATCTTTGATTGACGGCACAATTGGGTCACCCAGAGGAGCGGAACGAATAACTACTGTTGCCAAAACTAACCGTATGTAGGTGATGGTTGGTATTATGAAATAGCTTTTTCTAGCATTGTTAAACGTGTGATGTGTAGAATATGTGGTGTAATTAATGAATACAATGCTGAACTTTTTATGGTTAGTCATCCTTGATCACTTTGATTTATGTCACTATTAATACAGCCGGATTATTAAATGGATTGAATGTTTCATAGTCTATGCTATATGCTAAGATCCGACCTTAATAGTATTCGTGAGTCAAGGTTATGAACTAGTTTTGAGAATAATAGGTTTTATTATAATATAACTGACGTAAACGGAAAACTATGTGACCCCTTGTGCATATCTCACAGTTTCTTTCTTTGATCGTTTTTTTTTGTCTTCGCCTTACAGGTGAAGCCGACTCTAGAAAATGTCTCATTGGATAGGATTTTTGGTTGAAATATATTACTCATACTTTCCATGAATGTAGAATCTCGACACGTGTTACGATTAAATATTTACAGTACACATTATTGTTTGTTTCAATTTTAGATGATAAATTAATTGATAGGAGGTAAATTGTAATAAGGTCAAATATAATACAAACATCTATCACATTAATGTATCATGCTTTCTAATATAGTAGGTAGTAACTATTGTAGGATTGAAATTGGACTTTCCAACGATCAAGGAAAATTAAGTCGGTTTATAAGTACGTAGTTAGTTAGTACTTAGTCGATATGCTCTAATGAAAACACAACCATTGCTTATAGTAAATATTTATCACTAGTTGCGCTTTGCGGTTTCACTCGCGTGGCTCCGCTTCTGTTGGTCTTAGTGTAATGATATATAGCCTAAAGCCTTCCTCGATAAATGGGCTATCTAATACCGAAAGAATTATGCAAATCGGACCAATTGCTCCTGAGATTAACGCGTTCAAACAAACAAACTCTTCAGCTTTTTAATATTAGTATAGATTTAATTTTCGTTTTACCATTTCGTATTGACATGCTGTTTTAAGATTATGAATGAGACTAAAATATAATGTAAGTGGGTCAGTCTGTTTGAATGCGCGTTCATTGCGTTTTGTTTTTATAAGTGTAGGTTATTTTAGTGAAACTATTTTTGTTTCAACTTATGTTGGTTGTTTTTATGTTACTTTAAAAATAAGCTTAGATATTCAAAACTTTTGTATAAACTTCCTTTTACAAATTAACAATAATATATTGGGTAGGTACAACTGAAAGCTCTCTTAAATACCTACTGCTCTTTATTTGAATTGTTTATTATTAATTTGTAATTGTAATGGCGTGCCATGACTGAGGCCCATGTCCAGCAGTGGACAAACATGGGCTGATAATGAATGAACAAATGACAAGATTGCTGAATATGAATTGTACCAAGAAGAATCGATTAAAACTAGTACTCGCTATTCATTTCATATTCAATACCATAGCGGTGCGTTTCAAAATAAACTCATATTCCCTTTAAAGCACGTACAATTGTAGGTATAATTTGTACGATTGACAGGTCGGTTATTTACAATTACCCCGCAAAGTAAATGAGGACAATTTTATAAACCGCAAAATAAACTTAAGGGCTCGCCGCAACTTATACCTTCAATTACTATGGAACTGCTTAAATATGTTATTACGGTAATGCGTTGTTTGATGGTATTGTAATACTGTGTTATTATAGTCACCCAATACTGTGTTATTATAGACCCTTTAATCAACTGGGTCAGTTGATTAAAGGGTCGTATGAGTTTGGGACATGCGTGATGTTTGTGCGTTATGAAATTAATACGATAGCTATAGTGAAGTTTTTTTTGGGATTTGGTACATATGAAAAAAGTGATTGATTCGTTAAGACGAAAAGGACAATGATTTTAAAATGCTTAATTGAAACAGTAACAAATTTTTTTCGTCTGCATAAAAAAATTAAGATGTGTATTTCATTAGGTACGTGTAGACTTTAGCAAAAACTAGTGTAGTGTAGCCCTTTATTTTTAACAATATTGCGCGGTCGGAGGAGTATAAAATTTTGGACACTTTTATATCGAGAAGGTGCAGAATGCAATTTTTAAATAATGTTATAAGTAATAAATATTTTTTATCAATTAAAATAGGTACACACAATACCATGTATTTGACACACACATTTACTCTTTTGTTTTTGGTTATTGTCTAATTTCGATCACTGGTCGACAATAAGTTGAAATAAATCAATTAACGTATCCTTAATTCTCTTGCAGCCCCAGCGGCACGGCGCTGAGCACGCTCGCTCAGCTCCGGGAGTATCTGCAGACGGCCGGCACCTGCAAGTGCGGCCTGCCGTGCCCGCTGCGGCCCGAGACGGCGTTCAGCTTCGACCCGAAGGTATGTTACTTACTAGTTACCAGTTAGTTGCCGCTGTCTATTTAGGTGCCGCTGACTAGTTAGGTGCCGCTGACTAGTTAGGTACCATTGACCAGACGTCAGGTACCAGTTACCAGTTATCGACTATTTGTAGCGACACCTAGCTGTGAATCGCTCAAGTGCAATGTTTTCGCTACAGAGCATATACAACGACGCTTCCGACATCATTCATTGGGGCCTTACCGGTGGGCCAGTCGATTAGAATGGTCGAGGATTCTCCCTTTTAAGATGGAAAAATTCCACCTTTCGTCCTCGACACTGATCCCATTCTTCGGCTTTATAACGGCGGTGTTATAATTATTTGATTAAGTAATAAGCAGTTTACTTTGGAATTCAATTCTATACGCTACGATATATATTTTGTAATAACAATTAAATATCCATATCAAGAAATATTAGAAATAACTTTCTGTATTATTTATTGAACATTAATTTTCGTTTAGTGCTGATTTTCCAATACAAAATCAATATTTTTGTTGAATTTTTAATTAATTTATGCGTATCTCGTTTGAATCAATGAAAACTTATTTGAATTGATATATAGAAATAGCTAAATTATAATATTGTAACGTATATCATATTACATCACACTTCTTTCCAAATACGACAAATTAAATTTGTCTCACATATAGATGAATTTAATTAAAAACCGGATCCAATTTCAAACTAGTTATTGAAAAAACATTGCATCAATATTCATAATTAAGAAAAAACGCGTAAAAGCATATTTAAAGTAGAAGTTATCTTAAAATGTGAATATCCAGAATCTAGATATGTCCAAAGATGTCTGTTTAAAAAGTCGTATAATAGCTAGCCGTTTAAGTAATTTTTCAATTTTTGACATGAATCATTGAGACAACCGACCATACAAGTTTGTCGACTTTTTCTTGGGAAAAAGCGAGGCTGGTTCGAAGTGGCGGTGCATCGGAACTGCGCCACAGTAAATATAATACGAGCAGTATAGCAACCAAGCATTCATAAATTAATTACCTACGTACAATTGGGTTGTTACCACAGACATATATTAAGTAGACAACGCAAGTACCGCGATCTGTATGAAAACCAAGCGTTTCATATTTTTTGTACTGACCTTGACGCGTTATGACGTCACGAGCGCTTTTTAGTGATGGTAATTTCATTTTACGCTAAATCGATTAGGACGCCACTCGCGCGGCGATTCTAGTATCGTCCTATCCCATCGTACTATCTTGCTCGCTTTACCGAGCTACCGCTAAAGCTGGTTTCACTAAAATGTTTAGAGCAAATTGTGCTATATTTTGTTGGAAACCAATCTTTATGTCCCGTTGCATCGATCCATTTTTCTTTTATGTTCGGGTTACTTGGAAAACTAAAAAAACAAACATAGTCTAAGCAATAAGGAGTTTTCTTAAAAAACTCCCAAGATGACACTTTAACTAATGGCGTCCATGTCATAATATTTATTTTTAGTACCTTTGTATTAAAATACTTAAAAGTTCTAGGTCAAGTCGTATTAAATGACAAAAAAAATCTATGCCTTTTTTTCTGAAAAATTGCTCCTTCAAATTATCATTTTTCTGTTCGATTATAAAATCGATTAGAATCGAGAACTGTTGCATCAAATGAACATCACTAACCACAAAATTGGACAGAAAAATGAGAACAGAAAAATGAGAAGACGCTATTCATTGCTTATTATCATACGACGCGATCTTTACCGTGCCAAGTAAAAGCCGCAATGTATTCCGAATTATTCCGTATGATTTGGTATCCATGTTTGTCACGATCGTTTTCCACAGATATTCTTTATTTGATTTTAAAATAAATAGTGCATATTCTGATTAGAAAATTACTTACCGGTGGAAGGAAACATCTCCGATAACTCGGCCACTCACAGCTGTGGAGTTTCTACAGTTTATAACGGCGCAATTCGGCATTTTACTTTATTCAGCTTCACGTCTTTCCTTGGCGAACTGCAAGCGCGGACTGAGTGTAGGCCAGCGTCAAGTAAGTGTCATAAACTTAGTTTGGACACGGGAAGTATATGTCTGTGGTTGTTACTTTGATAAGTACTATCAAAAGTTACGCTGTAGCACACCCCGGACACTCCATACAAAATTATCGTTTTGACAGTCACACTGTAGAGACTGCAAATGTGTGTGTTAACGCTTTATGGTTGGCACATTTGTGACTAGCGTAAAAAAAAAATTCGCGTTTTTCTGATGAAATACATCCGTAAACAGCACAATATCTAACCATTTTCTACGAAAAACAATAATCACAAATCCAAAATAATAAAATTACTTTAAGTCAATTTGATTAATGTTGTCAATCTTCGTTGCGTATCGTCCTTGCAGAAAAATGTGGCCCATTTTAATCACGATCGCGCGGGGTGAGGTAAGTGTTTAATTTTGGCGGGAGGCGGAGAGTGTCCGTTCTGTAGCGTTTAGCTACTATTATGTATTCTGTGGTTGTAGTATATTAACTTGTCAGTACTCGATACGACACGGCCGTTTTAGGAAAACGTTTTGTGTGTAATTGAAGAGGGCAGAGACTGCTTACAAGTCTCGTCGATGCGCATGTTGGTCGAGTGTGCCGTTTTGAACGATTTGTAGATTGTTACCATACTGTTTGTAATCTGTTTACTGTGACTGCGCGCGCGCAGGCCGCATATATGTCACGTGTATGGGCTTATTAACCCAGATGTTACTGAAACAATTTTTGTTATCATATTAAGGTGAAATTTACATATTGTGTCCATATTGCAAAAAGTTTAACTGGAAAAATAGTATAAAAATTTTATCTATCGTGGAAATCTCGGAAAATGGTGTCCTTTTAAAAGGACGGTAGTAATATGTACTACTAAGTAGGTAGACTATGATATTAAAATGACAACATACATTTCACATATATTTATGTAGCAATATGAAAGTTTTCAAAACATAATTTAGGATGCAAGGTTCCATTACACTTAGGACAATAGAAATTGGCTTTCTTGTGACATTCTATATACCGAAGCTGCTTGTCTCTGTACCTAATGATGTGATCTTTTCCATCAAATCCAGAGGTTTCACGGAAACTCTAGCACCTTTACGTTCCTCATTCTTATATGTTTCGAGCAGAGCAGTTCCAACACTTCTACGAATGTGGAGATAATCATAATGGCCCCCTTTTACTTATATATTTGCCAAGAATTATGTTTTGCCATATCAAGTCCATGACAAATCAAAGAAAAATACCACTTCTTGCCTCTGATAGATGTCTTATACAAACCGATGCTCTGGCTGACCAGATCTGAATATGTCCACCCCTCCCATTTTCTCGTACTTTTTTTACGACAAGTATATTTTTCTTCTGTTGTTGTGAAAATTGTAAAAATTTCCGTTGTAGACACAGGCTGAATCGTATCAGAGTTTGATGCAACAGTCACAACACTGTTATCATTCCATTTGCAAAATAAATTTGTTCTGCTCTGGTCGATTGATGCTTGAATGTACCTCGTGGTGTCTTTTTCAATTCTCAAAGGCAGTAGGCAAAGGTCATTTCGCGACGCGATTTTCACGTACTGTGCCAGTAGCCTTTATTCCTCGTACTCGAAGTTCATCAATGAGATGAATGGACGTAAAAAAGTTGTTAAAAAATAAATGGAATGCAGCTTTGCCCTATATTTGTCGCAGTACATTGGCATACTGTAATACAACGCTTGCACCCAATCCCAGAGGCTTTTGGTATTTGTTTTGATTACCAACATCATTCGATTGTCCTTGGTATGGATCACACCAAACTATGCAACCTAACCGTGTCGCTCCGACCCAAAATTCATACCCCCATCTTATTGGTTTCCCTCTTATGAATTGCTTGCATGGATGGCCGCCATAGTAGGGCCCCATGGCTTCGCCGATGCTGTGATGCTCTTCAAAGAGTGCATGCGCAAAAAAGTACTCTGTAGTAGTACATATTACTACTGGCCTTTTAAAAGAACAGCAATTAAAACTGCATAAATATCACAAATAAAATGTAATCTAATAGTAGGTAATATATATTTCTGATAAAACACGTTTCAAATTACGTGTATTTAAAATAAATCAAGTAATTTGTTGTAATTTATTGATAATACATTTAACTTGATTTATCAATGGAAAATGGCAGAAATTCTAAAATAATTTAAAAATATACCACTGTTATAAAACGACACAACACTTTAATTTTCCAATTCCTACAACCGTGAGGTGCCAAATGAATATAATTTTTTTTTTCAAAAATGCCCTCATTGTTAATATTAATTTTATTTATGGTGTGTCCTTTTAAAAGAACGATAGTAACAACTGGGTTAATTAAACGGGGACATTTTGGTGCCGCTGACGGAATCTCGAAACATTGATGTGCAAACCGGATAAAGGACCGCGGGAATAAGTTGCAAGACGGCGAAATCGGCTCGTGAATTTATTTATTGTTATGATTTGTAATAATAATATAGGACAGGGTTGTGATGAAGGCAATAGGTATCTAAAATATATATAGTATTTTAATAACTAGAAAAAGCGGTCGTATAATTCGACCTTACTTTAATATAACGACTCTCACTTGTTTTCCAGTGCACGTGTAAAAACACAATTTGTATTTGTATTGTAATATGAATACAAAATATTAAGTAATATCGCGATGGCCTGACAATTATCAGGAGTTGGTCATTTTTTTGTCCATTATAATATATTGCTTTAATACAGGAAATTAGGATAAAATCAACATGCAACTTCCATATTATGGCAAAGTGAAATGTTAAAAGAAACACAACCGGTTTTAGTGTTCAAAACGTATAAATAAAACGTATATATAGAAATAGTTCCCGAAATCTAGACACAAGAGACACATAAAACACTATAACATCGCTAAGTATGCACAAACGTATTTTTAATGATAAATTCTCAGAATCAATTTATATTCATACGAGTTTAGAAATAAAACGACCACTTATCATATTACCTTGACATGAACATACAATAATAATACATACGTTTTGTTTCGCATAGAAAAATCTTTGTCAATGTGTACTCGAATAGTTTATACGAATATGAACCGTTTTTAAATAAGTATAAGGGCTAATTTGGTTTGCTTTGGAAGCCACTGTATGTAGTCACATGATTGATTATTGTAACGCGATTGTAAAGATTTAAATTTAATTAACTCTTGCAATTGTTAACGTTATTAACGATAGATTATATTGTTGTGTTTACGGTTTGTTTATTGATATGTAGGTAGTTTGAATGTGATAAAATATATGATTATTAATTTATCGTGTTCTTAGAAATTGTCTATGAAATACGACTTTTGGTGAACTTATTGTTAAAAAAGTTGTCCCGACTATCTATAGGTTTGGATTTACCTATTTTTAGTCCCCTTTTTTTGGTTAACTATAGTTGATTTACGCAACTTTGTCTGCTGCTACCAAAAATGAGAAATGTTGATTCAGTATGGTATTTTATAAGCTAACAAAAATAACATAATTCGAACCACATAGTACAACTAGTAGAACTGTAGAAGGTACAATAATAATCAACCCAATCAACCAAATCAGCTCCATAATATTCGTAGAGATTTACGTATTAGCACAAATGTATAATACTAAACGTATTAGCAAGGAATTGGCTTCATCAAATGGTGATATCGATATCTGTGTTCGCTCACAATATCGTCTCATAGCATCGCACGTGTCGGGAATAACGCAGCGTTGTTGTGTTGTGTGTACTCGCTCGTAGTCAGTAGATGCCGTGACACGCTGTGCGGTCAACACACCGTGCTGGTGTGATCAACCTTTGGGACAATAAATAGTATAGTTTGTGGGATAAGTTTGGCTTTGGGTGAAGAGTACGTTTGTTATCGTTTTGACTACGCAGTCAATCCAAATTTCGAGTTAAGGCAATTTAATCAAATAAGTAAGAAAGGCAAATATCAATTCGTCGAAAAAAATAGGATTTAGTGATATTAAAAATATATTCTTGTATTTTACTCTTTAGATAACAGATACATTGTACATACATACAATTAATTCTTCAAACAAAAATCCCATGCCAAAGGTTGGGCACACGCGCGTTGCGTAGTAATTCAGAACACAGTATTGCCTAACAAGTGAGTCGTTAGAGCTCGCACACTCCGCCGTGTGGCGTGTGCACACACGCTGCCCGCTGAATGTACTCAATGGGGCAGCATAATGTGTACTAAACTTTACGTTTAAACATTTGCGTCTGAAAAAAAGGTTGAGCACACTCGCCCGATTTGAAAACGTTGCGGACCTTTGAATTCGACTCTTTGATTTGAATTAAATGATGGTTTTCTGTGGGCGTAGTAAAAGTAAAAGGATAGTAAAACAGATGGTTTTTGAAATGTGCTAGAAGTTTATTCGAAATATATAGGCAATTGATGTCATGTTGCTTCGTCATAATGAAGCATTTTATATGAGAAATAAAGTTGACAATGGTATCTGTACTTCTTGGACTATGGAAAGAATAAACAAATAAGTAAACAATTTAGGGTCAGTTTCACCGCTTACTGATAATGTCTCAGATATCTTATATATACGTCATTTAACTAACAGATAAGCTAAACAAAGGATATCCAGAATTTATGAAATCGTTCAGTCATCTCATCTTCTATAAATTTTCAATACAAAAGACGACATTCAGCATTTGAAACTGATGAATGACGACAATCAAACGAAATTTGAATACAGCACGGTGGTGCGACGGCATCGCAGGTTACAAATTGAACAGTATCTATCTGTCTAGTCATCTATTTATCTGACTATTGTTATAGTGTTTAAGTCGACAACCGACTCCTGGACTATGAATAATTACTATGAAATGTGAGATGTGGATTTATGGCGTTTGTAGTTTGAAATAGAAAAATTATGAATGCCTTGATAGGTTAAAGTTTTCGTCATTTTCATCAGTGTACAATAATCAATACAGTAGGTTTCTCTATTTGTAATTTTACTTCAATAAAATTCTTCGAAAAAGAACTTTTTAAGTCATAAGTATGAAATAAATGTACAAACAACATTTGGAATCGTAAGTTATGAATGATATCCGCACAGTCTAAATAAATATCGGTCACGAACCCGGCACGAAAATTTATCCTAGTACGTTTTCGATATAATTATTCCATTTTTTAATCTTTGATTCATACTGAATAACAAATAATAAAAATGATTTGTCTTATAACAAACATCGGTGACCATAAAACAACTAAGATATTGTTTTAACTTTAAGTCTAGACGCGGCAAAGTCTAGACGATTTCTTTTCTTTCAATATACGCTTCGACAGTTTAATGTTTCTAAGAATAAATAATGGTACTGTATGTTAGTCATTATCCTATGATATTATTATTAATGTTTTGTATTATAAACACTAGCAATATGTATGTCCGTTTTGATGTGATTCTATAAATTTTGACGTTTTGTAACTTCTTGTAACTTAGAGTTTTGGTATATTTATATCTTTTACTAAATACAAATACTAATCAATGATAATAACTAAATCTATTTTATATTTATTGACATACATTGTATGATATTCAGATCATAATAAATTATCTGTAGATGATAATACTTAAATGTTTTCGACATTTCCTTCAATTTAGCATTTGCATTTGATCTAAATCAAATCACTAATGATCTTCGTCACGATTAAGCTTCCTTACATCATCCATCCTGTAACAAACGATGATTAATCGTTAGGCTTATAGACGGTAATGTAGCATGACATGCTTCACATGCATGCATGACCGTTTAATTTAATGAATGACATGCAAACTACGTGCTGGTAGCTGATTGACGAATCTTTCTATTTTCTATTCTGCAAGCATGACTGACATGCCGCATGATCAGTTAGGTCTACGACATGACATGCAAAAGATTAGTGTTTAACGAACTATACTCAGGCTGGATGCGAAATGTATAAAATTGCATGATATGATTTCATGTTTACTCATGTAGCATGACAATTCACGTAAACGCATTACCGTCTAGGGACTACTTTACAGGCGCCTAAGCTATATGAACGGATTCAAACTGTAAATCTCGTTGTAATAGAGGTGGAGCGACACAGCGACGCGGACGGTGACAAGTTAATTCTGTCAAAGCGAGACTCGGCTTTGTGCACTCGAAATGTACAAATTGCATTGGCGAGAGTGGCGGGAGGGGGTGGGGGGTGCAAGGTGGCGGTGCGCCTTTGTGACGTCTTGAGATCAGTGTTGAATATACAGTATTGATTCCTGTTTGTTGTTACATGATGTCACTAATATGTAGCGGTTTTTAAGGTCTTGTTGTGTTCTAATTGAGTTTCGATTACGAAGACTAGCTAATTTTAGGTGAACGTAAAGTTTGATGAGATTATATACAAACACCAAATGCAAATTCATCCAGTCATCAATACTAAAGCAATGGCCTTATTTTCGTTATAAAACTTTAGATCAGATTCTATACAAAAACCAAATGCAAATTCACCCAGCCTATAAAAAATTGGCCTTATTATATTTTCGCAACAAACATTGAATAAGTATTTAGTCTATTCATTAATATTCTTTCAAAACAAAACCCAAAAATGTAATTACTGGCTGAAAATATTTAGAGATAAATTATTATTGTTTTCAAATAAAACCCAAAAAACGGTAATTACTGGCTAAAAACTAAAAAGCATTATGCAATATTTATAAAGTCAAGCATTACTTTGAAACTATTGGAATTACAACAATTTATTGCTTCGAAACTCGTCGCTGACAGCTCTCTGCTGAGGCGTTCACTTGCTATTAATGCTAGCTGTATATCAATTTTGAGTGTATCTACGATTTCTTAAATGCTAAATTTAACGATCTGTTTCATAGGTTGATGTGTGTGCCAATAATCGTGCAGCATGTACTGAGTTGATTTGTGTGAGAGTAATGCTAATTTGATACTGTTTCTTGATGGGATTTGCTACCAATTGCCTCCTTCTTTTGATTATTTGGAGTCGCCTAGTATTATGGAAGACTACAATTTTCTCATTTGTCCCTGTACCTGTAACATATTTCATGCCCTGTAGCATGTTTGAGAGAACCTCTTCACTGGTAACCCCTAATTTAGATCACTTACTCACTGTGTATCCCTTGTGATACAATTTACCAAACACAGGCAATGTAACGGGCCCCAACTAGCCACATAATAAATTCGCTACACTTTTCAATAATAATGTCGTCGGTTTGCAAACGAGTTTTTACAATTTCAAGGCTACGCGAATTGATTAGTCACTGTATTATGCAAGAACATTATACCCAAGCGCACCTCATAGATATGTCTGTAATAATGTGTGCCTTGAAATTTTAATATTAGTTTAATTTATTGTTTCAACTGCTACTGCAATTTAACTTGGGAAATGTATATTATACGTAATTAAGTATGCATGTATGCCACGTTACTACGTTGAGTGTATGCTGTATTCGGGTATTTTATATGGAGAAATAGGATTTCGCTTTTGGAAGATGAGCGATAAGGTCAGTCTGGAGTTTGATACCGAAAACTATTTACTGATCCACTTTTTCCTCGATATTTTGGGCATCATATACTACTATATATTCTTCCGATGTTTTGACGATAATTTTGAAATATTTTCAATTCAATATGGTCATCAAATTTTGACTAGGTAGTAATTTACATAGTTTTCAAAAGTCGTATTGTAACTGTCCTACAGCGACGTAACTAAGGCAATAAGAATATGTCAGGATCTAACTTTGTTGTTAAAGTCTATTTCATTCTTAGCGTGTTTTTAATATCTTCTTTTAAACCCTGCTAACTTATGCAAACAATTTATTTAGTTCTGTCATCATGTTAAATCATTTGATAATCCTGTTTCTGATTTCAAGAAACAATAAAAATACCTATGCTATATTTATTGTTATTAATATGTTCTCTTAGTTTTAGAAAGTTACTCGTTCACTTTCACATTAATTATATGTTATGTGCTTTTTTGATTTGTACAAATCCCAACACGACGCTAATACAGTAATTATACTCTTCTCGTACGCTCGGATACACAAATTATAATTATACCGTGTTCGTAGTTTGTACAATGTTTTCGACTTGTTTCATTTGTCATATCTGACGTGCTTAATTATACACTGGTCTTATTCTGATGGCTAGATATTTGGCAAAGCATGCAGAGTATTTAAAGCTTTAGTTATGTGTTCTTAGAGTTTATTTTGTATTGTTGTGCGAGGGAATAATAATCTATTTGATTTTAATGTCTCTCAACTGGTTGTTTCGCATTTTTGTTAATGAATTGCTAATGATAATTCTTTTGTACGTTTAATGATGCTTATTAAAGTGCTTGTCTGTGTAATGAATTGAGTGCTGAATCGTATTATATACTTGCAAGTGGAAAAGCTAGGTTCTTATTGGTTTGTTGATTGCTTGATTGATGAAGATCCTTTGCGAATGTAATGCTCGCTGTTGATTGCTTGTCAATTAGCCAATTATTGTCTGTTGTGTTTGGTTCTTTATTCTATCTCGTCATGTTGCATTGGGGTTTGTTTTATCAAAATAAACAATTTAGAATTGTTTACCTACTTATGTAGGCAGCATTCTGGTGTATTTAATGAGTTTAAGTTTTTGTCTTAGTGATTATTTGAGTCTAATAACAAATAATTAATGAATGCTCTTCTAGAATCAAGAATATTCTTTCTAATGTACATTGAAGTTGCCACCACCGCCTCGCCAAGTCGTAAGACTATTATAAAATAATAATAAACTGATTCATATTTTAAAAATTTGTCGACCGATTTAAAAGTAAATTTTTCAGTTTCTGCAAGTAATATGCAACAATAAGCATGCATTGGCCCGCGGAGGTTCCGCATAGCAACAGTGCGGAGTGACATTTAAACGATCGATCAAGGCCCGATATTTCCGCGATTTTATCCGAAGGATTTATTATAAATGCTTTGTCTCGAAAGTGGGTACCGGTTGGAGAGCGCTCGGAATGTGAATGCGTCAGGGAAATTGATTTTGTAACTGATAGTATATATGATAAGGAATAAGGTTGGTATGTGAAGCTGGGTAATGTTTTGGATGGTGTGGAAATTTTGGGGGAATTAATGTAGAAGAATGTGAAGAATTGGCTTTCGGTTGTGGGGTTTTATGAAACTGTGTTGATATGATTTTGTAACTGATAGTATGTGATAAGGTGCAAGGTTGGTATGTAAAGCTGAGTGAAGTTTAGGGATTATTGTGGACGTTTTGGGGGTTACCGTGATGTCTAATTGCAGAATTATTTTCAATGTGGGAAAGTGATGGCGCTAGACGACAAAACTGCTTTAAGACAGGATGGTACGGGGGCTAATACCATGAATAACTCTTTTATTTGACGTATTCTATTAGTAATTTATTCATATCTCTACCATTTTGTAGGGAGTTGTTCTTCTTTAATCCTTTTCTAGTATAATCATGATAATTTATCTAAATGAGCAACATAAATTGCACACATCGCATTAATGTACATCATATCTTTCCGAAATTAGAAATAGAACCGGTTTTATCGCCGCAAATGGTTTATTACGTGTTCACGGAGTGTAGAATGATGATATATTATCATAATACATTATACTTACTAGTTTAGAGTTACGGTAATTTCTTAACATCAGTTTAGAAGTGTACACACACAATTATAATGTGCGAAGAACGCACACAAGTAAACGTCGTATGTAATTTGAGCTTTTGATACAAAAAGTGTAATAAAATTGGATTACAGAGTTATTATTAGTGAGTATATAAAAAGCTAGCGTCGTTTCCGCTACGGCCGGTCGGTGGAGTATGTAAAGTAATTAATGCTAGATCGGTTTCTAAGTCGACTTTCTCGCGGTGAAAGTCCGTAACATAACGTCGGCGTGTGGTTTTGGTGTGGCGGGCAGCGGTAAATGTTCTTTCGCAAAGTGTGTTTTCTTTGTTGTGAAATGTTTGGAAAGTTTATTGGCTTGGAGATTCCATGTTAGGTGGCACAAATATCAATTTACTGGAAGGAATCTTATTAGAAACACGACTATTCTATAAAAAATTAAAGCCTATCAATAATTATGTAGTAATTACACATAAATGTACATATAAGTACTTCATAATATTACAGCTGTACTCCACCTTTATTTGATTAGCCTTTATCTATGAGTAACTATTTTAGTTTATCGTTTTAAAATGTTCTCTTTTCGTTGTGAATAATAAAAACGTCTCGTTTTGTTTCGTATTTTCATTTAATTGTTGTTGGTCCTTTTTCATGTTTTCTTTTTTAGATTTCCGCTTATCGCTCATCCCACTTCTAAGAACATAGCTTTCAGTAATAGTTACGCCTATGATCGCGAGCCATTACACGTGACCTTTAGCAACCTTTCTATTTAGTACCTACCGATTGTTTTGAGTTTAACCGTTCATTTTGACTCGTGATATACCCAATTACCTAACGTCTTCATAGAGTAATTAACCTATTGGTTTTTCATTTTCAATTATTTGAAGTATTTCGTCGTTATATCTAGATAATAAAAGCATTATTTTTTTGTATCTTGGAAATTTTTCGTTAGTTGATTAGAAATAGGTTATTTTTTAGTTTTTAATTATTAGTGAGAGTTTTTTTCTAAGTTTGATGAAACGTACGGTACTTAGGTACGTACCTACTACCTATACAGGAAATTAATTATTAAAACGGTTCCTACGCCTTGTAAAAAGACGCCTCTGTTTTACGTTCGCTAAAATTATTACTGATGTTTAATCCACAAAACTAACAAAGTATTTAAATTTAAAGAAGGTATAGTTTGATTAGTGTATTGAAGGCAAATCTGCTTTGTAGAGATAGCTCTACCTATGCAACATTTCTAAGGATCAGCGGAGAATTTTTTTCTCTGTCTCTATTATTTATGCTTATACATATTCACTTATTCGATTCGCCAGTTTTTGTGTGCAAAGGGAACAAAAAAAAACAACATTAATATTAAAGTGTTCGATTTATATTTTTGTCGGGGTGTCCTTGATATTGATTGAATGTAAAAGATCTATTTATAACAATAATAAGTAGGTACGTAGGAAGTTATCTGTTGCTGTAAACATCTCGTTAATCAGGTATTTATTCGTGGATATTGGATACGAGACAAAAATCAAGGTTGAAAAATGTTTATATTTTTGAAAATTACACTGAAAATTATGATTTTATACCGTTTATAGAGAACTAGCTTTCCGCCCGCGGCTTCGACCGCGTTTTCAAAGAAAAACCCGTTCCCGTATGATTTCCGGGATAAAACCTATCCTATGTCCTTTCTCGGGTATCAAAATATCTCTATACCAAATTTCATGCAAATTGGTTCAGTAGTTAAGGCGTGATTGAGTAACAGACAGACAGACAGAGTTACTTTCGCATTTATAATATTAGTATGGATTAGTATGGATTCATTGAATTTTTTATCTAAGAGGAATAACGCGATATCATTCAAGAATAATTTAATTGGCTTTAAGTACCAATTTTTAACATAAAAGTTTTTGAATTAGACCTACTAAGCCATTTTTATTTAAAACTCAATTTAATAGTTTTTCTCCAATAATCGATCGTTTGCGATGTAAGTGTGTAATGGCCACTGTCGCGGTTCGTTGGCTGTTAAAGTTAGTGACTAAACGTGCAGTAATGTTGGAGCAATGTGTATGGAGCATATGTTATGTTGCGGGCGTGTGGGGAAACGGGCGGATGGTGAAATGGCTAGTTTTTTTTTTCAGTTGTGGGTGTTATGTTTGAATAAATTGAAAACATAATTCTGTTTAAAATTGAACATTGATAGAGTACCTATTATGATGTATTTGTACGAATACAGATTACAGTAAAAGTAACGGAATTAGTGTGGCAATCACCGTAGAGGAAATTGTGTATAGAATTGGTGAAAGTAATAGTACTTAGATCATAATATATTCAATTGGTATTTACCACTATAAATTCGTCTATTTATTTATTAGTCCCAAACAAAGCACAATGTGTTCTAGCCAAACGTATGAACACGACAACAACCTTGTCATTTAAAACACAATGTACAAACACACCACAACATTTATTCAGTGGCAACAATATATGACGCAATAATCAGGGTCGCTAATCACTGCGCCAAGTGGGTCAAAATTCAAAAATAGCGCATACTATTAAATAACATGGCGATGGTAAGAATACCTTGAAGCAGTGCGCCTCGCTTCGCTGGCTCTTTGAGTAACTGGTTGGACGTGCAGACATAATGTAAAGGCAATCTATGAGTGAGTCGAGTGCGATCTAATATGTGGCTTTGTGGATATTCGATATATACATACTTTTCTAGTACGTAAATATTTGCTTAACGTTACTTGTCGTCTTTACTCATATTTAAAGTAGTATTAGTAAATTATTATAAAGTGGTAGACGTTCTTAAGTAGGAGGTCGTCAAATTGGAGAGTTTTTTTATTGTTTCAATTTAACTGTTAGCTCAAACAATTTAAAAGTTTGTTTTACCATTAAAAAGCAACAACTGTCCTCTGTAGCATCCTATACTATTTAGAGTACCAGTTGAAATACTTTACTAGACCACCAGCTACAATATATTGTTACCGTTTTGACACTCCCACCGTAACACACACAGGAACAGTTGCGCGATACGCGTCAGCAAACCGATGCGATGGTGCGATACGTGGTCGGCTGTGTTTGCGCTATCTTTGTTTTATTTATTTATTTATTTATTTATTTGGTCAACCAACATTTGTTTACAGTGATTCTTACAATATAAATATTACATGCATCAACATATGTTCTTGCCGAAAGTAACAAATAATTAAAGGTTAACACAGCATGCACCAATTAAACAGAGCTATTTCTTAAAAGTACAATACAGACATGTTATTATTATTAATGAATAGATGGAATAATTTAATTTTTTCCTGGGCTTAAAAAATTATTTAACCAACGCCACATCTTTGCTGAGTTTAGCATTCCCTTTATTTGCCATACTGAGTACGACCAGTTGAATATTCTGCACTGAACGAGCAGGAATGATACATTGTTTCATCTTTGTCACTACTTCCGTAACATAAAGGAGAAAGGGGTTACTGTGTCTTTTTAATGCAGTACCAATTCCAGTATGGGAAAGTGATGGTATTGGAAGACCTCATCTGTCTTTTTCCACTCTGGAGTTAGTACTGGTTAAAAACGTCAGGGTGACCCTTCTCCGTTGTGATACGCCTCAGCAAATCGACGTTGCGATACATGGTTGTTGATATCTCTGTTTATTGGCCATTGTGGCCACTGTTGGCTCTGTGCAGCTAATTTATAACGCCCAAAGTGTTAAGTCAATGTCATGGATTTAATGTATGGCATGCGATGGTTGTAAGTTTTAGCGAGGTGCGCGATGTGTGAAGATTGGATCGGTTTTGGAAGCATTTTTATCGATATGGGAATTGTTTGTAGGTAATGTACTGTTGGTGAATTTGCCTTTTGGCCTTTTTGTCTGTATTGGAGTACGGGTTCTTTGAGTAGAGAATCGTGATTCATAACCTATAACATAATATTTGTATTTTTGTTGTGACTTTTTGTATATATTTCGCGTGAGTGTAGGTATACAGCTTTCACTTGTATGTTAAAGTGATAATAGATGCAAACCTATAAAATAACTTGTAAATATGTTTAAGGATATAGAAAGTGCATCTTGTACAAAAAGTAAACATACGAATATCAGTTATGTAAATAAACAGAGGAGGATCGGTTGGGTAAAGAAAATAATGTTTTTAAATTCTGTACTTAAAATCTTCTATAGCGAGGTTTCTATTGATCAAATTTCCAAGTAATATAAATTATATTGCAAGTTGTAGAAAATGAACATTGCAAACGATTTCTACAGCGACAGGAAATAGAATATCTTTACCCTATTCAATTAGTAGATTACGATATTACCCCTATAAACATGTTTCTGTGAAATACGCAGTGGTATCGTAGAAATGGGTTTATGTGAATATATCTGTCTCTTTGTTACACTTGGACGGTAGTTGATACGTATCATTCGTAGTGTATAAGGGCTGAGTGCACGTTATCTTAGTTTATTGACTATTGTGGCATCGACTCCTGAATAGCGCAATTTATAACGTGAAAGGTGCTAAAGAATTTCTCAGCAAATCCGCTCGATAAAAAGAGTTGGGTTAGCTGCTTGTTTTGTAGAGTGGTCGCGTGTATTGTGATTAAAATAGGACGTATTGTATGTTTGTGAATGTGAATTATAGATGTGAAGACTACAATAAAATGAACTTACTGGAGTGGAACATGTTATATAAAGTTGATAGATTTGTTGCTTTCATAAGTATTTTATGTAACGTGTGCGTACATTGAAGTGAGTGCGCAAAATTATTATCACCTAAAAATATTTGCACATTAAAAATAGATGTGATTATTTATTAAGCACTTTACTGGATTGTTTACAAAGCGCTATGTATTGCACCGCAACACATGTTGACTTTTCACGATACATACATCTAGTTCATATTTGTCATGAAAGACAACCTTTGGGTTGCCTATTGTTCAATGTTCATGTTAATTTGTAGGTACTTATGTCTATAAACAAGCAAAGTTGCAATTGCGAGTAAGCAAGTTGGTAAATTCATTTTTGGTTACATGTAAAAATTTGTATAAGGTACTGAAGAAGCGACAGTCACAAAAGAACAGTTAATTTCTCAACTCGTGACCTCATTACGACATATTACGCATTTAAAAGATCAACTTCAATAAACCTATACAATATAACATCGCACGTGTCCACACAAAAATGAAAGATCATTCAGTTTGTACGTTTCCCAAACACGTGGTCTTTAATCGTATAGCTAAGTAAATAGAGATGGCCTCTTCACTCGGTATGGGCTGACCTATATAGCCCTCATTAGATACCGTCAAAAGGGCCGGTCTCATTGGCCTGTTTCTTGAGTGTGACTCTAGTGTTGTATGGGAATGGAAAACAAAGTCGAGTTGATTGCGTCGTTTTAATGAAATCGTATCGAATTGTAAAAGCAATTATTTGTAAATTTCGCGTTTATGAAGATTTTTGTTTGCCTAAAATGTTTGATATATCTAACTGTTATGGGCACAATAACGATAACAGTGCTTATACATTTTCAGTTCTTTCAATCTGACTTTAATGTTAAATATTTTATAAACAAAATCTGGAAATTAATTGAGGTAGAAGAAATAGAGGTTCGACACACTTCTTCAAACAGACCTTATTAATGTATTTCTAATATTTTCACTATATGCTGCGATATATTTGTAATGTAAACGCCATCGTAATACATGGACTTACATTGTTTATTTAAACCATTATTAATGTGTATACTCCAAAAGAGTATAAACATAATCATTTAAGAACCACAATTATTCATCTTCCTCCATCCCAAGATTGAGCGCGGCCGCGGCGGAGAGAATGACCTAAATAAATATAAAGTGGAAATCCAAAGCTTGTACTTGTTTACATTGTATTGTCCCATTGTGAGATTAATCTTGAGTTATTACTGTACTGCTTCATGTATACTATTATATTAATTACAAATATTATAAAGATTTTTTTTGTTTCTTACGATTTAACTAAAAAACTACTCGATCGAAAAAATAGCATGGATTACAAAAATCCACTTGAGTAAAGCTTTTTATAGAGGATTTTTTAAAATCGAGCACATAATTTTTTTTGAAAAAGGAAAAAAAGGACTCATACAAGAAGTTAATTTTATAGGCACGCTAATGTTGTAAATGTAATGTAAATAGGTTTAGTGCAACAGCCGCGTATAATTTTTTTTGAAAAAGGAAAAAAAGGACTCATACAAGAAGTTAATTTTATAGGCACGCTAATGTTGTAAATGTAATGTAAATAGGTTTATTAAATTTTTTAAACATTCAGTATAGAGTATAGACACAATAAAATTGGACATCGACATTCTTATATACCTAACCTACAAAACCTAGTATTAATGAACAATACACTTCCCACGAAGCCAGTCACTACTCACTACTGACAGTTTCAATCGCAAAGGCACAAAGGTCACTGTTCCGTCACGTTAGCCACCCAGGGCTGGCACAAAGGAGTAAATGTGATCGATCCTGGCACCGCATTGAGACATTGCTGATTATTCAGGTGGCACGAGTCTCGTAATTTGTCGCTCGCCACTAATTAATATGGGCGTTTACGGGTTCCCAATGATGTGCCGCAGGGTGCCGCGCTCTATCTGGTAGGGCTGCCAGAGAGTAGTCTTAGTACTGTTGTGGGTGAAAGGTTTTTCAGTGATGTTTTTTATGAGCTTTTTTACATTTATTACGAGGTTTCCTGTTTTTAATCCTTTTCTGTGAAAATAATTGCTAAAAATGGATCAATTATTTTTTATAAAAAGTATTGATATTATAGTAACACTGCTATATTAATAAAAATATCTGAAATGTGTGGAATTATTATTAGTTCATTGTGAGTACGGTTAACTTTGAACTACAATACAAAGAGTCCTTGTTTTGTCATATTCGAAAGTTTTAACATGTAAAAATTATGCCTAGCGCTTAATTGTTTAACTGTTTTCTATTATTTACAAATTATTTTCTTCTTTTCCTGAAATTTTCTCAAATGCATGTGCATGTAAAACTATAAAACTTAAATAAACAATTTTGTCTAGTCAACGCGACAACCTTATCCGTGTGTCTTTGAAAGTCGCCCGAATTCGGGAAATGCATTATCTCGCAAAGTGGATACGTGCGGCATTAATTGTGCCCACTCGTGCCTCCGTTTCCAATTAGATGCCTTAATTGAACCGCCCTTTTTGACTTTAGTATATGTATTCATTTGTTCGCGATGTGGTCAGTGGAGTGGCTTTTTTCGAGTACTTACCTGTTCCATGGAGCGGAATAGTCTTTGGGTTCTTTTGCTATCGAAATGCAATAAATATATGATGCTTGTAATTACATATCTATTAGCGTTCATAGTTTTTTTGCTAAAACCAATTTTTTTTTAATATTATAATTAGGAGAATATATATCGACTAGGTTGCCAGTCAAAATTTGGCCGCAAGCATTTTTCATAAGAAAATTTCTAATCGATTTTTCGGAAAACGGTCGGATTTCGGTTTTTTTGGTATATCTATTTTTTAAAGAAACTTAGCAAAACAATAACTTATTCTTGTAGATGTTATTCCGCTATTAATGTACCTACAAAGTAAAACTTCCCAATTATCCATTACAAGATACACACACGTCAATAAACAACACAAAATGAATATTTAATTCAGTACCATGTAATGAACACGACGCGGCGTTTAATTTGCGAATGTTGGCACTATGCGTAATTGATGCCTGTGTTTGTTCCAAGGGTAATATTGATGTGACTGGACACCGGGCGTACGAGCATAGTATAAAGAGAGAAGTATGTTATCTTCGAACAAAGGTACATCGCGCCGTTTGTATGTCCGCGGAGCGCTTGGTCACGCCCCCCGTTCATGTACGTACGCACGCACACAACGCCGCTCGGTTCTTTCTCATGGACCGTTCTCGTGATGGCAACGCTATTGCTGTGAGCGGTCGATGTTTGTTTATACATTTATTTAAAATATCATTGCGACAAGTGACAACCCTGCGCCTCGCAAGTTTAGGCACCGTGCGCTCCTAAACGCCGGGAGTTGGCCTACGTCTCTCTTTATACTATGGTACGAGTTTAATATTTACTGCGGATTAACGGGATATACAGACCCGGTTGGTAGACTTAATATTGATGGAGGTGTAACTAGTATAGGTATACTGCGTTTGACTGGGGATTCTTTGTTGGAATGCTTTGTGTCTGGAATATGTGAGAAAACAAAAGGTTCGATTCAGTAGTATTTTGCAGCGTCAAAGGTGTTGATTCGAACGAATTAATAATCCTTTGACTTAAAATTTGATTTAAGAGCCAGACCAAAAGTCAGACAGAGTAAAATAGAGGATTTCTAAGTAAATCGTATTGAATCAAATGACATGACACATCATTGACGTTCCTATTCTAAATTGTACCATGTAGTAGGTAGGTATAGTATGGAAACATTGGTAGTGAGTACTATTCGTGTTGCATCTTGACTGTTGATGTGTTCTTTTTCTATTACAGTCTCCACTCTGCAGATCATTTTTTGTCTTGCGTATTTCAAGGATTTGATTGTAGGAATTCCTAAATTTTGTACCTACTTATCCAATGTTAATTGGTGACTAACTGTTGCCAGATTTATTAGCAAATATATTATTTAATTGTTATGTAAATTCAGATTGTAAATCTAAATTGGGATCGAGATATTGATTTAAATCTATACTAATATTATAAAGCTGAAGAGTTTGTTTGTTTGTTTGAACGCGCTTATCTCAGAAACTACTGGTCCGATTTGAAAAATTCTTTCGGTGTTAGATAGCCCATTTATCGAGGAAGGCTATAGGCTATATATCATCACGCTAAGTCCAATAGGAGCGGAGCAATGCAGGTGAAACCGCGGGGAACAGCTAGTAATAGATAAAGATCGTAATCGTATTTAAATTTATGTTCAGCTTTATTCAAAGCTTATCACCTTAAATCACCTCAACGTTAAATATTTTTTGTTGACAATCCAGTGGCCGTGATCTTTCGATTGTGTACTTGAACTTTTTATTTTGATAGATATAAATCTACCTACATTAGTATGGATTTGATATTTATTAATATGCAAGTGATATTTAAATATATCTCTGGTTGATGCATTAATAATTGTTCACAAGAAAAATACATAATTCTCCATTCTTTTTTTCGCTTTATAATAAGTATTACTTTTGATAGGACAAGCTACCTCCATATTTTACATACTTAGAACTAGAAAATGTCCACTACAGATTATCAAACTACCCGCATGTATAATATAAAATGTTTAAGCTATTAGAAATATTTTATACTAGCTTTCTGCCCGCTGTTTCGCTAGCTTTGTCTAAAACGTAATAAATTGTATACTAAAACATTCCTCGAGAACCTCTCTATCTATAAGAAAAATCGCATCAAAATTAGTTTCGTGGTTTTAAAGATTTAAGCACACATAGACTTTGTTTTATACTATGTGATTAAAGATGTCAACTGATCACATTAGTTCTTTACAACGCCACTCAAATTTCCTATAAATACAGGCAACAAATCCATCAGCTCTCGCGTAATAATTAATTAATTGATCGCGGTCGAAGCCACTTTATTAAATTAAACAGCTAGTTGGGTGCATGATGGCCTACATTCAGCGCATTATCGAGATCGCAGCGGCCTGATGCAGATTACAGCTGTGCTATTACGAACTATATAGTGTATGTAAATGGTCCGTGATAAGGTTTAAACGGTCGTAGGTAACTCTGAAGTATGGAGTGACTCGGTGGTGCAAGGAGAGATTAAAGTTGTAGGGTAGTGCGCGGGCTTGTTGTGTCGTGGAATTATTGTGGTTGAATAGTCAGTTGTTAGTGTTTATCTTGACAGTTGATTAACTGGTTCTAAAAAAAGTGTCGCGAGTTTTAGTTGGCTATTAGAATTAATAGTGATTATGTGAATAAGTGCATAGTTATTGCCTTTAGTAGGTACCTACGTAGTGAAAATACAACTAAATTGTGTGAAAAATCTTTTAAAAATGCAGAATAACTGAAAATCGTGTAGGTACTTAATACTTATGCTAAAAAAACACAACTTTACGACAATAATTTTATTGAAAACCAAATAAATGTTACAACTTTCAACTCACATGTCTCTGTTAACATTGTAAGCAACAATATAAAATTATATAATTAAATTATTTCTTCCTCCCCAGGTGTTGAGCAAACCGTACCAGGCGGCGTCCGGCGCGGAATTGACGAAGCTGTGCAACCACAAGCGGAAACTGCTAGCGACGCTGCAGGCGCGCGCGCAGTCGCCAGCCACGCCACCGCCGCAAAGTGAACAGAAGAAAGGTACTTTTAATTTTATTTTTTAACTAGTTATTGTAATAAAATATGGTCTAGGTCACTCGGAGATAATGTAGCTTTCTGCTGGTGAAAGAATTTTTGAAATCGGTTCAGAAGTTGTGAAGTTAAATCGTTACAAAGAAACAAAGAAATCTTTGATGATTGATGTCGATTTTACTATGAAGGAGTTATGCGAGAGGTAGTAGATATAAGGTAGATGATAGTCGAAGCAAATTGGCCAAACTTCGGTCGTGTAATATTTAACCTGAATAAAATCTGTAATTATTACATATTCGTTATTATTAAGTTAAATGTAAATGTTCTATGGTCTTCACTATACGGAGTGTTTTGTATTCAATGAAAGCTTTCGCATAACATAGAATAAGAACGAGAAAACTTGACGATTCACAAAACTTCAAAAGTTGCAATAGAATTTCTTAGAACTCTATAGTAGAAATACAGCGTTAGTGCCACTTTATTCGGTCTTTATACGTCTTTACTTTCAGTTTACGAAATGCAAGAAATTCGACATTAGGTATTACGATTAAAATTTGTTTGTTAGTGTTAGTAATATTCTGAATTAAATCTATATTCTTAATTATTATTCCTTATTCTTAATCGCGTTACATGCAAGCAAATCCGCGGACTCAAGCTAACTAAATCAATAATCCTCCCTCATCTAATTAATGTTGTTTGTAACTTGAAATTAATGAAAACATCAAATGCGATGCGATATTTCAATTTGGATGGTAATTTTAATAAATAATTCGCAACGAAATAGCAAAGTTTGGCGAGATGGGATAACAATAAACAAATTATTATCATTATTATTCATGTCATGGGATAACGAAATTGACGTTTAAATAGCTGGCGAGTAATTAAATTGTGTATTTTATTAGGGCTGCCTACTGTTTAGTTTTTAGAATTTATATTTTAATTGGAGTCTACTCTGCATTGAATAAATTTAATTTCTTTTTGTCCTATATAATTCTTTGTCTCCATTGTCAAGTGCTTTAGATATTTTGATGAACTATTTGAATGTTGAAATTGCTATTGATGGCTGAAAAATGTTTAGTTTCAAAATATAAATCGCTCAATTCTTGATGACTTTCGTTTCAACCGAAGTAGGACGCGCTCTGTTGGACTAATTAAAGGGGACTTCTATCAAAAGAATTATCAAGTTATCTTACATTATTAGCTTGCTTAACTATTGTTTTAACAAACCATTAAGTTTAATTAAATTGGATATTAGTTTTTGGTCAACCCTGGCGAGCTTTTAGTGTCCATCATCCCTTGTTATTCCAACCCCAAGGTTTCATAACTTCATTTAATTCCACGACGAAATGAAATTGTCACTAGCAGATCCTTCCAGACGTAATTGCAATATTCTCAACTTGTATAAAGAAGTCTTAGTTGTTGTTAGTTTATTTTTATTTGTGTAAATTTGGTTATTTTCTTAGATTGCATAAAAATAATTCGAAAAAGTTTACTAGTGGGGAAAGTGTGTTTTTATTTGTGTATTTGTCATTTGACAATGTTAAAAAATTTGGAAATGTTTCACGTTTTATTATTATTTGGATCGTTTTCTGGACAATAATCAACCTTGATGTACTTAACTACTAACGAATCTCACGGTACACTGTAGTTATCACATTGAAACACAAGTTAACAAATCTGCTTTTTAATAGTAGGTGTAAATATCAATAGTAACAATATACCAGAATATGATCCACTGTGTATACAAATGCAGGTTTTATACCTTCTATATATACACATACGCGATAAAATCATTAATTAGTTCTATCAATAAAGTTTTATAAATAGAAGACTAATTAAAAAGTTGTTCTCGCATTGCAATTATTCCCATAGTGTCAATACTCAATATTTATCCATCGTTAATAACTAATTGATATTATAAAAAGTTTAATGAGCTCAAAATGCCGTTACATACAGGGTGTTCACTGCACATATACGTATTCGATCGGATTATTGCAAGGCTTTCCGCGCCTCGTTTTCATCCAATTACGTTTGACGCAGATTAGCGTCAGATCCGGAACACTGCAGTGTATCCGGAGAGGATCCTACACCGATGCCGCGGTAAATAGAGTGCGAGGTGTAAATTGTATTGTAGGGTCGTGTTTGTTACCTTTTAGAAGTGAAATTTTGTGAAGTTTGTAGTTAGTGGATAATGAATAAGTTGTGTTTACCATCATGTTAGGTACGTATGTCTTTTTTATGTTGGAAATAAATGATGATTAAATGTTGTGGTAAGTAATTAAATGTGATTTTGTATTCACTATGAAAGTCGACTAAGGAGATGGTGTTCCTTGAAAATTTTTCATAATTCTTGTGTATCATTAATATGTTTTTTTTTTTTTTTTTTTTTTATAAATCAAGTCGCCGAAACTAGTAAAGACTAAAGCCTGCACACTAATAAAATTATACAAAATTACATGCACAGTCGTCGTTAAAATACGGTCCGGCGACTATCGCAAATTCGACCGGAATATTTGTTAATTAATTAGTTGCTCGTAAATTTGTTAAATACCTCAAACGCGGGGCTAAAGTAATATTGAGATGGGAGCGAATCCGTGATTTATTGGTATTATCGCGGGGTGGCTTTATTCAATTATACAGCCCAACTGGCTTAGACTACGTTCACAGTTACTACATAAGCGACGCGATTAGCGATCGCGAATTGGACCTACATTAAATTGTCTCGATTTGTCAGTATTAATGATAACTAAGCAATATGTAATGCGTTATGTTATTTTATTGATTTGTCCCGATTTGTCAGTATGTATTATTGATATTTACGCAATAAGTAATACATGACAAAGTATTATTACATAGGTATCCAATTTGTGCGCGTTTAACTAAAGCGCATAGTTATTTGACCTTATTGCCCATAACAGTTGAGCGATTTAGTTGAAATTTAAAGCTATACATAATTACATATTAAGCCATTTAGGCATTTATAGATTTTTCGATGGGCTATTTATTTACCTGTTTATTTATATTCTGTCTATTGTACTTTACTTATTTAAAAGTTTATTATAATTTACTAATATACATTTAGATGAGAAATACGAAGATAAATTTTATTTAAATAATATTACTAATAATGGCTATTATCGCTCCGCTATAATACAATATTTTGTCTATTTAATATTTATCGCTCCGCTAGTCACAACATCAGCCCATAGTCCTCGAGTGGGATGTACAAGCCTTAAGCTTTGATTCGCGTAATCCCACGTCGTTTCCTGTAGGGTGCACCCTGTATAGTGTCGACGGGATGTAAGGACACGGGGTTTCGCTCTGGTTTTTTACACCCGGCGAGCGTATGGGAAGCGACGGCGGTGCATTGGCTGTGTTTTTGTTGGCTCCCAGTTATACAGGAAGGATGTTTAGATTTATGAATGCTTTTATTGTGAATATCTATTGAGCGGTGGAAGGACATTGAGATGGAAAGGTAGAGATGTAATGAGACGACAAATTGTTATTTTATTTTCGGTTCGATTGAATGTAAAGCTGCTAAAAATAAACCAAAAGTTCATGAACTAAACTGACCTTGTTTTTGATGAGAGATTATGTTTATATCTCTAGTTTTAAATTTATTATAATTGCGTTGTTTTTAAAATAAAACATTTGTAATGTGAAATGTCCCAGTTATTATAAGCGCCTACAAAATGCAATATAACGAGTGAACGACCGAATTAATTACTAGATGAAGGAAACTCGACTGAATGAGAGAACGCTTAACATAAAAGGCACATAAAAATTTTAATTTACACGAGAAATGACGTTAAAAATAACAAAACGTTTAGCGCTTACAAGCGATAAAATTTCCTTAATCTATATTTTCTATACTTATGAGTTTGTTTAAATGCGCTAATCTGAGGAACTACTTGTCCGATTTGAAAAATTATTTCAGTGTAAGATAGCCCATTTATCGAGTAAGGCTGTAGGCTATACATATATAACCAACAGTAGCGGAGCAATGCGGGTAAAACCGCGGTTAACAACAAGTCTAACAATTATATTTTCTATAATCGTTCGCCCCAATTCTGGTAACATTTTTAGATATATATTTTTAATATTAGCGCTATATTCGTGTCGGTTGAGACCGTCAAACATATGGCAATCTAATTCGGAGTAGGTGATGTACGAAAATATTTGAACAGATGTCGGGTTCAATGAACCCCGTTGTTTTCTTTATCACACCCGATATGACTTGGGAATAATTCGCAAATTTCCAAAATAAACTGATCTGTGTTGTTCGAAATGAGTTTATCTTATCGTCTTGTTTCTTTGTTTTGTTAGTTTTAACTACTTGCAGATGAAGCGATTTTGATACAATTTTTTGTGTATGTAGAGCATATCGTCATATTTAAGTGTATAAGATATTTCGTAAAGAATTTTGTGCTCCACATATTACAAAAGTTGTGTTCACTAACCGTCACATCCTTTCATTAAGGATTCATTATTTAATATAAAGCAATTTTGTTGTTCTAACACGATTTATAACTCAAGAACGGATGGACTTATTTTTATTAATTTTAATTTGTTTGTCTGTCTGGATTACAATAACTACATTAATTTAAGTTTAAGTAATTGACAGATTGTTGGCTATATAGATTTTAATAGTTGTTATGGTAACTACATTTCTACAATAGTCGAAGTGCATTGAAATAAAACTAATACTTTTTAACGTAAAGCGAAAGTGATAACTACCCGCAATCGCAAAAATCTCTAACGATCCTGTAAAATCTAATCGTCTATAAAAATAAAAATGAAGCTAGTTTTAACTGAGCGACTGTATTACAAAGTGCTTGTTTTGCTGCTTTTGTAACAAAGCGTAGTCTTTGTTGATAAGTGGCGGTGGGAGGGGGAGGGGAGGGAGGGCGCTGTCCGGCGGGTAACAACCCTGTTAATAGAGTTGCAAGGAACACTATTCGTTTAAATAGACTTTGTTGTGTGAACTATGTTGGTTTTTGTAGAGGTGATTCGCATTTTCTTACTTTTTAACCGACTTCAAAAAATGGAGGCGGTTCTCATCTAGGCCATGTTTTATGTACCTATGTACTAACATGTTTTTTTAACGAGATTTCTAAACCGTTTTACGTGATTGTTTTAGTTAGAAGTTAATGTTATTATTTTATATTTCATCGTTTTTAGGGTTCCGTACCTCAAAAGGAAAAAACGGAACCCTTATAGGATCACTTTGTTGTCCGTCCGTCCGTCTGTCAAGACCCTTTTTCTCAGGAACGCGTGGAGGTATGAAGCTGAAATTTATATCAATTACTCAGGTCTACTGTCCCTTGAAGCTGTGAAAAAATCAAACTTCTAAGCCAACGCAATCAAAAGATACAGCCGTTTATGCCGCAAATTTTCGACACCTGCAAGGGAATCAAAACCTACAGGGTGCTTCCCGTGAACTCAGAATCTTGAAATTTGGTACGAAGCAACGTCTTATAGCATAGATAAAGGAAAAATTACGAAAACCATAAATTTTTAGTTACATCACATAATATATTTTTTTTTAATAATTTTAAACTTACTACCCATTTCCTCATAAACGCGTAGAGGTATTAAATTGAAATTCATACCAAATACTCAGGTCTATAATACCTTTAAGCTGTAACAAAATCAAACTTCTATGTCAACGCAATCAAAAGAAACAGCAATGTACGGAACCCTCGGTGCGCGAGTCCGACTCGCACTTGGCCGGTTTTTTTTTTACTATTCTAGTAGCTGTAGATTACTCGCTATTGTTTGTAATGTATGTACAGTAACGATTCATTTCTCGGGTATGTATTGAAATTTTTAATCGTACAGTTTTTTGGAAGGAATAATAAAAAATAACATCGTCATCATCAGTTTTAATCATGGAGCAAAACTGAAATTCGAAAAATATGTACAGCTATTGACTATTGTATGTAGATACGGCTTTAATATTTTTTTAACGTTACCTGAAAATCCGTGTACTATTTTTTTTTTCATTAAAAAAATGTGGCTTTTTGAAGGGATGTTTATTTGGCCATCATTGCTGTTTTTTCATTTTTTGTATATTTTTTTTCCTTTTGGGGGTTGTAAGTGATTATTATTTTCTCTTAGTTAGTATAGCTCATATTTTTTAATCGACACAAAAAGCACATGTAACGTAATTAATTTATCATATGAGTGGATAGATAGTTCGAAAGTAATCTATTATAACCAAAGAAAGGACATATTATAAACAACAGTCTAATATTCTTCAAATTAGTAAACGGTTTAAGTATACAATAACAAAATACATTCAACATTATATAACATAATAATGCTAGTCAAAACATGATTTAGTGCCACAAAGCCAGCCGCCCGCCTCCCCAGGGCCGCCTACAAGAACAAACGTAATCTTGTTAGAAAATAATGCTATGATAGGAAAATATTTATCCAGATCTTCGGGTCAATGAACCCCATTTGTCAAATTGTGTTGACCCTATTGTGTCGGTTTGTTGTGACTGGGTTTTCTAATTGGTGATAATTAAGGTGATATTTAAATGTGGTGGAAAATACCACAGTTGATTAAGTTCCTTTTTGCGTACCTTTATTGTTCACTAGCTGTGCCCCGCGGTTTTGCCCGCATTGTTCCGCTCCTGTTAGTCTCAGCGTGATGATATACATATAGCCTATAGGCTTCCTCGATGAATGGGAACACCAAAAGAATTTTTCAAACATTCAACACAAACAAATCGGACCAGTAGTTGCTGAAATTAGCGCGTTCAAACATACAAACAAACAAACTCTTCAGCTTTATAATATTAGTAATTTATAGATTTATTATATTTTTATAATCTATTGTTCTATATGGGAAATTGCAGGAAATGCAAAGGAATTGTGGGAAATGCTATGATGATTTTTATAAAGGAATGTGATGGGCACATTTTAATTATAACATTTATACATAAGGAAAGATAGAATAAGTAAAATATTCCGACAGCTTCGAATGTCGCAAATTGAATAAATTTATTTTTTCTCTCAAATGTTTCCCATCTTTATTGAATAAAGAATGACGGATTTATTGCTACATCGCGAGATTTCAATTATAAATAAGAATATGTAAATTGTATACCATTGAATGCTGACAAAGAAATGCTAACATCAAAGTTATCTATTGAAAAATAAGGATTTATATGGACGTCTAGACTCTTAGACTGCAGTCGAGGTGAGTCGTTTAAAATTTTTCTTGAGAGCTCAGCAAATACATTTATCATTGTCGACTCGTTGAATCAAAGTAAATACTTTGTTGAATAAGTTATGTTCAGTTTTGTTATGTTCCACTCGAAGTGAAGAGGTATGGGGAGGTAGGTATCGCTTGTGCAGTTTCTGACTTCAAGTCTAAGAATACATTGTTTATATTGCATAGAATAGAACACTGGTCAAGAATACATAAGAATGATACTTCTTTTGGGGCCGTTCATAAAATACGTTCGCATACAAGGGGGGGGGAGGGTTTTCGCGAGTGTGACAAGATGTGACAAGGGGGTACAGGGGGTCTACGGCAGCGTGACGTTCGCCGTTCATTAAAAATTTTTACTGAGTATTCGTTCTCTCGACTTTTTTTTCAATTTAATAATGATAGAAGTCATTTATTTCGTATTAGTAAATATACAGATATTTAAATGTATATACAGGGTGTAATGGTTAAGTGTGCACTAGCGATTATTCCGTAACTATTGCAGATATCAAAAAACTTTAAACTGATATCGAAAGTACTTAACCTAATGAGTAAAATGGCCATAATAAATTTTTAAAAATACCCTGTATATTTATTACAATAAATTGTAACTTGATATATTTATTTTTTTCAAATTTTATTACAAAAATAAAAAAAAAATATTTTCTAATATCAAAATTTGTGTATTATTCAAAATTTATCATGTTTAGGGGGGGAGGGGTCTTAGTTTTTGTGACGAAATATTTCCAGGGGGGGTCACAGAAAGTGTGACACAGCGTGACAACTGGGGGGGAGGGGGTCAAAAAACGTTAATTTTAGTGTGACGTATTTTATGAACGGCCCCTTTGCAACTTATGCAAGAAAATAATGAAGTAAATAAAATTCATGTTTCCTTTTTCTCATTTTCGATTTTTTTTTTTAATTATATTTGTTTCAACAAAATGGTAAACAATTTTCAGACTCGTTTCTAATTAAGAAGCTCATTACATCGATATTCATTAAATAAAATAATTATATAGTAATAATTTACTAATTGCATTGCGACTCACATAAGTAATTAAGAATTTTTGAGTCTGCGAAAAGTTAATTTGGTTATGCTTTTCAACGAACTACACAAAAATAAAGGAATCTAACTTATAAAGTTTTCGCATAGTCACTATAAATAAAGCATTAAAAGTTTATTTTCCAAGTGACTCCCCCAAATTGGGAGCTCCGAGCCGCTCAGTGCGTGAGTGCCTTCATCATTGTGCACCGTAACAATATAGCATTCACGGCAACAAAGTACTATTATACGAAACAGGCTATTATCCGATACCGAAGAGGTTAGTCCATATTCCGAACGTAGTAGGCACCCTTAGCCTCTTGCTATTGAGTCGCTTTTTCGGTCTGTTGACATTTCATTTCGAGCAAATGGGTAATCTTGGTACGATGGTACTGATTTCCCAATTTATTATGGAATAAACTTTGCTTTAAAAAAAAGACTATGTCGCTCTCTAGCCTATTAAAGCATAATATAGCTTGATAAATGCTGATACTCTACGAGATTGCGTTTTAAGCCCTAATTCATCTTTGGGTCACCAACAAGATTTAATGCTTGTTTTTGACACAAAGGTTAGTTATAAATTGTAATTCATGTTTAAGTACGATTGTGGACTGTGGACATATCCTAGAGAGCTTTATTGGCAAGATTCTCATATGTAGTTTGATCATATATGATTATAATATGTATGACTTGGGGAGCTAAGAATAGTTCAAGTGGCATCTCAATTGCATGTTTCCAGCTTGAGGCCCGATGTGGCTTTTCAATAGCCTCTCTCCAACGATTGTTAGGATGCAATAGGGCAAGATAAAATTGCGAATAGATAGGAGTTATAAATAGTGACGTTCGGTGGCATATAACTATGGGAGGAGGTGACCCCGAATAATAGTAGAAAAGGTGAGAGTTTCATTGTTGTATTCGGTAAATAATACGTAGTCGTTTGTCTATGTCTATAAGCGACTTCCTAATCAAAAGAAGGATCTCTATGTTTGTCTTTTTGTATTTTTTATAATCAATTACATTTGTATATGTGTTCTCGCTTATAATATCTGAATGAAGAAATAAATTCAAAAGAGATACGAAAAGTGATAATTAACAATTAAAATCTTGTTAACCGAAAAAGAATCAGTTAGAGAACAAAGCTTAAACGTTCTGAAGACATCAGAGATCGGCCGGAGGCGCAGCACGGGACACTTAACGATGATAAAGCGAATCGAAGTGTCCGCAAGCCGCAGCATTGCGTAATTACCATCAAGGAAGGCAGCGGGCGGCTCGAAACGCCGGCGGAGGGAACAAAAGCGTGCCCGTAACTCGAAACAATCGAGAATCGCTGCGAAGCGAGCGGTCGCGCACCCCGGCGACTATTGATCTCCTGCCCGCCCCGCGCCCCGCCGCCTAGACACCTACCCCCCCACAGCCCCCCCGCGAGCCCCCTCCCAGCTCCTACTGTGAACGTTTTAATTGCAAATCTGCTGGATAATGCGCAAATAGATACGATTATACGCGGTAATTATGCGATTGAATTTGCCGCCCTTTTCGATTCGTTATAGGCAAGCGATTTTTTTAATGGATTTCTATGGTTGTGCTGGGAGGTTTCAAGGCTGTTTATACAGTTGTTGGTTTTCTTTTAAATGGGGTAAGGTTTAACCGCTAATTTATTTCGAGGGTGCGAGCGATTTGAGTCACTGTTTTGTTTCGCAAGTATGATTTATGTTAGGTTTTTCGGGTAAAGCTCTCAGTCAAGTCTTTTTAATAAATCTTACTATAATGTTTTGTGATTCTACAAATGATAAAATGTTAAATGGTTATGCATTGGGGAAAATTGACACCATTACAATACACAGTATCTACATAGCATTTTTTTTTTGGTTTGTAAATAAAAAGATCAAATAGATATCGCGCAATTTCAACATCAGAATAAGTAACTTGTGAACGAATTCTCGCAAAGATTCCTTTCATTTATGATAAAAGGAAACGTTTTAATAGATTTTATCGTTTTAATTTGAATTCTTGATATTAACTCGTCAAAGAAATAACTCCATTGTCCGTCGCGGCGGCCGACCTTCATGAATAAGAAATAAACTTTTTGAGGTCGCAATGTAAAGGAAAATATGTTAAAAGATAGTATCGTTTACATTATTCCATTCAAATTGGTACAAATGTTTTTTATTTGTTAATTTGTATGTTTAGGGAGTGATTCAATTACGTACGGCAGAATAAAATGAATGTTATATCAAATGACTAGCTGTGCCCCGCGGTTTTTCCCGCATTGCTCCGCTCCTGTTGGTCTTAGCGTGATGATAATTATACATAATATTAGAATTTTTAAAATCGCACCAGTAGAGTATCCTGAGATTGGCGCGTTCAAACAAACAAACATTTCAGCTTAATAATATTATAAGTATAGATTTGAGAATTATTAAATTATGGAATATTAAAGGAGGGGAGTGTCATTGTTATTTGTAATAACTGCTGGTATTGGAGATTTTAGATTGCTTTCATTTGTTACTTTGTTTGAGACTCATGAAAGTAATTGTGGATTTAAGAATTGATTGCTTCGAAGTCTTTGGTACAGGTTACATTAATGCCTTTCGATTACGGACTGTTATTTCGATCGTTTATATATTTATTTATAACATTTATAATAATATGTTCTGTTAAATTGTGTGCTTAATTAACTACATTTAAATGTATGGTATTATATTAAAATTATAAAAAAGTAAGCTTTATGTATTCTAAGTATTTCATTACACAACGAAATCTATTTATGATGCGTTGTTGTATTTTAGAAAAGTTAAATGGCATTATGCATTACATAAACAACCTCAATGAATACCGATACGAAGCTACAGATAAAATAATTGCTTCATAAATAAAACAATTAGTTCATTGCTGTTGCATAATGCATTCCTTTGATTTTATTAGATATACAGGCTTTAATGTATCCTCGCCTATACAGTTTATAATATCGCCTATAGTCATTTTATAATGCTGAAGAGTATGTTTGTTTTTTTGGCCGCGCTAATCTCAGGAACTACGCGGGTCCGATTTGAAAATTTCCGCTTTTTGATGGTCCGTTTATCAAAAAAGGCTTTACATATTATGTCATCACGTAAAGCCCAATAGGAACGGAACATCACTACATAGTATAAAACAAAGTCGCTTTCTCTGTCCCTATGTCCCTTTGTATGCTTAAATCTTTGAAACTGCGCAACGGATTTTGATGCGGTTTTTTTAATAGATAGAGTGTTCAAGAGGAAGGTTTATATGTATAATAACATCCATTAAATAGTGGAGAAGTACTGTTATTTTTGAGGTTTCTAATGTGATGTCGTAAATAATTACATTTTTTCCGCTTACATTGCAACACAGGCTGAACCCTACGAGTTTTATCCAAATAATGTACTAAGTATTGTACACATTGAAAAGGTCTACAGAAAAGTCCGTGATGGTATATGTCTATCTCTTATGGATAACCCACAATAACTTTTTTTTTGTCATTTACTTTTTACGACAAATAATGGCTAATTTTCGAAGCGATTTTAACCAATACAGCATTAATCCTTAACCAATTAAGTACCTTGAATACATTGTTCATTTAATATAGATCTATATGGCCCTTTACACCGTATGATTTAAGTGAATATTTTCGAAGATATTACAGATTTAAAAAATGCGGGACGTAGCGTTTGCGGCGGTACCGGCCGCCCGCCATTGCACCCGTGCGAAGCCGGGGCGGGTCGCTAGTTTTCTTATAAAATATTTTTTCGACAGATACTAGAATACGTGTACGTAATATTTATATAAAATTCAATTATTTATATAAATAAAGTATAAGTACTTAATGAATAAGGCTTACATAATATTATATAAGTAGGTATATCAGAATAGAAGTTTATGTAATAGTGTTTAGGTATAAGGGCTGCCAGCTGATTGGATAATAAAACATGAAATTTCTAAAGAAATAGACCAAGCTAAGAAAACATATAATCTGGGAAAAAATACAGATCCAAATCTTATTTTATCTTTAGATCAAGTTAGTTTAGTGTATTTTTTTAAAGGAATTGTTATGAATTTAGAAACGAAGTAAACGGTCTATAAAATGCTACAAATCTTTCTATTCTCTGCATTTATGGGCTTCAAATTAAGCCTTTACACAGCGGTACTCATAAAGCGAAACAAAAGCGCTCCTCTAACACCTACTCGACATTATAATAAAAAGATAAACTTGCCAGCTTGAAACAGAAGCTGATAGAATTTTAAATTATAAACGGGGCGGGTATTAATGGCTGACGTCTCGGGCACAATGGAGATTGTGCATTGTCTGCTATTACACTCGTCTAGAGGAGATCTAGAGGCGCGCGGTCGGTCGCCCGACGACCTTTCTCTTATTCTTAGGACATGCCAAATGCGAGTTACTACTGTCTTGTACGTAGTATGTAATTGTCTTTTCTTTTGTATTCTTAATTTGCGTATTTCGGTGCATTTACATAAAACGAGCGAAAGCACATTCTAACCACACTGTGTCAAATTAGTTTAGTGTAAACAGGTGTAGAGCATTCTTTCGTTGTTCTTAGTGCGTTCGAAAAGATTCTATGCGATGTTCTAATACTGAACAACACTGAATACGAGTTTCCGTTTACACTAAAAGATCACGAAAGAATGCTCTAGCTTATGTTCGTTTGATGTAAATGCACCGTTAAAGAAACAAACAAAGAAAGCGAATACGTTCAAATATAATATGTAATCGTAAAGAAAAATACAGATCATTTTCACTTGAAACTAATACATTTTTAAATATAATGCCTGAACGTTTATTCAATAATCATCTGGTATTTATGGTTAGTTTAATATCGCCGTGTATTATAAACTTTTGGGGTACAAATTGAATGACTCGACTGATGTTATCGTTTACAGAATTACCGCGGTTTTATGTCTTTAATTTGTATCGTGTTTGGTTTTGGTTTTATTATGTTTGTTTTTATTTTGTTAAGGTTAAGTGTAATTCTTTTGTTCGGGGATTATCCGACCGGATAATCATGTTTAGTTTCGCTTTATTATTTGGTAATTCGAAACGAATTGTTCTTTGAGGATTCTCAGCGGATTATATGCCTGATCATTATTTAACATAATATTGTCTTTTAAAATTTAATCTATATGCCGATAAAGATATAATATCTCCAGACGATGTAGGGTCACAACAAATCACATCTTTACCTATTCATAACCAAACATGTCTGTGCTCATTTATCCATGTGTGCATGCCCTAACGCTAGTCCATTGTTAGGTAACCTGCTTTCTCCTAAGTGTATCTCTCGCTCGCCTCACCATGTGGGTCAAGTGTTGCTTATTGGCAGCAGAGATTGAACGAACACGGGATATGTTAGCTATAGTGACCGTTAATTGATTATAGACTTTATGTATTGGTTGTGTAAAGGCCATTTTTCGACGTCGCTTGTGCTAGGACGTTTGGGATTAGCGAATGTTAATTGATTATAGGCTTTATGGTACGGTGGTTAAGGTCATTTTGGGACGGCGCATGTTTTGGACGATTTGGATTAGTAGCCGTTAATTGAATATGGACCTTATTCATAAAGAATTAAAAGTTCATTTTACAAGAGCTATTGTGTTGGGACGTTTGGGATTAGTGAATGTTTATTGAATATAAGCTTTATTGATTAGTGATAGAAAGGTCATTTTACAACACCTATTATAGTAGTACGTTTTAGATTAGTGACTGTTGATTGAATTTGGACTTTATTCATAAGTGATTTAAAGGTCATTTTTACAAGAGCGTTGTGATCGTACGTATTTAATTCTTAAATTAAATGATTGTTGATTTTGAGCAAGACATACCATAAATTATTTTGTTGAACTAATTAATAGACTGAATTACTTTCTAATTGATTTAGATTGGGAAGTTTATGTTGGTTGTTCGTTAAAAATTAAATTTATTACGCTAATTGTTTTGAAGTTAAAGCTTATACTTTAGAGTTTAAATGACTAATATAATAGTTCAGGATCCATCGCCCATTTTTGCACTTGATTACTATCAAGCTAATTTTCCGTGAGTAGCTTTATTTTGATGAGACGCCCAATAATTTCTTGTAAGAAACTCTCGATTGTGGTAGCTTAAGGTAAGCAAAGTAGTTTTCGAACTATCCACGACAGCAAAAATATAATTTTACTGACCGGTTGGTAGTGACCCTGCCTTGCTAGCCAGAGGTGGTGGGTTTGATTCCCACCTAGGGCAAATATTTGTGTGATGAACATAGATGTTTTCTCCGTGTCTGGGTGTTAATTATGTATCTAATTGATAATTATTACTTATATATGGATATTATCTATATATAAGTATTTATTTAAAATTATATGTGTATGTTTATCAGCCATCTGGTTTCCATAAGACAAGCGAAAGCTTAGTATGGGATCAGATCGTGCTGTGTGTGAAAAAATTATTTTATTTATTATTGATGTATTTCGTCCTATCTTGTAAACGTATGCTTATCAAGTGTAACTATTAACACACAACACGTATGCATTACAGGCGCAGTGGACCCCGCCAAAAAGAAGATGAAGAAGCGTGCTGGCCTCGCGCCCAACATGAGCGTCTCGCAGATGATGGTACAGCGGGAGAGACCGCTCAATGAATTCAAGGTATGAATGGTTTAATAACTTTGTGACGACAGTCGTCATATTAGAGTGATACATTGTTTAACGACGCGGTTGGCGCAGTGGTAAAGTAACTGCCTACTGAGCCGACGGTCCCGGGTTCGATCCCCGGTCAGGGCAAATATTTGTGTGATGAACTCAATTATTTGTTCTTGGGTCTGGGTGTTATTATCTATATATGTATTTATTAAATATTATATTTATCGTCGCCTAGTACCCACAACACAAGCCTTAATTGAGCTTACTGTGGGACTAGGTCGATTTGTGTAATAATGTCCTATAATATTTATTATTTATTATTATTGTTAACAAATTCAGTGTTGATAACTTTGTGGATAAGAGACATTGAGATCGAGATGCAAAGGATAGATGTATTTTCTTGGATAGTTATAGAACGAATTTGTTTTTTCAGTTCGTTTAGATTGACTAATTCTATCTTTGGATCCTCTATAGAAGATGGCAAGGCTCATTTTTGACTTGCAATATGTTACTTTGATAATTTATTTAAAAAGAAAAAATTTCAAATATTTAGGTACTTAATTGAGAGAAAATTTAGTATGACTGTCACAAACAGAGGCGGCTCGTGACAAAATTTTATGGGTGTTCACTTGAAATAAAACACTGAAAATACATGGTGTAAAGCAGTACATTTATCAAAAAAATTACTTATAAAGGAAATACATACGTCTTTCTTTTTGGTGTGAAAAAATATCTATAACTTAAAGCGACAAGACATTCGTAAATGTCTGTTGTTGCTTTCATCACAACCACACAACCACGGTGTTTTCACATAATATTGTTCGGATTTAAACACACGCGTATATGTTTTCGTTTTTGTCGTACATTTTTGCGTAAGGTCAAGTTCAGGCCGTGGCAGTCCCTTAGCTTTCAATTCAAGCCGAATTTGTAACGTTTTAACACACTTTTTAATGAACGCCACATTATAATTGTTCATTTTCACACTCACAAGTAATACTGATAACTACAGACTATTTCAACACGTATCTTATGATTTTAATTAGAAAATTCCCGAATATGCATTCGCGCGCGTGCATTGAAGTTGACTCGAGAGCGAGTGTTTGTTTATAATATAGAGAGTGGCAACGTCGCGCGCGGCGGTAAAAACGAACCGGCAACGTTTGCGGGAGCGGCGCTCCGAATTTTGCTATCTTTCCATAGAAAATCTTCTGTTTCACGCGCGCAGGGCACTGGCAAACCCTCTCTTTCACTCCTATTGGATTTCGTATTAGGAAATGTACTAAATATTTTTTCATTGGAGCGCAATCGTGAGCGCTCCGCTTCGCGCGTTACTGTATAATACAGTATTATTCAGGTGTATGGAATGATGGAATGATGGATATATTCATTGGTATTGACAGTAGTTTTTTACGATTACGGTTGATTTTAAATAGTAATAAT
Source organism: Colias behrii (assembly GCA_029959065.1). Taxonomy (NCBI): domain Eukaryota; kingdom Metazoa; phylum Arthropoda; class Insecta; order Lepidoptera; family Pieridae; genus Colias; species Colias behrii. Next base: position 1,673,982 of record JARWMC010000008.1, on the reverse strand, counting down.
TAATATTAATAATGAAATTAAGGAGTATGATTTTATTATAATTATTTATGGGAGTTCACTGCACCAGCGCTCCTTAGGGCGAGCCGCCTCTGGTCACAAAGTAATTAGTTTGGAACGGAAAAGTTTCATAAATTCTCTCGTAGTCTGACACCAGTAAATCAGAAAAGTATTTGACCTATGTTTCATAAAAATAACATTAAATACAGAAACATAGTTTGAACCTACACACTAGTAGTAAAAAAACTCGAAGGACAAAATAGCATATTAAATACAGTTAAGTGTGGTAGGGTGCAGCGCATTACGTATTCATGGCCGCGATAAGAGCTGAGACGGTGCCAGCAGCGGTGCCTGCGGCGATCCTTTATTTTTATTTTCACATACATGAATTCTTGTGAATCGTTTATGTTACATGTGATATGTATGTTGTTTGTCACAATGTACTGTAGTTGGTAGCCAAATACGTTGATGTTGAAAGGACAGCTAAATCTTGAAATGTTTTATCGAACATTGGTGATCTCAATGTTTTGATTAAGACGTACTTTACCAAGTGATTAGGGTAGAAATATGTTATGTTGATATACTTAAACGTATGTTTCTCTTTTCAGTCCCTGGAGGAACAGAAAAGAACAGCATCGCCGGGTTCGATAGTTCAACGTTCAATGAATCAGGCCTGTGTACCTTATCCCCAACAAAATATGCTTAACGTTGTGGATGAGACAAAACAAGAAACTCATATACAAAGAAGTTCACACTATCTAACAGTTAGCAGTGGATGGATATCCCAGCATCCAGATAATATGGAGGTCAATCAGAAATTAAATCAGCCAATGCCTAACCCTGCCCTTAATGTTGGCCTACCCGTACTAGGTACGAATGGACAAATTATAGGCGTCAATACAAGCTTCAACAAACAAGCGAATGTTAAAAATGCAATGAATGTGATGCCACAAAATGTTGTTGAACCGGAACGCAAAGAGGAAGAGAAAGAAGTGCTAGCAAAACAAACGAAGGAAGAGTCTCAAATATTCTGCGGTTTGAATCAACCGCTCACACCCGAAGTGATGCAAAAGATCAACGAACAGCAACAAATCTTCATACAAAGAAATCAGAAACAGATTGAAGTCATGAAAGGGTACAAGACACAGATGACGGATAACGTCAATCAGAACAAGCAACTAGTTCAGAACCAGTACTTGCCACAGAATCAACTGGTGATACAGAACGGGACCGTCGTGAAAACAAATTCAGCAAAAACACCGCCGTGGCAAGTTAAGAGAACTGAAACGAGCACTCCGAACTCTTTGACGAGTGCAAGTCCAAAGTTGCAAAAGTTGGATAATATGGATTATGAAATGAATAATGACGAACCACCTCCAACGGCACAATTTGCTAATGATCAATCATCTATTAATCAAGGCATGTGTTCTAGAGTGCCTCCTTTGCCACAACATTACAACATGATGGGCCAACAGTGGCCGAATATGGATCTCAACAAAAAGAAAGGCAAAGGTACTAAGACGCCTAAAAAGAAAAACAACCAACTAGAAAACAAACAAATGGTATATGGTAATAACGGCATGAAATTCTTGCAAGAACAAAAGAAAACCTGTGACGATGTTATGGGAAATAATGTCCCGTCATTTATGGATGATCCTAGTGGATATTTGGCTCAACAGACGGCTTTATTAAATAATACAATTTCGAGGCAAGTGGGTCCTAATGCTGCATTCGAAGGTCATCCGTACGAACCTTCAACTAGCTCTTACAATCCGCAGGGACAAGATAAAGTACCAACATGTAAATCTATGAAGCAGTATGAGCCAATCAATGTTTTTAGAAACAATATAAATTCTTCTCCATCACCTAATACGCCAGATAGCAGCGTAGTGCCAGATAAAGTTCAAGAACACATGATGCCGCAGTGTTACAAAGGCTGCAATGTGCCGTTTAAAAATACAGACGGAACAGAGAACCAAATGAGGACTAAATATCATAAAAATATCTATCACGATATGGATACATCCACATCGAGCCCGAAACATTTCGACGAGAGTCCTGTGACATCTTCAACGTTCATCGAAAGGAATGTTATTTCGAATGAGAACTGTGGTCCGATTCAAGCTGGTATCGTTAGCACAAGTAATGTGTCGCCCACAGAAACACTGCAGCCTCCAGAACCTTCGCCGACCCTATCGAACAGTTCTCGGAGTACGGACACACCTCACAGCGGTAGTAGCAGTTCACATCAGAATTGTACATTCCCAATGCCAAGTCCAGCGTATTCGAACCCTGGCTCGTGCAGAGATAACTTCAACAGCAACCCGCCAACTCCAAACAGTCAAGCATATCCATACAATTCTCCAGGACCACCCAACCAAATATCTGGCACGCAAATGATGCATTTCATATCAAATCACAATGTAAATAAGAATCTAATGGAAGTAGATAACATATCAATGGTTGGAGTTAAGCCCAGTCTGCGACAGGAGATGATTAAGCTAGAATCGAAGAAAAGGTATGAAAATACTATGCCTGGTTATTGCCCGCCGCCACACTTGGGTGGTGGACCGCCTTATTCGTTGATACAAACGAATTACATACAAACATATATCACAACTATGGCGAGTTTCTCAGTAATAAGAGATACTGTGACGTCAGTGCTTGCTGGCAAAGCGAACACTGCCACTACATCAATTAATGCATCACAAGCTAACTTTATTCGACCACCACCGCCTCCTAGCGTCAATTTAGCCACAACGTACGCTATACCGAATAACCAACCAGATCCGTTTATAAATTCCGTAAATCTTCCTACGAGCTATCCTCTACATATCGCGGGCACAACAGCTCAGAATATGATCTCTAAATCACCGCTAGAAATGGTTCAAAACGTGATAAGCAGTTTGCCTTCTAAACCGGAAACAAGTAATGCTCAAAGCACGTCGTTAACACAGATCGGAAAGAGAACAACGCCAGGACAGATACTTATATCGTCTACTGGACAGATAATCGTGACTAGTAACCATATGCCACCACCTCCGCCTAAGAATACAACAGCCATGTCCCAAATTGGCTCGAATGCGGTTACAAATGTCACTTCTTCAGTTACCCAAGTAGTGCCGGCAGTGGGCGGTGTACAACCCATGGTAAATCAACCTACTGTTGTAGTCAACACTCTGCAAACGCCGTTCGTCATACAACCACCAATGATGGCCGTCGATGGTCAAGTCGTTCAACAAAATACTGTACTTCCTCAGATTGTAGCAGGTGGACTTGTATCTGGACAATCTTCTACAGAAACTTCCAGACAAATCGAAGTTAAAAATGGCCAAAGTTTCGTGCAAGGTGTGGCCATGCTGTCGCCAGAAAGTATTAAAAAGAGGAGCAAGAAAAAGAAGAGCCAAACGGCGAATATAACAAACGTTTTACAAATAGCTGCGCCGCAACAGAATCCCAACAACATTATGGTTCATTCTTCACCGCAGCATAACACTAGTCCACAATTTTCCCCACGCGGCTTCCAACTATCGCCCACAAACAATATATCACCTACACCAATGTTACAAGCGCTAACTATAGTTCCCGGAAAGTCGGGGACACCCGCACATATCGTTATGAACGGTCAGGGAAATACAAGCAACTTTGGATCACAACAAATCATCACAAATACGTCGCCATCACAACAAATTAATTTATTACAGCCAGTCAATTTAATAAACAATGCAAGTAATGTAATGTCGAATTTCCCCGCGTTCCAGCAGTTTATCGTACCTAATCTAGGTGGAATGGTCATGACCGCCGATGGAACGACTATAATCCAAGATAATGCAACGGGAATGCCGATGCAGTTGCAATTGCAGACGGTCAATGGACAGAATGTCCTCACACCGGTTCAAAATGCGGGTGTTTTTACTGCTGGCACTAATAGTGGAGTGGTTATTCGACAGAACCAACAAGGAAAAATTATCCAATCACAACACAGTCCTGGAGCGCAATTTTTATCACCAAACAGTCAAGTGATGGTTAACAGTCCGAATTTTAACGGGCAATTGAGTCCTTTACTCGCGAATCTCAGCCCGACAAACGTGACGTTTAACCAGAATCCCCAAGTGAGATCAGGCAATGTTCAAGCGCAGGAGTTTATCCAGACTAATCAGATCGGCCAAACGTTGATGGTTCCGCTATCGCCTAAACAGGTGTCTATACCATCAGCGTCGAATAACAGAAGCAATTCGACATTTGTCCAACAGAACACTACTATAGTGCAGCAGCAAACGACTCTAGTCTCAAATTCAAATAACACGCAAATCACGACTAACTTACAAGGCGGTAACTCGTCCCGTTTCAACATCGACCCCAACGTTCTTCTCAACAAACAGACAAATCAAAAAAGGAATTTCATACAGATGCAAGAGAACGTAGAAGATAAAGAGCGGAATTTAGTCATAGAAGAGAAGGTGGAAAATTCGGAGAGTTACGCGAAATTCATGAACGAGTTCAGTCCCCTGCTCAATCAGGAGGGTTTCGGGTCGCACGTGCGGCACTCTGTTTCTACCCAGACTTTACTTAACCAGCCCAGGGGAGGAAAGTCCCCTAACCAGGGTGTGTCTGGCAGTAGTCCACCAGACACGACTACTCACAGTCCCCTGGGCGCGTCTGAAGCGGCCAGCCCGAGGATATACGGCAGCCGCTGTGTGTCCACGCAGGGGAATTACGCGGACACGACTACTAAGTCCCCGGAGCCAGCTGATGTCAATTCCTCGGTGAGTTTTTATTCATTATGCATTTGGTAGTTATTAAAATGTACGTTTTCACGATTCTTCACCTAATCCTTGTTTTCATATTTATGAATTACATTAGAATGTACATCAGCAAAGATAACAGTTAAATATCAATTCTGGGATATTCTATATAATGATTTTATGTTACTTAAATTTTTACATTCTACTTACATTCGTTTTGAATAACTATTTTAAAACAGTGCCGTGAGCTGCTTTTGCATTAATGAGTAACAAACATCTATCCAACCTCACAATCTTCCAATTATATAAACTCTAACAATTATTTATTCAATTAGACTTCTTATAAAAGCACCTTTGAATCGTCATTACGTTTTTTTAATATTTATTATTATATTTTGAGCACTGACATCATATATTTTTTTGACGTGACAACGTCTTATAATTCGATAGAGCCGGTTGCACGCACGAAAAAATATGACTCATGCGGCGTTACCTCGCTCTGAGGCGTTCCATGTAAGGCTTGAAGTGCAAGCGAAAGCGCGGAACGAGCGACAAGGAAGCACAATCGGACGTTGTCACGTTCAACTATCGTCAGTAAACCGACTTTACAGACAATTAATTTTTAATACTAATATAAATATGTCCGCAATTTCCAGGGCATGGTACAATGCGTGTCGAGCAGCGAACAAGACATGGCGGAGTCGCAGGAGCGCGCTTGGCCAACACCGCGGAATGACGTCACTTCTGACACCGAAGCTTCTAGTGAGTTCTAGAGAATTTATTTGTTTACTGGTAAAGAGTAATCGGTTTTTTCTATAAGATGGTCACCCGGGTTCCGCCCGGGTTGATTTTTTTGTTAATTTTGAAATTTTTACAGTAACTGCTTAAGAAAGATGATAGAAAAATCCATATCCAAATCTTGTAATTGTAAATAATTTTAGATTTGTAAATAATAATGAAATTATTTAAGAAATATACTTAATTTACTTGTAAGACGATGTTTCTTATAATCATACTAAAACAATGAAACAAAAAGGTGTCATTTGTATCAAATAATGGCCTTTTTTTAATTTTATCACTATAATTGTATCTGTTGTATATTTGTATATATTTTATATACTAACGTGGATTTTCATCTATTTGGGGATCATTGAAGCATTCATGTCCATTTTCGGTGTTGGGGATTATCAGAACAAACACAGCATAGCTTAAGCTTAGCAAACTTTGATATCATTGTATAGATAAAATATTTATATTATATCACAAGTTAACAAGAAAAATATTGCACTGGCAATCCTATAGAAATGATATTATATCGATTAGTCAATTGAGGTCTCGTTATCCCTTGGGGCGATAAGAAATACTTTTTATTAGTTTAATTGAGTTTTATTGACCGTGAAGTGAGACTTAGGCCCTTCGCTCATGGAGCTACTCAAAAAGAACTAGTCACAAACTCAAATTACTAACGAGTTGCCTGAGCGTCACAGCCCATACATGTTCTATGGAGATTCGCACACGACGCGACTAGTTACTAACTGGTCAGTAACGCGTTAGCAACCAATCACGCGCGACGCGTCGTGCCGGTCTCCACGCTACTGGTTTCCCGAGTTTCTTTGTTTTTTATGATAAAAATGAACGAGCAAACATTGACAAGTGACTGAAACCTTATAACTTGAGTAGCGTTGTATGCGAGATACAATTTGTAACTGGTTTGTAATCGTAATTACTGATTAGTTCAGTCATTTTTGAGTAGCTCCATGAGCGACGGGCCTAATTATTTTCTTGTATCCCACCCGAACTGATCCGCTCAGTCGTAACAGAATACAATATTTATAACTTAACATAATATAACGGGTATACATACAAAACAATAAGCATAAAATTTCCCAATTCCAGACAACATACTATCAAACATACAAATGATGCGGCAGAGCCGCGCTCACAATCCGGTCGAATCGACAGAAATGCCCTACAATAATATGGGTCCGTCGACCATGACGAGTCAACACCAACATTTAATACCAATGGGGTCTAATCTCTACGACAGACCGCAAAGTTACAAGAGAAAAAATGACTTCGAAACCCCATACAGAAATGAGAAAATTATGCGGACAAACTACATGGTCAAAGATATCGAATTCGACATGATACAAGACAAAAACAACCGACACTACCAAGGGACCAGCTCGGACATACAAAAGGTGTACGATAGGCACCTTGGCTCCGGGCACGGTAAGTCGGCTTACGCTAAACGCTTGCTCTCAAAGCACCACTCATTGCTCTTATATCTTGGTATATGTACACTAAAATTTAAAACGAAATTGGACTCACAATTCTATGTACTAATAACGGATGCCCATATCACGCTTACGTCACAGCTAACTAAATTCAAAATTTCTAATGTTGTGTCTTGTATTGGTTGCGTATTTGCGGCGTCGTTCACGGTACTTGTATTGCGTCCGGTATGAATATGTATTGATGTGTCCTATCGTATATTTCAGCTGGCTCGTAGGGCGATTTGGTTGGTTTTCCTTTGGTTGGGTTAATACAAGATACATCTGTAACGGTGCAGTGGAAACCAATACGATCGTCGACGCATTCGCTTGGGACCTTCCTTTGCTTTCCATTGCACTCGAAGTAACTAAAAATTGGCTCACAAATTGGGATTCCATTACTAACGCATCATTATACAGCCATCATTCCATATGTTCATTGTAAGTAAGCACTTTCATATTACTGTAACATTGTGAATAATTATTCCTTCTATGTATATTAATTTCGTTGTAATTCTTTGGCTTTTGGAACGTAAATAGAATAAAACTTCACTTTTTAACCCATATAAAAATCTATATTTTTGCACATTTTAAAGACTTCCAAAAGCTAACAGAATAATTTCCTTGCAATTTCACCCACATAACATTGCAAAGAATTGTCTAAAGCATCCTGTTTAACTTTAAGCTTCTCAAATGTTAACGCTACCTCTGAGCTTGTAAATCATGTATCGCACAAAATATGTTCATCTTCATATTTATAGTATAGCCCTTGCAACTTAGAAACTATGCAAAAGTAAAATCATAATAAGAGACATAATTATTATAAAAAAGTTAATTCTGAAAGTATTTTATTTATCTCAGGAACTACTGGTCCGATTTAAAAAATTCTTTCGGTGTTAGATAGCCTATTCATCGAGGAAGGTTATAGGCTATATATTATCATCACGCTAAGACCAACAGGAGCGGAGCCACGCGGGTGAAACCGCGGAGCGCAGCTAGTGTAATGATAAAGTTAAATTGCCTTAAAAATAAGCAATGAAATTTACATTTTTTGCGAATTTACTGTGTATTGTAAATATACTCTATTTTATATACATTGTTATATCGAAAGTTTAAGGAAATCTGTTTTGTATTTTATTAATTCTTAAGATAAGATTTTGTTATTTCAACCGATAAAGTTGCATAGGCTATACACAACGCTAAGTTAAACTCCATCGGTCGATCATTGGTGGAGGCATGGTGTCAGATCCCGGGTACGATTACAGTCTCCGGCATATAACTTGGCAAGAGACATTTGCTCTTGGTAGTTTTCCACCAATTTCTCTATTCTGTTCTAAATGGACAGGATTTATGATGATAACAATAAAAAAATGTAATAACCAGCCTTATAAGTTTCTAAGGGTAGTCACTACCTCGTCTCTTCATATCAGGTAGCCCACCTGCTCTGCTTTAGAAAAAATGACGAACAAAAAGTTAATAATCAATAAAGATATGTAATAAAGTGTCCAAGTTACTTCCAAAACTAAATTTTGCCAATTTATTTTCCGATCATGTCGAGTGATACAAAATGTTAGTCGAATCAAATACAAAACATGATAAATAAACATTGACACTATTTAATAACATCTAGCTGTATCCATATACTATCTCGTACTTGTCAAGTTGTATGCCGGAGAGTGTAACTGGCCTGTGTGCCCCAGACGGAGAGCTCGCGGAGCGCGAAGAGCGTGGGGATCGCGGGGATCGCGGGGATCGTGAGGAGCGTTTGGAGCGTTTGGATCGCAGCGATCCATCGAAGTTCCGCGTGGGGGATTTGGTTTGGGGCCCGGTGCGCGGCTACGTGTCGTGGCCCGGCAAGCTGGTGGGCCGGCGCGGGGCCGCGTGGGCGGTGCGCTGGTTCGGCGAGCGGCCGCCCAGCTGCGTGCCCGACCACAGCCTGCTCACGCTCACCGAGGGGCTCGAGGCACACCACGCGGCACGCATCAAGCATCGGAAGTGAGTTGCGATGGTGATAGTATAGGCGATCTTCACACTGCCCCGTATCATGCTGCATATTGTGTGACTCTATAGTATAGTAATTATCGGTGTAATGGTCGAATCTAATTTTAATTATTAATGGAAATATAAAACATACTTGCATAACCTCAAAAACGTGAGCCGATGGTTTAGAAATTATGATCGAAAGTAATGTTGTCTGTGCTCTGTATATTGTTTGTCCGTGTTATGTAACAACAATATTACATGTGAAAATTAACAAATATTTAATGAATGAAATATTTGTAAACGATACGTGGCGCCATCTAATGGCTGTTGTATTACTTAAAGAATAACCTATTATTAGAAATAATTATCAGATCGCAAGGTTGTATTCATTATTTTTAAAATCACTTCATTTATTTAGTTGTAGAATTTTCAAAATTTAAGATATTCATCGTTGTAATTAGTGTAAAAATTGTATGCGTGAGCCTGAAAAGAATATAATATTATGTAAAATTAACCCAACCCAACAGGACATTGTTATATCGAATAGCCTAAAATCAAATACATATTTGTACTCGATCTCGTAAAGCTTTTGCGATTTTTATTATTTTAATGATTCATGTAGTTTTATATCAATCTGTGGATGTAGCATATTTTTTTTATATTTTGAATCTTGAGTACTGCTGAGCTATTCTACGATACATTTATGTATTACAATTTTTTTGAAATTATATTCCTGGACATACTTCAATACTGATTTACTGATTATTATTATCTACAAAGGCCTTCAACATTTTCGTTAACTATGGCGTTCGAAAAGTTAAGGTCGGAAAAAAGGGCTCAAGTTGTCATATTGAAACGTGATGTCAATTGATGTTTCATTGATCGATTCTCTCTGTAGAAAAGTAGCTAAATAGGTGGATTTTGAATGTGCCCTATTAGCTAATGGCCAGATTCTGAATTGAGTATTTGATGTTAATAACGTCTCAAACCATACTTAAATTCTGCTTAAATATTTTCTTTTATCTGACATAAGCACACTAATCGAATCAATTCTCAATTCAGAAACCGGCTGTTATAAAGCCTGCTCTACACTCTCTAACTAACCAACCATTTACAGGAGCAGAAAACTAAACACCCTTCTAGAGAATGCTATTCAAGATGCCATGGCTGAACTAGACAAGAAGAGTGATACGGAACGTAGCGCGGGAAGTTGTGAGGATGAAGAAGATACGCCGAAAAAGAAGAAAGAAAGAGTCAAGAAAGAGAAGCACTTTAAGAAGAGTGCGCAGAAGATTGAGCCGCGGCTCAGGAATGCGCGATAGCGAAGTTTAAAAAATATTAATTAAAGTTTGGGTGTTTTTATGGTGTGATTTTGAGATTGCGGTATTTCTTGACTGTTTCTTTTTTTGTCAGTACAGTCGTGCAGGAAAAACACAGATTAATTATGAGAAAATTGTCTTGATAAGTTTCTTTGAAAATGGTAGTGCGCTCGCGCGGCATTCGATGAAAAAACAAAAGTTAGCGTTAGTTAATGGATTCCAGTGGTTCCTAATGTCTTCGAAAATAGTTTCCAACAGGATTTTACAATAGATTTTACATTTAGTCGTAATAGATTTAGCTTCACCCTTGTGCTGCTCGTAATATTGTGCATGTCCACAATGCAGTAGTGTTAGTACTTGTCGAATGCAATAATCCAGAGTTTATTCATATAGATATTTAATTCTTGGCGAAATGATTTTATGTTCGCGGCAGCTGTCGTTTTGGCGAGAATGTAGACGTGGCTTAAGTTTGGATTTGTAAATCATAATCAATTTTGATTTGGTGTTTAATTACGGGAAAAAGCTGTCTTTGAATATAATTTTTTAATGAAAATAAAATCCATTTATAAAAGACCCGCTTTTATTGTAAAATTGTAGATTTTGTAGTAAAATATAAGGTGTATTTACATGGGAGGGTGAGAGATTTTTTTAAAATAGACACTTGATTTGCTGATATTTTAGCAGTATATAATCTGTTAAAATATCAGTAAATACCGTATCGATTAGGTAAATAATATATGTGTTTGCTATTTATCATCGCTAAGTAGCTATGTCGCAAGAAATAATCATATTATTCAGAGACTTTTCATATCAATCTATGTGTTGTTCTTCGTAGCGTAATAGAGAAGTTCATAAAATATAATATTATTGTAAAAAATAAAATTTATTTATACATCATTTCATACATCGATGTTCCCGCAGTTTCTTTCGTGTCATCGACATTTTGTACAATTTAATGTAAAATTAAGAAAATGAAAAAATAAAATATTTATCTGTGTATATTACGTTTTGTTAGAAAGTATATTATTATGTTTTCTAGTCAAAATATTTGATCAATTGTAAATATCGGAACTGACAATAATTCTGCCCTGACATTGAACATTAGTAAGTACAGTATTTATTTCACATTTATTAATTATACTTAGGGCCGATTTTTCAATGCTTGGATAAAGCATTTCGTTTTCAACCATCGTCGTATTCTAATTGCCCGTATTTGACATAGTATACGTGACATTTTAATATTATCGTGTAATACTTTATTGGACGGATAAGTTTTATCCAAGCATTGAAAAATCGGCCCTTACTGTAATTATTGTTTTTTTATTTGCATTAATTTGCTGTAGTTTTGTTATTAATTTTATAGAAGGATAGTTTACAGCTAGCGGCTATCAGATTAATATATGATAGTTTAAGTGAATAGAAACATTGTATTGGTAGAAATATCAAGATCTGTTTAAATCGTAAAAAACTACGCATTTACTATTAAATTTAAAATGATCTTGTTAAGTTAAATCAGTATTCTGTCTCTTTCTCCTCCAAAAAACTTGATATTAGAAGGAAAGAGACAAAACAGTGATTGGTTTAAACATTGACCAAAAAATGTTTATAAGTAAAGGGTATATACAAATTCCAACAAATACTATCTATACAATGTTTCTACTCAATTTCTAACTGTTTATAACATATTTCCGATGGAATTTTTAATATATGTATGTAGTTTTATATAGGCCTATACTATAGAGTAGTTAAGTTCATGACATGATGGTTTCACGGATCGATAGGCCAGACGTGTCGATATATTATTATTGAACAAATTAATATAATTATTTTATTGTGATAAAGATTTTTAATGGTCGGAGCGTTTTTCGAGATTTTATGTGTCGGTAACTATCATCACAGGCGGGTACCTTTATAATTATAATTTTTAAGTTGAAATTTTCGATTCACTTTGAGTGCGTTCTCGTTTCCATTCGGTACAAGGGAGATTAAAGTATAATTTTACTTGCTTTTATTTTTCACAATTATAATAGTATAGATAATAAATTCTCTAAAGTTAGGTAGAACATTAGATGTGCAACAATACATTTTGATAGGCAATTTGTTATCAGCAGTCATTGTTAGATAAATATATGTAATATTCATTTATGTGATCTATGAAATTTCATAAATAAATAAAAGTAATTAATCTTAGCTTACATACGTCGTGAAAATCATCTCTTTTAAACTCATTCGATTGATAATTAACGAGGGATGAATTTCAGCGCCGTTACTGTTTTTATATTATCGTATTTTAACCCTAGGTATTCCATTTAAATGTCCTAAATATAAAATTGTCTTGAGAAATGGACATAATATTAAATGTTAAATTGTTTATTATGATAATGGCATAGTCGTACCCTCTGAGACGGTATTATGTAAATATTTTAAATGTAGTTATGTATAGTATTTTATTTCAATGAAATTAATGTTTTATAGACTAATATACAACATAAGATTATTTATTTGTTTTGCTGTGTAAATATTTTTTTCAATAAAACGTACCTGTTTTTAAAATGGAGTTGATTTTATTTATCACCCTACACTCACATTATGAATGCATTTTCAACATAACAAACATTTAAGGATCAAACTAATTACCATTCCTTGTTCCCATAAGTTCATTTGCCTTGTTATACACATATACATCACATTATATTTTATAAGGATACGAAACAGATTGCTTAAGAATCAAGATATTGATTATTTACACCTTTTGTAAACACTGCAGCGTAGATTGAAGCTGTGATGCGAGAGGAGTAGGACAGAGGACTCGACGATGTTGTTTTAATATTAGTTTTGCTGCGAACATCTAGATGTCGCTATTTTTTAAAATATAGAGGTCCTTAAATACCTACGTAAAATAGGTGTAATAAGCAGAAAATATATCACAGTTTCGAACTTAGTTTTTGATATTAGTGAAAATCTGATACTTTTATATTATTACTTATTAAATACTTACTAGAGTAGTGCACCGCGCAGAGACCCAAAGTTAATTGATTGTAGGTATTCACATTTTCATGATATTCAAACTCAAACTCAAACCTTTATTTATTTAATTAGACTTCTTATAAAAGCACTTTTGAATCGTCATTACATTTTTTAACATTTACCACCAATATTCGTTTATCCATTTGACTTTGAAGTAACTATCGATCTTTCTAACTAAAAGTAATAAGAATGAATTAGTTAGGATAATTTCTGAAAATTGATAATCATATCTTGTTGTGTTATAAAGTTATAAACGCCTTAATATGATCCGTCTAAACAAAAATAGATTTTTCACATAGTTATTACCTACTAACTACACGCTTTTGACTATTCATATATTTTCCTACTAACAATAACGGAAATAGATTATGGATATTATTACATTTTAAAAATAAATCCTTTAGTGTTACCTATAACCTAGTCGATGTTATTTTCCAGTCGACTTGCCTTAACATTAACAAAACTATCCGGAGAACTGCTCTAGCGAAATAAAAGCTGGACATACATGCATTAACTCGTTTACAATGGCCACTGAGTCGCAATTACCAAGCAAATTGTTCAGCTGAGCGTAATTGTTTTCTTCACTATAAAGGCTCGTTTAGTTCGATTGTTTTATATACTAGTTGTTAGCCAGCTGCAGTTATGTTAGTAATTTGCTTTGGTAGCGACATTGATAGATTGCTCATGGTGTGCGATGTAGGTATATGTGAGACACATAAAAAGATCGAGAGAAGTCTTGTTAATGTAATATTGTCATCAAAATAATATGAAGTTATAATTGAAATAGTTCTAATAATAATAGTTCTAATCTCAAACATAACATGGAGTAAAAATGAAGAAGTAACTTGTTATACGTAGAACTTTTTTTTAATAAGATTCTGGATAAATTTCCTACAGAAATTTCATAGCCAGCCCCTGGTCTATAGGTATGCAACTTTCTGTTTTTATTTTCCAAAGCAATACTGAGCCATGTATGTAACTAACTACGCCGTTTCAATGCAAAACCACTTCGACGCTGTTTTGTATACCCGTCCGATTAGGGCCCTTCTGGCCTCCTCCACTCAAGCGACAGCCCAAGCCGAGGTTCGAGATCCCCGTCAAGGGGGGACGCCCTTGTGCATGTCGCTACCAGGGTGAACCTTCAGCTCACCTCCGCGTCCGCGTTAAAATGTAGAAGCCCTTCTGGCTAACATTGAGAGACACCACACAAAAAAAAAAAAAAAAAAGCTGTTTTGTATCGTTTTAGCGGGAACATATTAATATAACGGGTCCAAAATATTTATGAGACTAGCAAATTAATATTTTAGGTAATTTCAAAGAATTAATTTTAATATTACAGATAGTAATGCGGTGGATAGCAAAGATACGTACCGGTAGTGAATTTAAAGGTGTGCCTTTGATTTTAATGAAAAATAGATTCCGAAGACCGAATGACCATGTCATTTTTGAAAATTAGTTCAGGTACTTTCCAAGTTTATTCAACAAATCTTTTTGCAAACAAACAAATCTTCATCTTAAAGCCTGAATTCGTGATATAAACTCTTTTAACACTGTTCCTAAGCCGGGAAACATTTTTATAATAAATAGAGGAAAAATGTGAAGACACTTATGAGTCGGGAGGAGATGAAACTGTCACAGTTAATTATTTCGCCTCAGCCTAGCTCCGAGATATTTTTATCACTATGTTGACCTGATTCTTGTGTTTGTTTTGTCTTGTTTTTGTTTATTTTGCGATGTTAGATTTATTAAAGAATTATGAATATAAAAGAAAAAGAAAATTTCGGTTCATTCTTTTTTAGAAAAAAGTACGCACATTGAAATTATTTTCACTTCTTAATGAATATATATCTACAATCATGTTACGTTAGGATGTTCACAATTTCTGTTAAATTAGGATAATTAAAATGGTTATGCAGTCCAAGCAAAAACTATACAACGCTATCTCTACTTTACTGTGAAAGCTTTACAAATACTGCGTGCAAATCTCCAACTTTCGCAGCTTACTACGAATTACAAAACAACACGGAAAATTCATCACGCCTTCCAATGCCGCTTTTCGCTTGAATAGTAATATTTCAAAACGTAAACAAATAAACGAACTAGTGTCACCAGCCTTGGCGCCTGCAATATGTTCGGATTAAAAAATAATATCGCACATGTGTACAAAGTAACTGTTTGCTTGGGCTTTGCCTGTTTTATTGCCACGCTGACGATAATGTATGACGGTGTAGTCTCTAAATCATGGTTATTCAATTGGTGATGTTTTTTTTTATGTAATAAATTTGATTTTTGTGTAAAAAATTGCTAAAATTTTTGCATGCTTTCATGGGGTAAAAATTTTGTTTTTAAAGAAAATTTGCCAATCATAGCATAGATTAAAAGGATGCGGCTATTTATTATAGGAAGGTATTGCATATTTCAGTGAACCTGGTTGACCACGAAATAATAAAATTTTAAACAGAAATTTTAGTACCTAATCACACTAATCAGCTATTATTTAAAAAGGGTGTTTATTTTAAAATTTCAAATACATATAGGTAATTTCATTATTATATGTATAAATCGAAGCACCAACCAACTCTTTTAATTTATTCCAAAGCCGTAAAAATCTACTGAATCCATTGACGATATTCAAGCGCAAATAGCATTTTTGCTTAGCCAGAGGCGGATCACCATTAATCTACGAAGGACGTCTGACCTGCCCGACCGATCGCAAATGAATGGTCATTGAAATGAAGACTTATTGCGCAAACATTTCACATTGACAGCTACCCACATAGCGGTTACGATTTGCGATTTGTATAGATGGGAAGTTGGCTGGAAGATATTGCTTGAGCGATAAGGCTTGATCTCTTGGAAAGAATATGGTTGTGTGCAACGTATTCATTTCAAGAAATATGTAAATAGAATCTCCGATGAGGTAATTTTGGACCAATTTTAGGAAATGTTTTATGTCCTTTAGGTATAATTGAAATCAATTCTTTTTTCTTTGGAATTAAAAGGAATACTCACATTATTTGTTAATATGCATACAAAAAATATATTAATTTATAGACTTTTTAAATATAAGACAAAATAGATATCTAGAGGAAAGAACATTGGCTCATCTAGTAATTTGCCCTTTGGGTCTTAGAAATGTACAAATCCTCCCATTTTATTATACTTATCGTATATAACGATAAAACACGTCGTATTAGCGAAAAAGGTTATATAACGAAAGCCTTGTCGATAAAAGAGGCGGACTATTTCTCTATGTTTCGATTTAATGGCACTAACGATGCTCTTTCAGTCGAGTTACCGTTGTATAGCAGTTCCATTTAACGGTATTTAGAGTTCCTCAATAAGAGATACAGAAGTTGACTTTATCAACAAGTACCTAATATTAATTTCTTCTTTATATCATTAAGTTTTAGAAAGAGTGCTATTGCTCTATCAATCTACTTTCTTAGAAAAATTAATCCTACTAATATTATAAATGCGAAAGTTTGTATGGATGTTTGTTACTCTTTCACGTAAAAACTACTGAATGGATTTGAATGAAATTTAGCACACATATAGAGGGTAACTTGGATTAACACATAGGATAGGTTTTATCCCGGAAATCCCACGGGAACGGGAAATATGCGGGTTTTCCTTTGAAAACGCGGGCGAAGCCGAGGGCGGAAATCTAGTCTTTAATATGCAGGCCCGAAAGCTTAAGCTTTGTGGTAGATTTTATTGGACGAAATAATAGAATTACGTTGCAGGTGAATTATTATGACATAACTACTAATATTATAAAGCTGAGTTTGTTTGTTTCTTTGAACGCGCTAATCTCAGGAACTACTGGAACGATTTTAAAAAATATTTCGTTGATAGATAGCCCATATATCTATGTATATCATCACGCTAAGACCAGCAGGAGCATAGCAATGCCCGTAAAATCACGTAATTGCACAGCTAGTGTAATTACATGACATCATGTAATTACATAGGCACAGCTAGTGTAATTACATGGCATCATTAAGATACTTTATCAGTAGGTAGTTTATCTTGCGGAACCCGCACATAAAGAAGCAATTCACACTTCATACTATCCTCAGGCTGTCACAATCCGTAAGAACCATCATTCTGTATTATCAACAAAGTTAATCCACTCGCGGGGCATTCTTTTTAATTCCACAAATGGTTGTATTTCTAAGACGAGCGTCTGTTTTAAGTTTGCTTTGTAGAATACATTCCCAGACTCCGTAGTAGTTTATTAACTTTGGCTTTCGGCGATCGATTTCTGACCTAGCGGGTACTTAGCTGAATTACAGGAATTAATGGCAGATGCTGCTACGTAAATACACTATTTCAACATCTTATTGGCTCTAACTTGGATACAACGTGTGTTTTTATTCCCCTTCCTGTATCAAGTCAGGCTATAAACGCATATAATTTGTCACTCAAACATTAAATACCTACGTACTTTACATATCTCTTTATTCATCCACAATCATATTCAAAACTTCTGCAGTAAATATCAAACTGAAGTAGTTGTCCAAAAATTGCAATAGTCCCCAAATTAAAATGTAAAATAAAAACGCAATAAATAATGTTTCCCATTCATCAAGGCGAATCTAAAGATAAGCAACAAAATGCACATTAATTATCACTATTATACAGTATTACGTAATTAATCATGTACTTGGAGCAAGAGCTCATTACGCCGGCCATTCTAATTAGGGAGCTCACTCGAATCAGATGTCCCGTTTTTAGTTTATAATAAATTCCTTTGATTAATATTCTCTGCAGCTTTACGTAAAATTGAAATTATGCGCTGTCACATTTCTGCACGGATAGAATTGAGGCAAAAAATGTGATGCAATTTGTCTTTGAGAATTCATTACGTCCATATTTTTGCGTGTTCCTGTATTATATGAGATTACATGTTGGTTTTGTTGAGAAAGTGTTAGACGGTTTTGGATGTTTAGCATATAGATTACGCTGCACTGCTGCGGCTTCGTGACAACACATTGCAAATAGGGTGCAATGAACACGCGTCTTGTTAATGTTGCTATATAATGGTGCCTCAAATGAGGTGCAGTGGTTATGCGCCCTTGTAACTAATGATGCTGACTGATATACCTATATTTCTATATCTACAAATTTCTGAAGTCTTACATACTTTTTTGTGTCATGGCCAAAAATAAATAGGCGCATATTTGGCGCAGAATTAATTTTTAAAGTAATAATTTTGCCAAGAATCATTAATGAAGTATTGTAATAATTTACCTACTTAAAATTACTATTCCGTTAAGGCCATAAAGTTATATCTCTGCAGTAATTAAAATTTAGTTAGTTAATTGAACTTAGTTTAATTGCAGCAACTAAGAAAATTAGAAGCATTATTTTTTGTTGCCTGCTTTAAAAATAATTTCCCTAGAAACTCGAGTCTTCAGTTTAAAGTGAAATTCTTAGAGGCAGAAATATTTTACTTTTAGTTTTGTTACTCAAACTCTCCCGAGGCTTGCCAATTTTCATTTTTCCTCAGAACTTATAACAGCTAAATAAGCGAATCCCTGAGCTACTCAGTTACAGTCGTACTTTTAAAGTCTATTTAGATTTAATATTCTCCATTTTATTCTGATAATTTTCACAAATTCCAGGAAATTTTCTTATGTTAAAGGGATATCAGGTATTCGTCTTTTTCCAGATATTTTTGTAAGCGAAGCGAACGTACAAACTTATCCTGGTCTGCAGCTGTAATTTGTTTTTTCCCAAAACTAAAAAGCATAGTGTATTGTTCCTACTTTTTATGCTGATAATGTAAAATTACGTCCATAATACTACATAATACAACTAGACATAATAATAATTATTATTAGGGAAAAAATTCTCAAATTTCGTTGCTATCGGAGTTTAATGAGCGGTTGAACTCATCCAGATTTTTTTATAAATTTATTCATATGCGAGCTTTTAGCAATTCCCCTCGTGTTTCCAAACGTTATATTTCACGGGCTAAGTAAAAAATTGGCGCGTTTTAACCGGTGTTTATTCATGATTTATGTTGATGACTTTATTTCAACAATTTATGCGGTGATTGAGTCAGCGGGTCGTTTAGACGAACCTCAATACAGGGGTTAAATTTAACTTTATCTACGAAATACATCTTTATCTATAAAATATATGAAACTATCAAGAAAAGCTTTTCTGTGTTTCATTTTTTTCATGTATGATTCGTTTTTTAAAAACTCTAAGGGTTTATTTATTATTATTATTGGCTCTTTCTATAATTGCATTCCTCTTTTCATAATATTAACGGTACTCTTATTACAGGCAACATTTATTTTTAAATTAAGTTTGAAATAAGCAAAAAACAGAATATATAATATATAAAAATGAAACCCGTTTTCCTTGGTCACGGCATCACGCGTGAACAGGTGGACCGATTTATTTTTTAATTCTTTTTTTATTATATTCCTTGAAGTACGAGGATGGTTCTTATGTAGAGAAAACGTAAATATGTACCACAGGCGAAGCCGGGGCGGACCGCTAGTTATATATAATTACCTACACATACCATACATACCATATTAAGTAAATTTTGTTCGGAATATAAATATTCAATTTTATTGTACTACATACCTAATATTGACTGTCAAGTAAAATGTACTGTGTAGTTCAATCGTGCCGAATCATTAATCGAAGCCAGTATTGCATTTAGGGCAAGGATGAGTGGAGCTCTAGGGCTCCAGGGCAAAGTGTCCTGAAAATATCTTAATCATGTATAGCTATGTATATTTAACATTGATATTTAAATAATTAGTTCATTCAAGTATAAAAATTTAGATTCAAAAGAGCTTTTAAAAAAGTCTACTTACTCTGAATAAATACATTTTTAAGTGTTATGTACACAAAATGTGATCTTAAAACATTTCTGGGTAATATAAAATACATACTATGCAGATTTCATATTTTTTCTAACTATAAACAGCAATCATAAATAAGTCCAAAGGGTGGATTTCACCTCTCTTGCGACACAACTGCAAAGAGATCTGTGGGCACATTCATAAAAGACTGAAGCGGAAAGCTTTTCGGTGCAATTGAAATTTCTAATATCAAAACAGACTTTTTTGTACTTACGTTTTCTTTATTTGGCGTAAAATTATTATACTACTAGCGGTCCGCCCCGGCTTCGCCCGTGGTACATGTTTACGTTTTCTCTACATAAGAACCATCCTCGTACTTCAAGGAATATAATAAAAAAAGAATTATCGAAATCGGTTCAGCCGTTCTCGAGTTATGCGCTTACCAACACATTTTGCGATTCATTTTTATATTATAAATACTATATAGGTAACATTCTGTCTTTTACGTAGGTAAACTTAACCAAACAAATGATTTGTATGTAATATATATTTATTAATAGTTAAAGACAATCAAAGGTATTGTAATGTGTACATATTTCATTGCGTTTTTATTTCTTAATTTTTGAATACCTTAATTTAAGGTGTTCTGTATTTTGCCCAAAGGTTGCCAGGTAGAGATGGATTTAGCCGTAAGGCCGCCGTTTTTAATGATATCTGGTTAGTATTTTCTCTTGTTGTGTACATTAAATAAATAATAAGGGGGCTCCAAGCTGCAGTTTGGAATCCGGCCCTACGGTTGATTCACACGCAGCTGTCATGCGATGCTATCTAGCGTATTAGTTTAATCGACGGCCAGCCCACACAAATCGGGATCAAATATACTAAATAGTTAAATACAACCTAATTTTGTGTCGTATTTAATAAAGTAACATGAACCGGACGGCCTCGTGTTTTGTAAGTGTTCTAATATATTTTATTGAGGTATCTGTTTTGGTGGTATCAAATATACTAATAAAATTTGATGAGGATTTCTTACTTTTTTTATTTAGACAGAGGGATATGTTAATTTAATGTGACTAAAGAAGATACGTGTACATAAGAAATATAAAAATATTAATATATAAACAGTACAAGTACATATACCGGTATCATTAATTGTACGAGAAAGATTTTGACTTATTTTTCTAACGTTCTGTTTTTATAAACGAAAATCAGATTCTTTTAAAAACGAAGATTAATATTGAAATCAATATTTACACAGCCAGTATTAAATATGATTCAAGAAAAATATTAAATTAAACGAATATATTTCTTTGGACTCATAAAATGGCTCGAGTGATTTTGTCGAAAATCTCCAGTTTACGATGTTACGAAATCTTTTATGACGATAAATTTAACAAAGGTTCACTTCGTAAGGAATTTTACGATTTAATTTGATATTATATTAAAAGGCGTCCTTTTTATGTTATTTTTATACAATTACACACTGAAGAAACGTATATTTAAGTATATTATCGAAATTGCTTTCACAATAAAGGATTCTTGTAATTTCATCGAAAATTTTTGATAAAAATTAAAATTTTATGTTCAAACTAATGCAAATTCTTAAACGTTATACCTACATTACTTCCGCGGTTGTCTAGGAGAGATCGCCAGTCTGTAGCGAAAAGACCGCTATCTGAAGGTTTTGTATTATTGTACAGTAATATTTATGGTAACGAAAAGAAAACTTTAGAGTAATATATATAATTGTATAATGTTTTCATTTTTTATACAGGCGCTTTAACAGTTTAATCTCAACATACCTTAATCTGCAGAAAAGCACATGCTTTGATTCATAATTATCAACTATATCAACCCCTAAACAGCGGCACAATAATGGCCAATGTACACAATCCATTATTAACTGCCAGCTCATGAGGTACCTGGAGGAGAACCAGCTGTTAAGCGACCGGCAATACGGTTTCCGTAGTGGTCGCTCGACTGGTGATCTTTTGGTGTACCTCACTCACAGATGGGCGGAGGCGGTTGAGAGTAAAGGGGAGGCATTGGCTGTAAGTTTGGATGTAGCGAAAGCCTTCGATCGGGTCTGGCACAAGGCACTTCTAGCGAAATTACCATCTTTCGGACTTCCTGCGAGGTTATGCGATTGGGTTGCCAGCTTCCTGGAAGAGAGGAGCATTAAGGTCGTTATCGACGGTTCTTGCTCTAAGCCTCTTCATGTGAATGCTGGTGTCCCACAAGGCTGCGTGCTATCTCCTACACTGTTTCTTCTGCATATCAATGATCTGTTACAAATCAGTAACATTCATTGCTATGCAGACGACAGTACGGGGGATGTTCTTTATCCCGGCCGTGCAAATACCTCTAAGGAAAGCCTCAATGAGAATCGAAACAAACTTGTGTCTGAAGTCGAGTCTTCTCTCCAAGAAGTCTCGGATTGGGGCGAACTTAATCTTGTCGAGTTCAATCCCCTAAAGACACAGGTTTGCGCGTTCACCGCTAAAAAGACCCCATTTGTCGTAGAACCTCGGTTTAAGAGTACTCCCCTTAGTATATCGCCGAAAATCGGAATCCTCGGAGTTGAAATCTCGAGTGACGTTCAATTCCGCAGTCATTTGGAAGCGAAGGCTAAATTAGCCTCGAAAAAACTTGGTGTGCTCAGTAGATCGAGACAGTACTTCAAGCCGGCCCACCGACTTCAGCTGTACAAGGCTCAGGTGCGACCGCATATGGAGTACTGTTCTCATCTCTGGGCCGGAGCCCCACAGTATCAACTCCTTCCTCTTGACCGCATCCAACGTCGAGCAGCTTGAATTGTCGATGACCGTAGGCTTTCCGATAGGCTCGATCCTCTGTCAGTGCGAAGAGACGTTGCGTCTCTCTGTATACTGTACAGAATCTACTATGGGGAGTGCTCTGAGGAATTGTTCCACCTATTACCAGCCGCACAGTTCCACCACCGGACCACACGCCGTAAAAACCAGTTCCATCCGCACCATCTGGATGGTTGGCGCTCCACCACTGTCCGCTTCACCCGCAACTTCCTTCCGCGTACGGTGAAACTGTGGAACGATTTGCCACCTGCGGTGTTCCCGAACAACTACGACATTGGGGCCTTCAAGAAAAGAGCTTATTTGTCCATAAAAGGCCGGCAAAGCACTTGCAACACTTCTAGTGTTACAAGTGTCTATGGGCGGTGGTGACCACTTAACATCAGGTGGCCCACCTGCCCCTTTGCTTGCTCTGTCATAAAAAAAAAAAAAAAAAAAAAAAATCCACTCCATCATCACAGTTTGTTTCGAACCGGATTCAAGTGTACACGCAGCTTAATGCCCCGGCTGGCTATCGGAGATTTATTCTCCCTGCTGGGATAACACGCTGACTTCACGTTCGAGCTGTATTTCTTAACAGTCACTGCGAGTGTGATTTGGCGTTTCCTTTCGCGTGACATTCGTTTTCCCTTCAATTCCAGTATAAGGTGCTATGTAGTAACTCTCTAGATAGTGTATATATTCCCTTTACATTATTCTACATCTAGACGATAGAGAATGATTGGGTAAGTAGTATTTTTTAAGATGGTTGTTTCAAAGATACAAAGATGTAAGCTACGAGTTCAGAAAACTCGAAGGACCATTTATTATTTGATAACTATACTTATTTACCTAACAATTTTGCAGAGATTTTCTTTATGGTGAAAACAATATTTAATAAAATAAAATAATAATAAAATATAACTTTATTTGTCTCATCACAACATTAGATACATTGAAGATACATATTTGAAGTGAAAACAGATATACCTTTAAGCTGATTTTGGTACCCGCGTTTGAGAATGTAAAACAAGAGATCCTACTGCAAAGGTCGTTACATTGATACAAACCAGCTTGCTTTAATTTATCACAAAGCACCCCCAGTTTTAATGCAAGCGAAATATGAGAATTGCCTCCTTCATAAACATAAGGGAAGTAAATTATTTACGATACTATCTAACGACGCCAGTTCGCCATTTCTCTTTAAAATTTCAAGATAAAAAAGCCCGTAACTTGGAAAATTTTACGTCCGTCCTTGTCGCGGAGAGCCATAAATGTGTGTTTCTGTGGAATGAAATGTTTCGTAAGATCACATTTCGAATTGACAGTAAAAACTTTAAACAAGATCTATCTGGAGGTAATTCTTAAGTCAAACGCTCTAACACTGTGCTAACACTGAGGTTGCTGCAAAAATTATAATAACTTTTTTCACAGTTAAAATAGTAATTCAATTCGATAAGATACTATAATCAATGTACCTACATGTGTTTGTTAATATTCTATATACACAATATCTGGATTTTTATAGTAAATTTGAACCACTAAAACCATTTTAGGTTGTTATTGACATCAATCGAGCATGATAAAGCCGGAGTGGGTAGCCGTGATCGATTTCTGTTTATTTGCGATTAATCTTTACATGTGTACATAACAATTTATTAGTAAGTCATTGTGAAGTAAGGTGCTTGGACCCCTGTTACAAAGCAGGGTTGTGTGCATCATTTTGCGACTAGGGTTGAAACATTGGTGTACAAATCGGTAGAAGTCTGCAGACATGAAAGCTCACAGCTCCTTATTTAGGAGGAAAAAGGGCTTTTTATTTAAAAAAAAACCTGATATTTCGTGTTTTAAAAGTACTTTAATAGCTAATTATAAACGGATATTCATGATAAGTTTCAGATCGAGAAGAATTAACTTTTTTTAAGAAAATTAGTACGCTATCTAAATAGCTAAAGCTTAAATGGACCTAAAATTCGCATCAATTTCAAACAAGAAATTTCCCAAACATAAAAATTAACGTCTATTAAACAAGATCGAATGGAGTCAATCATAAATCACTCAGATAGCGCTGAATCTACGATGACTCAGCACTTTATTGAGGAAGAAGATACCGGGCTTGGACCGTATTGAGCAAGGATTTCGTTCCATTGCACTCAATAAACGTTTTAACTTAATACTTATGTAGTGTATAGAAATGTTCAATTTATGTAGTATTTTTTAATATTCAATAGAAATAAAATTATTCATATTTTTAATAGGTATCTTTCTTCACTTCTTCGTACACATAACACACACATAGTCCGTTTTACATCAATTTAATAATTTTTGGTATAGTATAGTGTGAGACCCATTTGTAAAAAAGTCTTCAAATAACGATTTTCGTGGGACTCACCTCCGTCATACGGACTACTGATATCCACTTAATCGGCATGTTTTTCTGAACACAAAAAGTGCGGTAGTCACTTCCTAGGGGTATGGAGGGGGGAGCTATGACGTAGCAAAGGTGGCCGTCGGGCCGTTCTATTGTGCGGTATATCTAGATAACTACTGGACCGATTTACTTAAAAAGGGTGTCAATTGAAATATAATTAAATAAACATTATTTGATTCCTTAAATTCATTAATGTAAAACTAGTACCAACTGAAATATTTTCAAAAATCCACATTTTATGAAATATAAAAATTTTTTAAATGTAAAAATCTCGGTATCCGTTAGAATTATGAGAAATTATCTTATTATAAAACATATAGCTACTTTTATCACCTTTCTAATGAACCTTCAATAATGACAATCGAGCAGTAAACAACGAAACTACAGCCTATTAATTGAGCGTCGGTAGCGCCAAATTAGCCCTTTTTTGGTATGAATCATCTAGAAATTATCTTTAAATATAATAAAATCGTAGGAAAGTTAAAACTGTACATTGAATATTTGTTTAAAAGAATACTTGGGGTGTGATCTACAATATATACCGAAGCCAAAATTATAGTTTTTAGAATTTTTGTCTGTTTGTCTTTATGTCTGTCCGGGCTAAACTCAAAAAGTACTGTATGGATTTACTTCAAATTTGGAACAGAGATAGCTTGAGACATGAGGAATGTTAAAGGGTTCGTTTTATCCCGGAAATTCCATGGAAACGGGACCTATGCGTGTGTTTCTTTGACTATGCGGGCGAAGCGGCTGGCGGAAAGCTGTGTAAAATAATATAATTCTGAATAAAAAGTAGTTATAAGTTACGTCAATTTTTTTTTTAATTTCCTGATATGTGAGCAGAAACGTATTACAAAGATAGTATTTTCAGTGTTTTTTAACTGACTTCAAAAAAAAGGAGGAGGTAAAATATTATCATGGCATAGAGCTGATTTGATGATGGAATCGGATTACTACATATTATTTAGATGTGCTATTTATTAAATGGGTTTGAAGTCGGGGCCAAGCACTAAGCACTTAGTATTAAGCCCGTGCACCGACATCAAATCTTTTTTATTTTTTACTTTTCCGTTTTGAAGTTGGTTGTTTTTAACGTAGTTATTTTTATTTCTAATGTGATCAGCATAATAAATAGCATAGGACAGCGCACTTAACTTGGATATTAATAATAATGGTTTTGAAACAAAAGTGCTTGGAAGGGATATGCCACGTCCGATACAAATGTTTTAACCAGTCTTATTATGTAGAAGATATTGATCAAAATAATGACGATGAAAATTAGATAAAAACATTTTTTATTAAATTTTAGCCTTGTATTGAGTTTACTAAAAACCATTATTATTAATCTTGTAATTAATCTTAACTTAATCCAAGTAAAGTGCGCTGTCCTATGCTATTTATTATGCTGATCAGATTAGAAAAAAACACTGAAAATACTATCTATGTAATACGTTTCTGCTCACATATCAGGAAATTAAAATAAATAAAATTGACGTAACTAACTACTTTTTATTCAGAATTATATTATTTTACACAGCTTTCCGCCAGCGGCTTCGCCCGCATAGTCAAAGAAACACACGCATAGTTCCCGTTTCCATGGAATTTCCGGGATAAAACGAACCCTATAACCTTCCTCATGTCTCAAGCTATCTCTGTTCCAAATTTGAAGTAAATCCATACAGTACTTTTTGAGTTTAGCCCGGACAGACATAAAGACAAACAGACAAAAATTCTAAAAACTATAATTTTGGCTTCGGTATATATTGTAGATCACACCCCAAGTATTCTTTTAAACAAATATTCAATGTACAGTTTTAACTTTCCTACGATTTTATTATATTTAAAGATAATTTCTAGATGATTCATACCAAAAAAGGGCTAATTTGGCGCTACCGACGCTCAATTAATAGGCTGTAGTTTCGTTGTTTACTGCTCGATTGTCATTATTGAAGGTTCATTAGAAAGGTGATAAAAGTAGCTATATGTTTTATAATAAGATAATTTCTCATAATTCTAACGGTTACCGAGATTTTTACATTTAAAAAATTTTCATATTTCATAAAATGTGGATTTTTGAAAATATTTCAGTTGGTACTAGTTTTACATTAATGAATTTAAGGAATCAAATAATGTTTATTTAATTATATTTCAATTGACACCCTTTTTAAGTAAATCGGTCCAGTAGTTATCTAGATATACCGCACAATAGAACGGCCCGACGGCCACCTTTGCTACGTCATAGCTCCCCCCTCCATACCCCTAGGAAGTGACTACCGCACTTTTTGTGTTCAGAAAAACATGCCGATTAAGTGGATATCAGTAGTCCGTATGACGGAGGTGAGTCCCACGGAAATGAATTTTATTTCAATTGGGGACTGTACTAATATAGTAATTTAAAGAAACAGTAATTGAAATTACTATTTGTTAATTCATTGGATTAACAATAGGTACATAAATAGATTTAAAACTTGATTTTTTTAACGCATAACTAAAGAAACTCAAAAAAGATTGTTTACGTGAATGTGAGCTACAATTTCAGTCAATTTCGGCACTAGAAATGATCTCAAAAATTAATCCGCCTCGCTGTTTAATCACAACCCTTTCAGCCAGCGGACAATGGTCCAGCAATTACAAAGACGTTATATTTGTCTGTTTCGCCCAGACATTTCACAAAGCTGCGGTTTCCTTTGATCAATACTGCTTCTTGAGGAAATTTATTATCTGTGTGTTTAGAGCATTGTTGGTTGCGCGGGAAAGTTGTTTTTTTTTTTGAATTGCGTGATTCGAATGCAAGCCTTTTGAATTCACTGAATTTGAATCAAATGACATTTGAATATTGTTATGGACTTTGTCTCTTTGTATTAGATTTTTTTTTGAGTATAAGAAAAATGGTTTTATTATTTTGCCATTTCTAACATCGTTACACAATAATATTTATGAGTGACAATAGTCAGCAAAAGCTTTTTTTTAAATAATGTAAAAAGATGTAGTATCAAAAGCAATAGACACAAAGTAAGTATAAAGTTACCTTTTGTGGTAAATTGAGCGAAAATAAAGCCCAACAGCAGCGTCTAGACAGAATACAATTTATATTTCATACCGAATATTATGCAAAAATGGCTGAAAAAATTTAGATATTTAATACAAGTTAAAGGTTTATTCGCTGCGAGCGATTTATTCAAACGACCAATAAATATTCAACAGTAATTAACCACGGCCGATACAGGGCTGAATATTTCTACAGCGGCGGCCATTTTGTAAATCCTTGCAACGCTGGATTACTCTGTGACGTGTAGAGCTGGAAAATACCGCCAAAAATTGTAGTGCGCTATTGTGATATCGATACAGAAGACTTGATTATACGAGTATACTATCAAATAGACTTTTAGAGATGTAAAGCATCAAAATATACAAGGATACCTAATGTATAATTAGAACAATTACATATAAAAAAATACTTATAACTTTTATGAATTCTACTTTCTGTTAAAAATGTATTGTTTTTCACGGTTTTTTTTTTTGTTTAAAAAATTTTCGTTTCAAATCAATAAAAATAAATAAATCGTTTGCTAATAAATTGCTACTTGAACCTATCAATGATTTTTAGAATTTGTTCTTTATAATATTAATTCAATTTTCTTGCTGACCTTACAAAGTACGAGAGGAAAACCTGAGCTGAGCAAAGTCTAGGTTCCATATAATTGTTATCGTAGTTCGAGACATTTCTCCTCCATTGTTGAACATTTCTTTTGTTCAAACTCATGTTTAAACCATGTGAAGGAATCAAAGGTTTATGTGTAATGTTGCTTTTCTACTATCTATTGCTTGTTTCATTCGTTTCGTAGGTTTCCTATCTCAAATAAAGCTTTAAGTTCTTGTATTACAAATTCTAATTCTTTGTGTGTTGCGTGATAAAACAGTCGGACAAAGTTTATAAAAATTGAAAAATATGGAATTTTAGCTTCGGTAACTGTAGGTATACCTATATTTATAAATGTTTCGAATTAGTTTTCCTTGCATATCTATACTAATATTATAAAGCTGAAGAGTTTGTTTGTTTGTTTATTTGTTTGTTTGTTTGAACTCGCTCATCTCGGGAACTACTGGTCCGATTTGAAAAATTATTTCGGTGTTAGATAGCTCATTTATCGAGGAAGGCTATAGGCTATATATCATTACGCTACGACCAACAGGAGTGGAGCCACGGGGGTGAAACAACGCGGAGCAGCTAGTTTATAATATACACACCGACCTCTTATGATTTTAGTAAATATCTAGATCTAATGTAAAAATTCATTTCAAGACGAAGTGCGACCTTGATGTTATCATTTTTAAAGTTATGGTTATAGCAAGATTTTGATTATCCGCTGTTGATCGTTAAATTTGAAGATCAATATACCCAAATACAGATAAGGCCGCATTTAATTTTACGCGACCTTCAAGTAAAAATTCGTTTAAACTTTTTTTAACACAGCTTTAATACAGTCAATTTATTTTACAGCAAACGTAAAAAATAATTTTATTAATAATTGGTCCCTTGCCTAGAGATAAAACTTAGTTAAATGATAAATCTAACTGTAATCAGTTAAACCCAGAGATTAGATATATACAGGTAAATTAGCTTGGAGAAATTTTTGCGTTTGTAGTAGTGTATGGTCAGCAAATAAAATAAAACAACATTTTATTTTTAGTTTTTATTTTATACAGGGTTACTTGTAAAACACCAGCAACCTCGCAGGACAAGATAGCTAACATCATAAGTAACAACATTTGTTCTACGACTTTTGGCATAACGCAATAAATTATTTTTAAATGATTTTTTAAACTTTTATTGTACTCTCCTTACATTTGTAAGTCTATGTTCTATTAATTATCGGATGGACGACGCGACGCCCCCTTCCCCCTCTCGTTCGCTTTTTGTTTACGTAATTTTTGGGAGGCGTAGAGTTTATAATATTCAGACGGAAAATTAAATGAATATTTATTTTTGTATGAAAATAAAATCTAACAAATTATCAAAAGTCGAAATGTTGTTACTTATGATTTTAGCTATCTTGTCCTGCGAGGTTGCCGGTGTTTTACAAGTAACCCTGTATATATAAGGGATTTTAAATTAAACTATATGTGTTTCTCCTCTGAAAAAGATGAGACTTTATTTTAATATTTGCACATTTAACATACATATAACTTTTACATTAACAATGTTACTAAAATGAAAAATTTACTAACCTGAAAAAGAAACGACATTTAAAGTTTAATTCTTTAGTTTGAGAAGTCAAAGGCTTGCCTCGACCATGTTTTAACACTGGAGCCATATTGAATTAACAATATAAAGTTACAACACTTACACACAAATTAAACACTAGTTATGGCCCTGCCTTCATACAAAACTGCTGAATACGCCGTTCGCACGGGAATAGAATGTGGATGCGATTTCCCTTAGTTAGCATCCAAGCTTACGTCTTTATAATTATTAAACTGTATAAATTCATTCTTTAACTCCGGTCTGCATCGTGCAGACATGGGTGTAAAAGTCTCATTTTAGCTATTAAATGTAGTTTTTAAGTACATCTGAGTTTTCATTTGTAATTCACTTCAACAAATATTATAACAATAATAACAAATAATAACAACAATCAACAAATACAAAATTTATCAATTAAACTACGTACATAATAATTATAATTTTTGAATGAAATGTGCTTTATGTTCTAACAGTACCAAACGACTGCACGTGGCACCTGCGGACAGCGTAAACTGGTTTATTCTGGTTTTGTGCGTGTTTCCACTTTCCACTATCAAGTGACGATTTATTTATTTGTTTTGTTTCGTAATTATTATGGTCAAATATTAATTATGAAACAAATTATTATGGACACGATATTTTATTGTTTCACGGTAGTCGCCTTGTCGTTTGCTCAAGGACGTAAAATTGAATGATATATTTTTTTTTATAAAGTCAAAACCATTTTCTTTCAAATAAAAACTTGTTTTTATTGAAAACAAAAGTGTTGCTAGGAATAAGTATAAAATTAAATAGTAATGTTAGGATATCGAAACATTTTTGTATAGGCCAGAACGATATAGTGGAAACGCGCTCTAAGATCTGAGTAATATACACACCACTACATATGCAAAAATTTCTCCAAGCTAATTTACCTGTACTAGTATAATAACTATACTAGTAGTTAAAACTACACTATCTACATGACTATAGTAGTAGTTGTAAAGGCATATGCCTATATAGTAATAGTATATAATAGTAGATTAACCTACTTAACCATATACTTCACTAGCTTACCGCCCGCGGCTTCGCCCGCTTTGTCTAAAACCTAATAAATTATATACTAAAACCTCCTCCTGAATCACTCTATTAAAAAAAACTTGTGTATTTTTAAGACTTAATCATACAAAGGAACAGAGAAAGCGACTTTGTTTTATACTATGTACCTACCTATAATATACTTCAGTATAAACATATAACATCGCCTATATTACCATTGAACGTTTAATAAAATACACCCGCATTTCACAGAACTACTGTCATCCAAAACTAGCTTCAGATTAAATTCATAGATAAACCTCTTTGCTTCTGAGCCTAGATCTCGAGAGCTTAATTAAGATGACGTCATTGTCTTAATTTCTGGATGAAATCATAGTTAAAGAGTTAAGTTAATTGCAGGAATTATTTAATGAAAAGGACTTACTGCTCTTAAACTCAATATTTATTAATTTCAGTAGTAATTTTAAAAGTACTTTTGATTTTTATCAGCCTATTATAAGTTGAAGTCGATTCTTTTTGAGAAAAATGTTAGTTGTTGTTATAGCCTTTGGTGTGATATTAGGCTTTCATAATTCATAATATAATATATAGTATAGGAATAAATACTTACTTAGTATCTATCTATGATTGAATGAAATAAAATTTGTATCTTTGTTACTTAAGTAACAAGATATAATCTCTTTTTCATGAAACTGTTATATAAAAACATATGTGACAAAGTCTAGATATTTCGAGATGTATTGTAGTTCATGAATTTCAAAGATAGTGGAAGGATTAATATTTGGATTGTAGTCTGCTGTATAGTTGCCGAGCCAAAACAGTTAACGAACTTTAAGGTATAGGTATTAGCAGTAACACAATATTAAAATATTATTTCCTACAGTAAGGAAACGCCTTTGATGTCGCGCGATGCCGCCGCCAGCGTAGGTACTTACGCTGCCACACGAAAATACGCTAGGGTTGCAACAAATGGGAAATAAAACAATTGTGATTATTAATATTATGATGAAATCATTTATTCATATGTACATTCAAAATAATTGCGATTATTAAATCTGATGTAATTATTTGTTCATAAATATATAATTACAGATATTGCACTGCTAAATATTATTTACGTGGACACTTTATTTTTGGATGTTCTTAATTGTATATTATAACATTTAACTAAGTAATGCATTCGCATTGGGATGTACAATCTGATTAGAAAATAATGAGGACAACATATACATAGCTTTGATTTTAATTCAACAGATACAATTAATACAATCTTTCTGAAATATTGTTTCCTTCTGGGATTTCAATGTAGATTTACATCCGTAAACGGAACAGTTTGTGCGCGCCATAATAGAATATGTAAGTACCTATGTATAATAAAATAATTACACAAAAAATACGACTGCGTCGTCCTTTCGCGCTAGGTAAGGCAAACTAAGCGTGTTTGCCTTACGCGGCCCGCGTCGCCTGACCCCCCGCCAGTTCCCCTCCGTTTCTCTGCACAAGTACATTCGCTTCCGTACTGTATAGA
Organism: Colias behrii; assembly: GCA_029959065.1. Classification (NCBI taxonomy): domain Eukaryota; kingdom Metazoa; phylum Arthropoda; class Insecta; order Lepidoptera; family Pieridae; genus Colias; species Colias behrii. Next base: position 1,640,750 of record JARWMC010000008.1, on the reverse strand, counting down.
TATTGTAATACTGTGGTATTAACATATAAGATATTGTAATAATAGTTTTATGTTTATGATTGAAGTTAACTTTAAAAAATAAGTGTGATCATTATAAAGTTCTTTATGTTTGTAGTAATAAAATAAACACACACATAAACGAATGAAACCGGTAGTTAACTAGTTTTTTTTTACTTATTTAAAAGTTTAAAACTAGAACTTATTGAATAACACATACGATTATTTAATAAAGTATTGATAATAATTATGTCATAAGTAGTTATTTAAATAAAGCAAAGACATCGTATATAACTTTATTAGTTTAAAAATCACATGCACTCAGTGTTATCTCTCCCAAAGACACTATATCTTCAAATTTATGAGCCAACTTCGGTACATAACCATAAAAACTGATAAGCAATTTTCGATAATGTACAAGTAGGCTCTGTCAGGTAATCATTGTACCTTACGCGCCGTGGACCGTAAAATTGAAAGCTCTATAAAGGCTCTATACGAATAATGGCTAAATCTCAACTTGTCTTATTGAGCGGCCATTTTGAATTTTCGTGAAGGATTACGGCTACAGTTAAATTTATTTTAATGAATGTAATGGTTATAAAAAAATCGATTTATTTATCGTAAAGATTTTTCATTTTCATAGAAATTTAACATATGCAAATAATTTAATAAAATTTTGTTTTTAAAGTTTATCCGTTTATTTTGTTTTTTCTCTTGATTACACGTGCGTTGTAAATAAAAAAAGACATGTGGCACTCGGGGACTGCCGCGGTAAAGCTATTTATTGCATAGCATGCCTTCAAGCCACACCTCCGTGTCCGTCGGAGTGGGGAGCGTGAGGTTTTTTCGTTACGGAATTTCTCGATTCGGTCCCCGCGCTCAAGGCCCGCGATAGAAGCTATGCAATAGCTTAAAAATACTACGAATGAAGAACTCTTATTAATTGAAATATAATAATATGTTAGCAGATATTGAAAGATATTTGATATGCTGTTTTATAATTGTATAAAGAATACATATTTTATATGTACGATATTGTGTATTATCTATTATTTCCTCAAAGTAAAGATAATATTTGACTCGTACAATCTACAAAAACAACGTTTTTTGTGCAATACCATTGTTATACTTATTTAAAGTTGATCTATCTAAATAAATCTATCCATATATCGAAGGCCCTTTAAATTTATCAACAGCATTAAGTTTGGTATAAAAAATTAACTTTTTTACTAAAAAAGGAACCAGTAAATCAAGATAAATGTACCTAATTGAATGTTTGTCAGATTAAAAACACGAAATATGACAAGGAAGATTTTAGAAAATTAGCCCGAAAAGCGCTCTTGCGTTTTATTCCTACAATGGTTCCCTTGAGGGAGATGGAAGGAAGTTTTATGGACTCTATCGTCGCTCCTGCCCTTGTATAAAATTATTTTTACCTCCACTGAGTCGTGCTAAACCTATTACAAAGTAAACGTATTATTTAACTTGTCGCAAATGTTTTGTATCGCTTGCGGGCTTTGATTGTGACGTGGTTTCGTGTTTCATGTTTCATTATTGCAAATTTATTGTTTGTATGATTCTGAATATTTCCGTCTTCCAAAAGGGACAGTTTATAATTAAAAGCACTATAACTAAATTATGAAACGTGATAATATAAAACCTACTAATGTAGGTATATTTTACATAACAATCACCAGTCAGATATTAGCTAACCAAAAATTTTAATACAAGAACCACTATTCTAAATAACAATGTCGATACAAGAACCACTTGTTAAATCAACGCACGTCTGATCCCATAAACGCGAATCCAATCAGCTAATGCCAGGGTTGGCTCATAACCACTTTTATTTGTCCAGCCTAATGGGTGAGACTAATTAATTTGATGTCAGGGTCGGTGTGCACTCGCTGGCCCTGCGTTTACATGCATTAGCTCTGGATCTATAGATTATTGTAAGGTCTACACAGAGCGAGCATCCTCGCGAACCAATTGAAGCTGAGCAGCTCTGTCGTCATTTTAACGTATTCAAAAATATATTTTAATTATTAATGAACACGTACAACCCATTTGTAATATATTTAATTTGAAATAAAATACTTTTCATTAGTCAAATACCTCAGTGAATCCGGTTTCCCGAATACTGGGATTTTAAGTTGTCCCCAGATGGTAATGCAAGCATGATATAATATGTTTACTTACGTGAATTTTCATGCTGCACGAGTGTCTATAAATATCAAATCATGCATTTTTATCATTTATCATATTTATCTTGTCCTTGTAGTATAGAAAATATAAAGCTTCATCATTCAATTTAATCATCGATCTAAATTCTAAACTATCATTCGTGGCTCGGCATGGTAAATGATGGCACACGGTCAATACTCGACAATTGCTTCGCGAGGCTGCTCGCTCTATGGAGCCCCTCTAATGAGTAGTGAAGTCCCGTGTCCCCTTATGAGGTATGGGGAAAATGCATTACATCTGTTTCACTGATCGATTTTCTTTACGGACGAGTTGGTGATCAACCTTCTGTGTCCTGTCAGACCGACATTTGTTTTATATTGGCCACCGGGAATTGAATAACAATAGACATTGTATGCTCGTTTTTATAAAAGGATTTTTTTTTGGAACGGGTAATTAAAAAATAAAAAAGCTACATGAGTGAGGCAATGAGTTTTGAAATAATTTCACTAGAAAGTTAAACGGTTCCTGAGTGTCATATAATTTGTTATAAGTTGTTGTGAACCTAGTATAGTAGATATTATACATTGTGCATTGCGATAAATAAAATCAAGGTCAAACTACTTCCACACTTTCTCCAAATATTTGGCCGAACATATATTTTATATTTGTACCTACGCTAAGAGCGGTTAAATAATTGTTTAGTAATATTGTAATAACAACAAATATTATAATATGTATTTTCAAACATTTCAGACAAAATAATATAATATATCCCTTCTCGAGGCTTAAATGTATACTTACGCTTATTATTGTATATAAATATTCTTTTATATAATAATATAAGAGAAAATATAGCAAACTAGTAATTATAACTCCTCAGTATCTTCAGAAACTGAAAAATTATATAGTAAAATCTCTCCATGGCAACGTGAAACATAGACAACACACAAACAGACTTTCGCATTTATTATTATCGCAGATAATCGAACAGTAACTATACTAATATTAGTAATTAAAGCCAATAATTGATCGTAAAATTTCGTTAGCTATTCGACCATGTTGTATACATGCATAAATAATCGGGATGAATATGTATTACATCTTATTTAGATTTGAGAGAGGGGAAGATTCGAGTATAATTGGAGATTGGCACTTGAAATTTTATATTGATGTTTGTAACAGTTAATAACGTTTTGGAGAAGTGAATAATAAATGCACAAATTGAATATTTATGAAGAAAACGTACTTATTCTTAGGAAATTAAATGTTATTTACTCTTTTACATAGATATTTGTAAGTTATGATCGTTTTAAATTTTTATTCATCTAACAATTTAAGATATCTAATATCAATGTTAAAGAGAGATAATATAGCAAGAATCAAGATAATAAAATTATTGATTTTCTCTAGGGCAGGTTTTACCCTCAAATTAAACTAAAGGGTTGTAAAATCTTATGCTTTGTGACTTCAGGGTTTAATTATCTTACCTTTACTTTTCCCGTTCAACCTTCGTTTCATTTACATTCATATTTTATCACTCTAAATAAAACATCAGTTTCTGTTAAAGGTATCTTATCTATATACTCAGTTAAAAGGCTAAGTGCGAGTCAGACGCGCGCACGAAGGGTTCCGTACTTACTTTAAAACCTGAAAAGAATCACGTTTGTTGAATAGTCTCTCTTCAAATATTTATTTAATTATTTATTATTATTAATTATTTATTTGTTTATATTTGTTGTATTCATCATCTCAATTGGTTATTTATAATATCAACCGATGATACCATATTACATTATAATAATTATAAATAGCTATCCACTGAGTCATAAGTATTGATGATAGAAAAACACATACATCATCGTTGTCTGTCGGCGGGGTGGTACATTGATTGATCGTATGATCGAATGAGCAGAGCTACGTCGTAAAAACGCATTTATTTTCACCGTGTCAACGTGTTCGCACTAAAACATAAAATATGTTAGTCTATTCAACTAGCCATAGATATATTGGCTAGTGCTGAAGAGATTTATTTGCAATCCAAAATTATTCAATTGAAATATAAATATAGTTAAAAAACACGGTTATTCCCGCCGATAATACCAAATTTGAATTAAATCTGCCCGTCTAAAGTGGGTCAACATATTATAATACAGGTACCTATTTTAATTTTATCCAAAATGTGTGTTTTATTAATTTAAATATTGTTGGATGTCTATGGATGTCTATGGATGTTGTTTTAACACGATTTACATAGCCACAAAAATATTAACGATTCAAAACCACATACAACTTTTAAAGTCGGAAATTACATACTTTATTGTTTAATGCTAAATGCTATATTGTACAAATGCTAATAGAAACACATTACAACACTATCGAATCGCCAACGAATTCTAGAGAAATCCAGGTCAGATCTGATAAGATCCTCAAGGTATTTGCGGAAACCGGGCAATAGGTGAGCGGTTAACAAGTAACGCGGGCTTTGCTCTGAGGCTGAAGTAAAACGTGACAAGACTTACAGAATAGTAGTGCTGGGATAAGACAATGTTTTAGTGTTATCTTATATGGAAAGAATATAATAAACTTTATAGTTTTGTTCTAGATTCTGTGAAGTATATCTTAACTTACCTTTGAAGTACACTGTTGAAGTTTTTGTAATGCCCAAACGACTCCTTCTGTAAAATATGAAGATTTCAAAACAATTTGAATGTATGTGAAGTCCCGTGTCCCCTAGTGGTGTAAGGGGCAGATGCATTATGCATACATCTGTTTCACTGATCGATTTTTTTTAGGGGCAAGTAGGCGATCAGCCTTCTGTGTCCTGCCAGACCGAGACATTTTTCTCTTCGTCTCTACCGGGAATCGAACCCAGGACCCCTCGGTTCTACGCTCGATCGTCAACCACTGTACCAAGGAGGCCATACAACTTGAGTTTAATGTATCAAACAAACAATATTTAGTTTATTTACAGTACTTTTAGTAACTTTCTATAACTTGTATCGGTGTTCATACTATTATTTTGATTCAAAGAACACCGCTACAGTCCTATCAAGCTACATAAATATTCAGTTAAAATAAGGAAAAACAATAAATATAATAAAATATAAAATATTATTAACTAATATTGCGAGTGGTATGTCGGCATAATCATTGAGCGTAATTCCGTAGCGAGTGCTACGAGTTAACGTAGCGGTGCTACGAAGCGTTTACTACGCCATGGCATGTAGGAATGGGGATACAGAATCGCTATTTCATATTAATATGTCTTAAGCACCCGCATATTTATTTTATGCATATAATATACCTAGGTATTGAGTAAGGTAATTTAAATTAGAATTCGTCTGTATCAAATCGCAAATATATCTTACACTTCTCTGTATTCAATTAATCGTTATTTAATATTTAAGAATAGACAGAAAAATAATTAAAATCTTATTATAAAATCATGAAAATGATCATCAATGAAAATGTATAAATAACAAAATATATAGGATAATTGGAACTCGAAAACCAGAGACTAGATAGGTACATATTTTACTAGATTACATAAAAGTGAAGTCCCGTGTCCCTTAGTGGGGTAAGGGGCAGATGGTAAGGGGCATTATACATCTGCTTCACTGATCGATTTTCTTTAGGGACAAGTAGGTGATCAGCCTTCTGTGTCCTACCAGTCCGAGACATTTTTTTTCTTCGTCTCCACCGGGAATCGAACCCAGGACCCCTCGGTGTTACGCTCACGCGTCAACCACTGTACCGAGGAGGCGGAGGTACTAGATTACATAGATCAATATAAAAGAAAAAGAAATACGTAAATAATAATTGATAACATATAACAATACAATTTAATAAAAATCAGAAGGTTGTTAGGTTCTTTCGGAATTTTCCTTTCTCCGATTTTACGTAGGCAGTAAAATAAACCCACTAAAAGCAATCGAACATCATTATCGTATCTTTTGTTATCCAATTATTTATTATTCTATCTGAACAATACGAAATCGTAGTATATTTTTATATTTATTTCAACCTAATAAATATTTAAGGGTATTTATTATTATAGTTATACGGTGTTGTGAGGTAAAAAAAAGTCGTGGAATGACATTATAATAAACTAGCTTTCCACCGGCGGCTCCGCCCGCGGTTTCAAAGAAAAACTCGCATAGTTCCCGTTCCCGTGGAATTTCCGGGATAAAACCTATCCTATATTACTCGTGGATAATGTAGCTTTCGAATGGTGAAAGAATTTTTAAAATCGGTCCAGTAGTTTATGAGCCTATTCATTACAATCAAACAAACAAACAAACAAACAAACAAAGTTTTCCTCTTTATAATATTAGTGTAGATAAAATAATAATACCTACCGAGGATTGCCTTGGTTCCCTCTAAAGCTTTTTGTGTAATAAAATAATATTTGATTGTCTATGATGATCTGTAACCTCTTCTTATTTTCTGTCTTTTTAATTGGTTATACGGTTAAACAAACACAAATGGAAAAATGCTATATGTATATTAAACCCTATGAAAATAAAAATATGTGTGTATGATTTATTGATTTCGTTCTTTTAAGTTATTTAACGCCAATTAAGGAAGTATTATTTGCAAAAATGTCTTTGTTAAAAATTAGACTTTAGCTTGATAGCTAACACAGTATAAATTAAAGTATTAAATAAACCTAGTACTAAACAAGTTTTTAAAGTTGAATGTGGTTAAACATCACTAGAAGCAAGCTTCAAACAGTTTTTATTCAAGTCCAGTAGAGAGCAATTAGATTAGCCAGCATTGAGGCTATCCTTAGCTGCCCCGTTTACATTTATTTAGTTTTTATTTATTTAACACTTCAATATAACTATTAATAAAGGAAATCTTATTACAATTATGTACAAAATACAACCAACTTAGCACTTACCTAGCAGTGGTCTCTTCCAAACAACTACGGAAAAAGGTAGCCAGCTCGATAAAATAAAATTATTATTAATAATCTATTGTTGAATACTTGTTGAGAAATTATTTCATGATATTATGATCGACGCTCATAGTTATGCCTTTTCTAGTGGTATTCGCTATTTCAATGATTGATTAGAGCAGCTATTTTGGAGCTATTTTTGAGTTTTAAAGAAGAAACTTGATAAAGGATTTTCCTTTTCAATATTTTTGTCTTTTCTTTGGTTCGGATACCATATCATTAATTTAGACTTTATAAAGCTTGTTATGATATCTTTTATCTATACTAATATTATAAAGCTGAAGATTTTGTTTGTTTGAACGCGCTAATCTCGGGAACTACAGGTCCGATTTGAAAAATTCTTTCGGTGTTAGATAGCCCATTTATCGAGGAAGGCTATAGGCTATATACTATCACGCTAAGACCAACAAGAGTGGAGCACTGCGGGTAAAACCACAGGTAAAACCGCGGAGCACAGCTAGTCATAAATAAAAACAAAAGTTAAGCACAATAGCTTATTTAACTGTGTCAGTAAAAAACCAACGCAGTGTAAAGCGTTGATTGCGGCACATGTACAGAAATATAGAAACGAGTGATTCTTGGAAAAATAAGAAAAGTCTAGAAGCTAAGGAAACTAGCTTCTCGTTGGTTAACTTTATAGTCTATTTCTAGTTTGAAGAATGTTTGAATTAGAGGCTGGAGTGTCGCGACTCAAGCGTCACAAAGAAATTGTGTCAGTGGGAACTCGCCGTGAGAGGTGATGGGGAGAACAACCTTTGGTTTTATCCTTCTTCAGATTTTGATGTGGGAGCCAGAAAAAATAGCGCCAGTTCGCTCCGGGAAAAGTCTCACACCTCTATGGAAGATCGGCGTCCAATAGTGTTAATGTGAAATATATGTTAATGTGAATATGCTTGCTTTGTGCGTTTATTTTTTTATTCGTAATTTTGCAGTTTTTGCACTTATTATTGGTAAGTGAATAATAGATAATACTATGGCCTCTTTGAAAATATAATAACGAAAGAGTTTTCAATTGGAGCTCAATCGTATTTTTAATTACAATTTATGTCAAAAATTCAACCTAGAAAATAAAAAAATACATAATTTTAAAGGTCTGTCCTTTTTTCCTATCACGTTCAAAATAGATTCCACTAAAACCACTACAAAACCAAAGCAAAAATCTAAAAAATCTCACAAAAATTGTTTGAAAATGTTTACAACCCCTGCATTCCACTTTCATACATCACAGTGATGTATCGCGCTCAATTGTGTGTATTTCCTTTGTGCAAACATGACGTCACCGTATTTACCTACTTCTCTTGTGATTGTCATGTATTTATGCCCCGGTTCTGAATTTGATGTTTGGTGTGTTACGATTTGTGACCTATATCATCTAGTGAATATGAAATACGCATACAAAGGATTCGGATTACTTATAACATAGAGCATAATAATATTATGTTACTCGGTTAAGATAACTCTTAAATTATATTTTTTTAAATTGGTCGATTAATTTATGTATCGTAACAATAACGAAACAAAATTTTGCTCTATAAACTATTCTCGGCTTTTGTACGTTTTATAACTTCAACCACAATTATTTAAGACTAAAAAAATAGATAATTTGACATTATTACACCCATTTTCAATATCCAGTATCGAAATACGTTCATTATCGCACTCGTTTCAATAACTAGGAAGCTATTTAAGCTCTCCCGTATAAAAGACAGTTTCACTATCACCATTTCTTTGATAAGCCGCTGCTTTATTGTGAAAAAAGCTAAATCGTTCACTTATCTATCCACTCTGTATAGTCGTTAAGTAGATTAAAGCCCCATTAGATAGCCCCAGATATTGGTTTTTATTCGCTATCGCGAACGTCAAACACATAAAATAACAATCAGCAGTGTCGACACTTCCTTGGGGTCGTAATGAGTGTAGGCACTTTGTAATTCGGTGGATTGTTAAGATTCGCCCTTAGGGACGTTTTGAGTGAGATTTTACATGGCGCACTTGATTTTAAAGGTCCCTTTAGAGACCTATTTTTGTGGTGAGATTTAAAACATTTATTTATTGTTCGTTCGTGTATTCAAAATTACGAAATTGTTACAAATAAAACCTTTAAATTTTAAACAATTTCGTATTTAAATAATATAGTTCATTTCTTCTACAACGTGTCCAATGTCCATATATCATTAAAAGCACTAAGTAACTCTCAAGACTATAAAAATTAAACACATTTCATCAAAATCTTTTCAAGTATTCGGTGCAAGCAAGCAAAAGTATTAATTACTGCAGATCTCATTTCTAAAAGGCTTCAAAGAATGTTATAACAATGAGAGTGAGAACAATTGAGTGAGATCTGTGTTAAGACGCCTCCAGGCTTTGTTTTATGATGAGGGGAAATGTAGGTCGTCAATTACCTATGCAGCGACGTGTTAACAGGCACGGATTTAATAAAGTCCAGGGCAGCGTCTAAAATGCTATTTAGGAAGAAGTAAGATGTAGAACGTTATTAGGAGGAAGTGGTCTAGTAACTATTACGGAATGGTGATAGTCTATAACTCTATACTATTGATCATTTAAATATATTTTTACATGATTTTTTTTCAAAGGTGCCTCATGTGTGGTGTGCTTGTTTATGTTTAAATTTGTTGGTGTGTATCGCAAGTGTTTTATGATTTAAGTGAGGCCGATTTTTATGGCCTACGGCCTACTTATAATTTTTTAAATATTCGCTTGATGATGATAGCTAAAATAAGTATAATAAAAATAAGGTTTTTTTCAGGGTACAATAAAATGTAAGTATTATAAGTTTTAAGTTTATTGACATTAGGGTAAAAGTGGGATAGATGCCCCACTTTTTGAAAAAGCCTCATAATTTTAAAAACATGAATCTTATACGAACACTTTGTATGAATATAGCTAGGTTAATTATCTGTTTTGAATTACTATATATATTTTTTATCCTATCATTTATAGATAACTAGCGACCCGCCCCGGCTTCGCACGGGTGCAATGCTGATACTAAATACACTACAGAAAAAAACATACCGGCCGAATTGATAACCTCCTCCTTTTTTTTGAAGTCGGTTAATAAACTGTGAACGTTGTATATAAAAAACATAGCGGCCCGTCCGGCCGGTACCGCCGCAAACGCTACGTCCCGCAATTTTTAAATCTGTGATATCTTCGAAAATATTCACTTAAATCATACGGTGTAAAGGGCCATATAGATCTATATTAAATGGACAATGTATTCAAGGTATTTAATTGGTTAAGGATTAATGCTGTATTGGTTAAAATCGCTTCGAAAATTAGCCATTATTTGTCGTAAAAAGTAAATGACAAAAAAAAGTTATTGTGGGTTATCCATAAGAGATAGACATATACCATTGCGGACTTTTCTGTAGACCTTTTCAATGTGTATAATACTTAGTACATTATTTTGATAAAACTCGTAGGGTTCAGCCTGCGATTGCAATGGAAGCCGAAAAAATGTAATTTTTTACGACATCACATTAGAAACCTCGAAAATAACAGTACTTCTCCACTATTTAATGGATGTTATTATACATATAAACCTTCCTCTTGAATCACTCTACCTATTAAAAAAAACCGCATCAAAATCCGTTGCGTAGTTTCAAAGATTTAAGCGTACAAAGGGACATAGGGACATAGGGACAGAGAAAGCGACTTTGTTTTATACTATGTAGTGATGTGTAATAAATATTTTTGTAGAACACCTTTTTTGAGGATAGATGCCTACCTAGTTGGATAGTTGCCCCACCATGAAAATACTAAGGAGGATAGATGCCTGCAGAGTGGGATAGATGCCTTACATACTCTATAAACGCGAAATCTAATAAAATTTATATGATAAACCAGCAAATGTCATGTTAACATAGTTGTTCTGTTGTCCAAGAATATACTTGCGCTCGCACTCCTTCTTTTCTTTTGTATTTTCGTGGCGTGGTTCTCCTACAATCAGTATAAGGGTAGATCATTAATTAGTATACATAACAAAAAAAAAGCAAATTAAACGAGTAAAATCGGTTAACATAGAGAAAACCTCTGACGCAATCAGGTAAAAATATAAACAGTACCTGTGATTATCGATAATAACATGTACATAATATGTATTGAGGGATAGATGCCCTTAGAGGCCCCTAAGGGCATCTATCCCTCGAAAAAAAAGGGCAACTATACTTTTTGATAAGGATAGCTGCCCCAGTATTTTTTTTTATTAAATAAAAACAAAAGAGCCACTATTTTCACTTAGATTTGTACTTAATGAACCAGTGTATAGACATAATAAGAAATATAGTGAAATTTATTAATACTTATAAAGTTATGCAAAGGCAAATTTCAACCTTTTTAAATTTTAACGTGTTCGTGAAGTTCGCCGCCGATATTATAACACGCACTAGCGAAACACGTCTTCACCAAACAACAGCTCATGCGTACACGAGCTGCGGGGTGATAGGAGCTCCTATTTAAATCATTAATTCGTAGTCACGACTCTGGGAAGTGAGGTTTTTTGAAAATGGGGCATCTATCCTAGTGCGGCATCTATCCCACTTTTACCCTATTCTAGACTCTTAGAATAGGCTTCTTCTGGGTAGACGTGCTCCTAAATAGATCGCATCACTGCTTTACATCAGGCAGGATAGCGGTCAAACGTCTACCTATTTATTATAAAAACTCTCTATGTGCATACCAAATTTAAGACCAAACCGTTCAGTATTTTTTACAGCAACACACATCTTACATAGTTTGAACATTTAACAATATTATTAGGATTATGATAAGTGGGATTTGGTACCCTTCGCCCTTGCCCTCGATTTAGCGCCCCGCTTTAACTTGACGTCCTTAATATAATCCCTCCCCGTTGAGCACTAAAACTTGCTACTATCTCCACATCTTGATTATTAATTGGAACGGATTATTAATAATTATTAGCACGTTGAGCCGTTGCGTATATTAATTTTTTAAAACTTAGTTAATTAATGGTAATAAACGTTCTCATTTATAAAGACATACCATAAATAAATGGGTTAAATCAATGTCGTGCTATTTGATTTAGTAGGTATAAGATCACCGTTTTTATAAAAAGTAAAACGTAAACTAAACTTTACATAACAGAAAATCAGAAACAAGTAAATAACCCTCAGCTCCCTCTGCTTAATATCACACAAACAAATTAGACTTGTTAATACAATATGTTTATTCTTTATAGGTACATATGGAACAGATTTACTCCGCTACGTGGAATGGAATTAACATTTACATAATAAAACATGATGTCATTTTTCTCTCTCTCTCTGTAGTCTGTATGTGCCTTGAAAATTCAATGCGGGAACAAATAATATTTAATAAGGTATGTATTATTAATCGGAAAAAAAAAATTACTGTTAATGTATTGAACAATTTAATATGCTATTTATTTATTACCGTATACCGTACCGTCACTCAACACCATAAAAATTGACTTCGTCAATAATTTCATTACCGTTTTTGACTCTAGAACCATCTTGACGGATACTCTTCACTTTTATTAAGTGCTACCTAGAAACTTATCCAACTACCATTAAACGTGCAATATACTCTACTATGAATCACCATAATTTCATTCAATATTTTCATACCTGAACAAATCTTTAACATTCGTTACATAACATGAAAAGCTCCAGCATTACCTAACACCGTTACCTTCAACATAAAACACTTAATAATTCCACGCACGGATACTATTTGTTCAATTCGGATTTACCTTGTGACGAGCCGGCCGACTTATAAGCTTACCCACTGCATGACACTTGATTTTTCCCATTTAGTATTCAAGAACTGAACTCGACTTAAGCCCCGGCCGCGCAGGGGGTAAACCAGCCATGTTTCCCTCAGGATATTTCTTGTCATCTAAACGTTTGACATAACAGATTATTCGAAACACGCTCCGGGATGAGTTTTGAATAATTGAACGCAGTAATAAATGTCTAACAATTTATAGTTCAACTGTCTGTATAATATTTTATTGTTGGGAATAGATTCTGTCATGAAATTTTTGATGAAGCAACATTGGGATTATGAATTATTGATTGGAGTTAGTTGACGGCGATATTATGTTTGTCTATTGTTATTTGCTTAGAATATGAATGTATAGGTAACAATAACAGACCTAAATTTCTGTTCCATTCCAAATAATCCGGTCCACAAAAATTTTTTAGGCCAAGGTAAATTGACAAAGTCGAAACGTAGAAAGAATTTGATATGGTTGATCTTTTTAATGCCAAATACTTATTCTGAGGTTTTCTAAGTATCTCATTTCTGTGAATTTAATAAAATTGTTAAGTCTGGGCACATTTGATTTACAATAATACTAGAAGTATTTATATCTTCACTTATTTCTTTTAGTTTGTTTTATAAAATTGTTAAATACTTAACTAATTTTCTTATATTTTTGCAAAAAAAATGATCAACAATTGCAAGAAAGATTTTCCTGCAATCTAATAATCAGAGTTTTTTTAAACTTTTCACAAGCAAACAAACCTGGAACCTCTAGTATGACCAGGAGTAGGTATAAATAGCTCTAACCATTAACGATGACCTCTTCATATTTCACACTTATTGCAAAATTTCAGTTGGCAACACTCACAATTACTGTCATCATTTAGGTGCGAGGAACGTCTCCAAACAACTTCCCATTTATTGGGCAATAGCGAAAAAAGTCCAACACTTTTTTCATTCCGCTGACTCATTGGCAGATATAATAAAATATGTTTTACAAGATAAATTTAACTCACGACATTAGCGCCCTAGCTGTTTGCTGCGATTTTTCACTGCTAGCAACCCCTGTTACTAGAATTTATGACGCTCCCAATGATTTTTCAACATAAAATCGGATATATTAACAGGATCCGCGGGAGTCACTCCCCGTTTTTGGGGATATTTCATACATAATGGAATTGAATTTTGTAAGAAATATGAGATGAGGTATATTATGGAACATTTCTGAGTAGTTAGTTATATGAAAATGGTGTGCTGGATATCTATAATGTTACTATAAATAAGGGAGTATCAGATTGTCGGAATTATTGTACTGTTGTTGTTTCTTTATTATTTATTTCAGTCATTGAGTAGTTCAAATAGGTCCCTTCAGCAGTAAAAATTCTTATCATAATTTTACATATTTACATACTAAATCTACAGCAAAATGCACAAAATAGTACACCTATAAAATACAATCGTTAATATCAATCAAATCACCCCAAAAACAAGCGATCTAACCCGCTAAAACAAAACGCAACAAGCCATCTATTTTTCAATGCACCCGAATCAATTATAGGGTCAATTAATTGCAGACCACAAAAGGTCTATTGGAGCGATATCGATTAATCTGACCTGGGGAGATTAATGCGATGTAATTTATTACATTTCGTACAGCCATTACTGTAAAATATCGCACATTTGCGCCCCGATGCGCTCATGACTAAAGTTATTGGTAAACGGCTAAATGCAGTGAAGATGATTTGTTGGACGTAGCATGTATTATGGTTATCGGTAAAATAGTTTTAAGGTGGTTTCACTTGTTAACATTTATTATTTCACGCACAATATTTTATATAAGTAACTATAGACCAATTCTTTTGCAACAAAAGTTGTCGTTCCGCACATCTTCGTCGCCCCTGGAAAAGCAAGATCTTGGAAAGGAGAAACTGCTTTACTAATATGAGAATACGCAAGCTCTTTTCTAGAAGAAATATTCGTAACATTTTTATTTATAAATAGAAGACATACCCACCTATTACAATAGTTTTCAGTCGCACAAAGGAAGTTTAGAATTTCCGTAGAATATAGCATACCTATAGTGCGGAATATCAACAAGCTACTTTGGAGACAAAAAGGGGAAAAGAACGAAATTAATAGCGGACAACGTCGACGGAAACGGCTATAGGATATTAAAATATTGCTATTGCATGACCGAAGTACATGCATCGTACTATCTTATATTTCCGTAAACTTCCCCTGTTTGCATTACATTGCTTATCACAACATACTTACATAGTATAAAACAAAGTCGCTATCTCTGTCCCTATATCCCTATGTATGCTTAAATCTTTTAATCTACGCAACGGATTTTGATGCAGTTTTTTTAATAGATAGAGTGGTTCTCGAGGAAGGTTTTAGTATATAATTTATTAGGTTTTAGACAAAGCGGGCGAAGCCGCAGGCGGAAAGCTGGTACTTTATATTTTCTCCAGTTGCTACTAAAAGAGCAATGTACATCAAATGAGCAAAGGATCCGTGGAGTCTATAAGATAAGGACAAAATAACTTGGCTTGCGTTTAACGTGATTTATGATAGTGTACGAGATGACAAGCATATCCAATAATATGATGTATGGCACTGAATTAGTTGTGGATGTTGAAACGTTGTATTCTATTATGGAGAGGATGTTGTTGAGAAGTTATTGTAATAACTGTAGATGTAATGTAATAACTTGATAATGAATGAATTAATAACTAGCTAAGTTTTGACTTTTGAGAATGTAACGTTGTAACGTTATCTCTCTATACAAATGTAAACCTACATTCCTTGTTTGCTAAATAAAACTATAAGGAGTATGTACTTGCCTTTAATGTAATAATAATTGCCAAAACTTGCCTATGTCATAAAAAATGTGTATATTAATTTAGGTGCATGAGAAAACGTAACATACAGGCAGAAACATGTGAACTCATTTCGTGAAAAGTATTTTTGGAGTAACCTTCAGGTGGGATGAAGGAAGGCATGTAAAATGCATGCTTCCAACGCCTCTCGGGAATGTGTGAACATCGCACACAAGATAACCTGCTTTCATTAATTTATTTCTTTATTTAATTTACTTGGTGTTAATGGTTATTCGAACATGAATATACTCTCTTATTTAATAAACTACACAACCAATTAGCTCCTTTAGACGCTCAACTTTCTTTTTACGTCTATTAATGACAATTTTCTTTTGATCAATCATCAAACAAGAATTGACTCATTTTCATGACGCTTCACATAATTCCTATAGCGTTGTTACTTGTTACGTATGAGAACGGACCAAAGAAAGTCTCAATACGAGAACCTCTCTCTCTAGAACCTAGACAACAGCATGCAAAAGGAAAGCATTAAATGCCATTTAGTGCCAAAAGTCCTCTAGAACTAATGAGAACCGCCTAGATTTAACATTAGAGTTTAAAGCCTAGCTTAGTGCTTCCACGATTTAAGCCCTAGCCTAACGTTGTGTGTTAAAGATTGAGTTTCAGTTTAAAAATGTACTGTTCTTAGTTATTTAAAGTTATCATACAGGTTTATATTTATTTTAGTATTTATCGCAAATATTGTGATGTTAAGAAACTTATTATACTAAGTATTTAACAAGACATGAATAAAAGAAAAGAAAACACAACAACGCAGGTAATTCTTGTTATTAAAATTAAAAAAAAAAAAAAAACATTCATTACTTCATTACTTATATTTCCGCATTGTTTAATAATATGTAATTTGCTTATCTTAGAAAATTGTGTTTTATATCTTTTCACATTATACATAGGATACATAGAGTAGAATCATTACTGAATCATTACTGATTTTCATGTCGAATGCACCCAAACAATTTAGTCCTGAAATCCTACTCCAGAGTCATTAGGCATAGGCTTTGTAAGCGTAGGTATGGTACTACAGAGGCTGTGTTTAATTGCAGCTAAACTATATGGACATTTTATGAAACGACTGAAGTGCCTCATGCCAATATTGTGTTGTACATACTCATAAATATAGGTACATATACTATAAGTTCAAATGTAATTTTGTTTATTTTTTTGCAATATTCATCCATTATGAATTGTAGATATAAGTATATTTTACATGCAAGAAATGTTAAATAAAAGCTTGTTTCCACGTACTGCGCAAATTTGGAATTATCTTCCTTAACAGAGTTTCCAAGCAATTCCGATTTATGGACTTTCAAGAATACAGACAGCCTCCATTTCCTCTACAAAAAGTGTTCAACGCTGTTACAGAAGTTATCACTATCAAAAATAACCCAGACATTTCACATTTCGTCGCATTCCCCATTCAACTACAACACCCACGCCCAGCGTATCGACCGCTGGCCAGTGTGTCGGTGTCTTGTGTTCAATAGAACAGGTGACAGATAATGAATGAACCGTGTTATTGGATAGTTCGATAGAGCTGGAGCTAGTGTAAGGATACGTTTATACATTATGTGATAGTGTGTTATGATTTTGAGTATGTGTTGAGTAAAGAATTAGATATAAAAATGTAATTGAATGGTAGTAGACTACAGGCCCATGTTGAAAAAATTATGGGTCATTTGAACCACCAGGTGACCAATCTAGAACGATATAAGAGCATGAAATAATAAGATTCAGCACTTTGCCGTCACTTGTAAGCTGTCCACCTGAGTGCAGATGAGAATTCGAAAGTACAGGTAGAGATTTTTTCCCCTTGTCTCCATGATTTTTGTACGGCGTTGCGGAATAATGGATTAAAAGCAGTATTGAAATAGTATGACACAGATGCCGTACAAAATCAAATGACCAAATTTACCCCGGCAATTGTCGGAAAATAAAAATAAATTCCGACTTTGTGCACCACCATTTTTGTAACTAACTAACGAAACTAAAAATGGTGAAGAATGTTGCAGTTAACTAGTTTTATAATAAAGCGTAATTAAAATTCTTCTACATTGAACTCGACTCACTGACAGAATTAAAAAAAAAATCGCTCTACAATGTTCGTAATTTCAACATTACTTACAAAATTAATATCTACTTGACTTATTTGATAACTTGAAATGGAGGAAACTATTTTTCTGATAACTGAAATGAGAGAATAGACTTATTAAATCATACGAAAGGTACTAAGTACGGCTTTTATATTATTCTTTACAGACATGCAATATTTTACTTTTGTTTTATATCCATTTAACCCCGGTTATGCCGGGACGAACTACTAGTTTAACGACGCACATAAGATAATATCTAAAATTAATTAGTTTCCTTTGAAATTGACCTTCAAACCTATAACACAGTATTACCAAAACCACATCAAATATCCAACATGTCAAATGTATCCACATAATATAGTTTATTAGAATATAGCAAATAAGACCGACTTATCCGCGAGCAAATAGCAACTTTTTCCCGAATTGGGTATTTCCCACAAGGTCTTTTCCCCCGGGATGTTTTCCCAGATCTCGATAACATTTACATAGGCCGCGTCGAACGATCATTGGCCTAAACTTTTGATCTGCGTATTACGGACTGGGATATGAAAAGTATTGTAAATAATTCGTGTGATGTGACATTTGAAGGGTATAGTTGTTTTCTTTTATTAATATTTGACGAGAAGAATTTGTATACCCTGGAATGTTTATTTTGTAAATTTTATAATACGGCTAACATTATAGTTATGACGAAATTATAATTTTATTGTATTTTTCTTTAACTACCTAACTACTGCTAACTCTACGTCTTTGCGAATGTTCAATAGTATCAACATTTTAAACACAATTCTGAAAAATACAAAATTTCAATGTTATTGAAACTGGTATTTGAAAAATTACGCAATTATTCATGTTCAGAAAAGCAATAAATTATATTTAAATACTGTTAAACTTGCTAATTTAAACCTTTAAGGCTACACAAGCACACATTAAGGTGCTTACATACGATTATACAACGCTTTTACATTTTGAAATAACAGCGTATTTAATGTACAGAGTTCAACATAATGGATTTTTGTTTGGATAAGGTTAGGTTAGGTTCGTGTTTTTTAAAACTATACAGAAATAGCGGCTCGCGACCGTCTTTTTTTAGAATTTTGGAAAAAGACGAATTTTCGGCATATTAAAACAGCTAGCCGTAATGTAATACGGCGGATTATACAATCCGACTGCGACATATACACATAATATACATACACATAATAAAGCTAGCGATACGGCTTAATCCCAACCCAATTTTATGAACCTACTATATTACAGGATTGTCGAAAAAACTGTAAACGAATATAGTCGTTACGAAATAAACTTTGTACCGAAATATAGATAGCAATGCTTATTTATGCCAGACACTGGTCGCTTATAGGTATGCAAGTGAAATTTATTTGGCTGCGTTTTGACTGTGCGGCTGTGCGACGCAGATAAGTCCGTGAGTAAGGCTGCGGTCATACAGACCGTTGATTTTTGTTTTATATTGGGTTGTAAATGGACGTGTATTTCGATGGAAACGGTGTAATATGTAGCCAGAAATCTTAAAATAATAGAGTAGTGTTGAAAAACCTGTATAAAGTTTTGAGCGTGACTTGTGATTTGAGAAGCACTTTTTTTTTGTTAAACTAAAACTAAAACAAATGTATTTTTCATTTCATTTTCATTTGCTAGAGAGTGGGTTCTTGGGTGAAAAACATGATTCGTGGCGAAGTCTTTTCTACTGTAAAATAACATACCATTAAAATTTATGTACATTATAAGTATTTCACATTTAAGAGTATTTGCTTTCACGACGTCACTATGAAGCTGGCCTTTCCAAAAGTTGACTAGGCTGGCGCTCTGCCCGCCAAATTCAACTTTTAATTGATTTGACATTATTCCGATTGTGGCCGCGTTCGACTGCTCGCCCCTTCAATTATAACTCATCTCACTGAAATGATCAAATGAAAATTAATTTATCAAAGTTTAATGAAGTTATTACAATAATATTAGGGGCCTTCAACGGACGTATTCAATTAAGCAGTTGACGAGATGCTCAAGTTTTCTGGCTGTTATAAATACAAAAATATTGAGACAATTTTGTTCAATTGCACATTTCTTTACAGCAGAATTGTAATTTTTAATGATGAATAATAATAACCCTTGATAGATGGCGTCAAGTTATTAAGAGGCAGATAGTTGAAATACGTAGTTGAACCAGAAAAAAACTGAAGATGTTCTGGACGAAGGTAGTGGACCGTACTAAATAGTATTATGAATGTAGATATTATTAAAACAAAACGTAATTATTTAATAAAATATATTCTTGAGTAAAATATAAACCTTACCATTAATCCGAATTATTTCGCGGTTAAGTGAGTTACGTCACACGATGTAAGGAAATAGCCAAGTTCGCAAGTTTCAAATGAAAAGTTAATGGGACTGCGGTCGAATGGAAGTTTAATCATTTGTTACGTTACACGCTGCTTTTAGAGCAGTATGTAATCATTGAACTTTTAAAAGTATGAAGCTAGTTCAATATGGTTCGTTATTAACTAAGTTCTTGCCCCCTTCGGCTATATAACAGGTCACATGCAACCCCATATTCTATAGTTTACAATCGATTTTACTCCTATTGTATTAGACGCTTAATATTATCTTTGAGATATTTTTTTGCGTTGGAAATATATATATTTAATAAGATATATGTACCTACTACTAGGTTGAAATTTATTCATTAGTATGGCCGTAGATAGTAACTACTTAAATACTTTAGGTAGGTACGTCGCGGCCATGTCGCGGCCGATCGACTAATTTAGAATTCACATTTTTGATGGTGATCGGGGTACACATCAAAAATCAAAATTTAGATTTATGATTTTAGATATTGTATTTATTAAAAAACAACTACCCTACAATTCAACAAAATGCAGTATTTTTGAATTGAGTTTGTTTCCAACACCCAGTTTAAATAGATTCCGAAAGAAATCAGTTGTTCAAGTTAATATTATTTTCAACTTTAAATCCTACAAGGCATTCCCGACTGCCAGAAATACGTGTTGGCAAAATTTATGTTTGAAAATGAGCTCTCGCGTAGTCGTTAAAACTTCGTCTGTTGAGCAAAATAGTTTTTTCCCGTAAAGTTATGAGATTCAGGATAAACTTCGCTTTAATCGTCTCGATGTAAGTCGATCCGTTATGTCAACATATTTTCCTATTTATCATCGCTTCCTTAACTACTTTGTAATGTTTTGAGATAGATTATGTTAATTTAATATTTGTTTATTTATAGATTTTGTTTTTGAAGCGAAATTCGCTGGTATTTGGAAAAAATAAATGCAAATTAGGCGGACTTGCATAACTACTCAGTACATTTACACAAAAGTACTAGGTACATTCATATGGAGGATTTTTGTCTATAGAACATTCAAGTAAATGCTTTAAATCTATTCACACTGTAGGTAGGTATTTTTTCATATACGGTGTGCATTTTTACACGGCAAAATGAAAACTGTTAATTGAAAATTATCGATTTGTATATATTTTTTATTATTAGATACTTATTGTAAATTCCCTAATTGAAACATAGACAAATTATAATGAAATCACAATCTATTGCAAAAACCATTGTTATACCTATATACCTACATACAAGCCGGCAGTGGGAAAGGATAAATGCAAGTCAATCCCTCTGGTTAGTCGATCAACATGCATTCGAAAATGCTTTTTTTGACTGTCCCCTTCAGATAATGTAGATTTTGTTTTAGTCTCTGGTATGGCTGGCTTTGTTTACAATGGGTGGGATTAGCTATGGTCGTCATATTTGCTATAAAAAGACTAGGCTATACGAAAATATTTCTATTATGTGCCTATGTTATTTGTTTTTTTAATTCAATTTAGGGCCGATTTTTCAATGCTTGGATAAAACTTATCCGTCCCATAAAGTATTACACGATAATATTAAAATGTCACGTAAAATGTCAAATACGGGCAATTAGAATACGTTTTTAAAATGGTAGTTTTATACACTATTCGACGAATAAGTTTTATCCAAGCTTTGAAAAATCGGCCCTTAAGAGAATAGTATATTAATATATGTAATAGCAGTTTATAAGAATATTTATAAGTGTATTTTTATGTACCCATTGCATCTTTTTTTTAAGTAGATAGGTAGGTATAATATATGCACAGAGTAAATAAATATACTGAGATATCAATTTTGAAAATGGTTTTTATAGATACGTGGTAGTACCATCTATACTAATATACTAATAATATTATAAAGAGGAAAGGTTTGTATGTAGGTTTGTATGTATGTATGGTTTTCACGCATAAACTACTGGACCGATTTTGATGAAATTTGGCACAGACAATCTTTAGACCCTGAGAAAGAACATAGGCTACCTTTTATTGCGAAATATGTACCACGGGCGAAGCCGGGGCGGATCGCTAGTAACAAATATACCAAAAGATGAAATTATTTTTACTATGTTCTTGAAGACGGGAATTTTTTATTTAATACTCAATAGTAACCTTCACACATTATTAAACTTTAAAACATTATTTTTGCTCTCTCTTTAAGCTACTACACATTTATTTTCAGTACTACGTAAAATGTACAACATTTATAATTCATCCCGAAGCGTGGCAAAGCCTTTGAAATAGGAATCTCCGCTGAAATTAACGGTAAGACCCGTTGTAAAGTTACACTACCGTGCGAGTGGTCGATTAACTCAATGATCATTATTTTGTACTAAATGGCGATTGTAAAAGGACTTTACACATTATACAATGATGATAATTTAAGTATTATCTATACTGGGGATAGTGATAATTTGTTTATGCGAATTTGGTTTGCTGTTAAAAGCAATATTATCTACTTACCCAGTATTTAGTTTTAACATTCTTTATTTTATGAATTTAAGATTCGTAAAATTTTAATTAAATTATATACCTACACCTAATTTACCTAACAATATTTTTACGTACATAATAGAAGTTTACAGATGCTATTTGGTTCATAAATACTTACTTACTAAGGGCTGATTTTTCAATCCTTGGTTAAAACTTATTCGTTGAATAACGTATTAAACTACCATTTCAAAAATGTATTCTAATTACCTGTATTTGACAGTTTACAGGTGACATTTTAGTATTATCGTGTAATACTTTATTGGACGGATAAGTTTTAACCAAGGACTTACAACTTAGGGCCAATTTTTCAAAAATTGGCCCTAAGTTGTATAACTTAAGTGCCTAAAAGTAATAAATAGTAATTGACTACGCAAATACATAATATTTGATGCCAAATTGCTTCCATTTCTCACCTAAAAAATATAATCCTGTATCCGAATACATAAATTACAATATTATATTCCGAACATGTAATATCTCTTTCATTTCCACAGGCAAAATAAATCGCCTGTTAATAAAGCTCAAACTTATTCATATACTTAAAAATGGAAGTGATTTCGCGATTTGAAATTCAAATAATAAATCTGCAAGAATCACGCTTATCTCAGTTAAAAGTTTCTTTGAGTATTTTTTCGATTCTATTTACTTTTCTATTAAACTTTGTTTCCCGTGGACTGGAGATTTATCTAAACGATAGGGTAGTGTTTGGGGTGTATTCAATTCGATTTTTGCCATGGGGTGGCAACTTTGTAGACTCGTGGATGTATCTTTTTGAAGCTCTATTGAGTTTTAAATGTTAAGTAGCTGTGGGGAAATGTAGGTATTGCTTTGATGAACTTTTGAACCTTTTAATATTTTATTGACAAGTTCATAGTAGGTTCAACACCTCCTCATGGAGTGTGTTCGGAATGATGGTAAAAGAAAGGACTTGCTGACAAAATTTAAAATAAAATCTATGAATGTTGGTGTCATATCATTCAATATCATAGCATTCTAGCTGCACCACACTCTGATGCAGCTAGAATGCTATTCAACTTTATATTTAAAATATAATATAGATCGTAAAGTGTTAAATATTTGTACAAGGTACGATGGGATTGTCATCGTCTTTTTGGACAAAAATCCCTAAATAAACAAACATTTAAAAAATAGTAGATATAATATATATTTTTATTAGATACTTAATTTACTTAAATACCTATTAGGTTCAAAAGTAGATTTATGACTATCAAACATTGTAAGATTTACAGGAAATGCTACTTCATTTCCTGTAAATCTTACAATGTTAAATTATGAATTTAACAATTAAATCAGTACCTACAAATGTCTTATTTTTAAAAAGTAGAGATGGTATATTTAATATTTATTTTACGTTTATTTGTAGCACCAGTAGGAAAATAATTATTGCCTCTAGGCTTTTGTCTTGATGAGAAGTGGCCCGTGGCCATTCTTGTAGTTGGATAAACAAAGAATGTTGTGAACAACGTATTTAGGTATATGGATGCTCTTAACTAAAGTTACTTAATTGTTTGCTGGTTTGATTCCTGTTCCGTATAAATAATTCAAAATATATAAAAAAAATCATATTTATTGTTTATTTCTGTTTGCAATTAACAATGAAATGAGTATGTACCTATAACCTACTAGAAAAACCTTACTTCCTAGAAAAAAAATTACTTGTAGCAATGATATCAAAAACAATAATTGATTTACTGTAAAATAATTCGTATTCTTTACGCATACTAATTATAGTTTGACATAATATACGAAACTCTACTCTTAAGCAAAAAAAATATCGATAAATAAAAAAAACAATTTTCCCAACACTAGTTTCGCTATTAGCAAATAAGTAAATACATGCAGTTGAAGTATTTTAGCAACAGAGCGTGGAGAACAATATAGGTTTTAATTAAAATGGCGGTAGGTAACAATTCCACGCGTTAACATTTAACACTAATGGAGATGTGTGGTTTCGTTTATTTGTAGCGGATATATTTGTAAATAGAAAAACGTGACTTTATTAGTTTTATTTTATATAACAATAAGATATATTTTAATTAATTAATTAAATTAGATAATTATCTATATTAATTAAAAAAAAACTGAAGAGTTTGTTTCTTTGTTTGTTTCAACGCGCTCTTCTCAGAAACTATTGGTTGAAAAATTATTTGTGACCAGTGTGATAAGACCAGTAACGAAGAAATGCGGGTAAAGCCGCTATTTTTATATAAAAAGAATATTCATTTTGTTAAAATCTGTACTTTCATACTTACAATTGATTTGTGTATACAAAAATCAAATTGTTAATTATTCCTGAATTAATCTCACTTCAAACTTAGAAAAAACTTTGACTTGAACTCTGTTGTTGAGTGGAGCAACCAGTTCGGATTGAAAGTCAATCCACTAAAAACGCAAGTCATCATTGTTGGTAGCCCATCGCTAATCGCGAAGGTTGACTGGGTTTCGCTTCCTTCAGTTCATTTGTGCGGCACTCAACTCCCCTACAGTAAAATCGTCAAGGATCTCGGCATATACATTGACCAAACATTGTCTTGGGATCCTCAACTGAAAGAAGTGAGCAGGAAGCTGTTTGCCTCCGCTGGTGCTTTGCGACGACTGCGTAATCTACTACCCATTCCGACAAAGTTAGCGCTCGCTCATTCCCTTCTCCTGTCCCACCTTGACTATGCTGATACATCCTACCTTGACCTTTCTGAAGCCCAGTTGGATAGGCTTGAAAGACTCCAAAACTTCTGCATCCGATTTATCTTTGGTTTGAGAAAATTTGATCACGTCTCCGACTTCCGTAAGAGACTGAAATGGCTCCCTATCCGACTGAGGCGAAACTCCCATATCCTTCATCTTCTGTACTGTGTGTTGTTTGATCCAAAAGCTCCAAGCTATCTTCGAGAGAAATTCAAATACTTGAGCTCGAGTAATCTACGCTCCTCTACTAACCTTTTACTTCTGATTCCGGCTCACAAAACTAAATTCTTTCACAATTCGTTTGCAGTTCGTGCGGTTCAATTATGGAATTCTCTCCCCACAAAGGTCAGATGTGCTCAAAATTTGAACGCTTTTAAATTTTTATTAAAAAATTATTATCTATCTCTTGTGTAATTTTGTATAGCTGTCGTATTTACGTTTATTTTTATTTCTTGTTTTATTCTATTTTTCTGATTCCTTCTTTTCTGCATAGTTACTAATATTTATCATGTATATATGTGTGCTATGGATATATATTTGTATATGTATTTATGTATTTATTGTATGTATTGTATGTAAGTGTATGTATAACTATTTATTATAATTATTATCGTATTTATGTATATATTTATTTCAT
Organism: Colias behrii; assembly: GCA_029959065.1. NCBI lineage: Eukaryota > Metazoa > Arthropoda > Insecta > Lepidoptera > Pieridae > Colias > Colias behrii. The sequence goes on along the minus strand of JARWMC010000008.1, from coordinate 1,614,626 downwards.
TATTTTTATGTATTTTATATTACTATTAGTAAGTACATAGTTAGCTTTGTATACGTTTATTTTGTACATTTTTCAATGTGTTAGTATTGCCTTATTTTTGCTCACCCACATCATATTGTTAAATTTCCTCTGATTGTTGGGTTGCCTGGTAGATATCGCTACCTAGCGATAAGGCCGCCCTTTGCTGTTTCTGTAGTATTGTCTTTGTTATATATATTTATGTATTTTTAATGCAATAAAGTATAATAAATAAATAAATAAATAAAAAACACCTACATTTAAACTGTAGCTACCATCCAGTGAATAGATGTTGACAGAGCGATTTTATTTTCATTTACATTATTCTCTCGTCATTCTTTCGGGCAAGATGAATGAATGTTTATATTTACGTAGCTAAGTGACTGGGCTTAGAGTGGAATGTTTTTGCTTTGAGTGACTTTTTTAGATTCAATTTACCGGTTACACTGTGCTTATCTCGAAAATCTAGGGCAAAACAACGTTTATTTTGGTGAATGAGATCCTTTTTTAGGTTATGTTGAGGTTTATTAAGAATGTTATATGCGTGAAATGTCATTTTGACAGTAAATAATATTTTTGACATTAGTTTTCGGGGAATCATTGGTGCTCTGTATATGTAATATTTATTGGATATATAAAATACATAGAAAGTATAAACTAATAGGTTTAAGTACATAATATCTATTTATAAACCAAATCTATATATATTTAAAACTCAAAGATGACTGATATAGTGATCTATCAACGCACAGCCGAAACCACTGGACGTATCGGGCTGAAATTTGGCATGCAGGTACTTAGATGTCATAACGAAGGCGTCCCCTAAGAAAGGATTTTAGAAAATTCATTCCCCAAGGGGATCAAATAGGGGATGAAAGTTTGTACCATGAAAATTTATCTTTTCCACGCAGGCGAAGCTGCGGGCAACAGCTAGTAAAAAGTATGGCTGTAGTTAGATACGTAGTTGTCGCGATTTAATGTTTAAAAAAACATTTATGTGGCCTATTAGCCATAAGTTTTCACCCCTGAATAAAATCTATATCAATATAAGTGCGTAAAAAATATATAGAGCCCTATTAAGATATTCTAAAGCTCAAATTGTTACAGAAATCTCCTTGAATTATCCCTTTACATATGCCTATTGAAGCGTTAGACCCTCATAAGGTATTATAATAGCCGAATCTCATGAAAATGTCTGCCTTTAATAGATACCTATATAAATGATCTTTGATGATCGAACACAAACTTTAATGAACCGTTGAAGCCGTCTGTTTCAGTTGGATACGTGAAAGTCTGAAAGAAAATAAAACACAAAATGCAATACGAATACCTAGAAATATAACCGCTCTTCTTTCGTTATTTATTTTAAATTATCTTGTAGAATTCGGGGTCTAAAAGAAAATATATCGGAGTAACTAAAGAGCAACAAATGTAGCTTCACAATAATCATTCACGGATGTAATTTCGAAAAGTAGGGCATCAAAAAAGCGGGAAATAGAATGATTTTTTCGCAAAATTTGCATATACAAATTGGTTTCCGCATTGGCTACATTTTAAATTGCCGTTTTCGAACGTTTCAACCCGTTTTGCCCAATTGATTAAATCCGGGAATTATGTCAATTATAATTACACGTAATTACAATTATAGAAGGATCATTAAGCTTTAATCAGGGTCCAATTATAGATAATCTTATGCTCTGTAATTTTCAATCAAAATACAATCAAAGTCATTAATGATTAGTTACCTATACCTATTACATGCTAGTAATTCGTTGATAATATCGGGAAATCTAGCAGGATGTTTATAAGTGCATATTATAAACACATAGTTACCCAATTTTGAAAACATCAAAAGGGAATAACGTGTAGAAATGGATAAGTAACTATACTCGTATTGTAACCAAAACCCAACAGCCATAGGTAGTTGTCACACAATCACATTAACTCAAAGACATCCATTTAAAAAGTACATTCGACATAACGAACGAGGAATGAGATTAAACGTTATCTCCGAGCCCCATATTTTAAAGGCCTTGCACTAGCCTTCACTTCTTCCCGAGATATCGTTAATTTAACACTTAAAATGTTTTTATTCGACTGGATAATTGCGAGGGCGCTCTTAATAGCAGGTTCGGGCTTGGCTAAGATTGATGAACCGTTGTAGAAACATAAAAATAGCTGACTTAACATTTGAATAAAAACTGGATCCCGAGAGATTACAAGAGACGGCATTTTAGCCGAGTTTAAGTAAAAGGCGGTTTAATATTGCGCTGTAATAACGAATTCAAACAATGCCTTTATGTAATTACGCGTGTAAATTAGAGGTTAGGATAATGAATGCTTTCGCTTTTGTTTTGTGTTTATTATTTATGTTAATGTTCATTTTATTCTCGTTTTTTGTGTTAGAAATTTCAGTTAAAAAACATTTCAATTCAACCTTTATGATCACGCAAATTATTCATTAAAGTTACCAAAAACTATAGAAAACAGATACAAAAACCTGCATAATTAGTTTCATAACTTTTGGAGCCTGTGTTCAATCTGTTTTTCTCCACGAGTGCTCAAATATTATTATTACAACAAACAGACCTTTCATCATTGTAAATTATATAACAATTTGCTAGTTCGTACCTATCCTAAATCAAACTTTTCCACTTACCATTAGGTAATGAATCCTTTTTTGTTAACTAGACCGAGATTCGGAATGTTTATGATACCTACATATCAACTTTTGTTTGCCTTGTTAATATATTATTAGATAAGGATCGTAAACACAAAAGAATGTAAATTCAGAATGTTATTTCAGTTACCTTTGAATATTTACAATGTAGATAATGTTAGAAAAACACGCCGCCCCTATGTATTGCAAGGGGCTTTAATCTGATGGCACGGGAAATTTACAGGCAAGATTGGGGCTTGTGGCCTGCGTCTTTGTAAGTGAGGATTCAATTATCGGGCTTAATTAACCGTTTGTTTTGGATAGTGTGAATGGGAGGCCATGTTAGGCATTTAAAGTTGTGGTAGCTTTAATTCAAGGTCGTGTAGGTACAATTCTAAAGATCAAGTTTGAGGTGAAATCGTGTCTGTGTCATATGAATAACTGACTTTTTCTTATTTTCACAACTTTTTTTGGCATTCCTTGGTAAAGGGAGACACATTTTTTAAATATCCGTCATGTACCTAGGACATGTATTGTAGGTATAAATTTATTAATGAAATTCGAACAATCAAGCTTTAATATTCAGCTTTGAAATAGAAAGAAAGAAAGAAGAAAGAAATAGGTGTATTTATGATTTTTATCTGTCACGATAATTATTATGGTAAGTACATAATATAAAGTAGATTAAACCATCAGTAATGTAGAATACGGTTACTTATAATACTTGTTTATTATAAGATATGAGAAATAATTAACGACAAGATTATTAGTCTAGCCTAGTCTCATTTGTAGAGCCTACAAAAATTGATATTGTGTCGGCTAAGCTCCTAATACGTGGCTTCTGAAAACCTATAGATAATAAATTATCTAAATTAATACCTAACAGATATCTTAATAATCTACAGTAAGAGTGATTATATAATATCAAATAATAATTTTGACAACAACAGCTTACGAAGAGAGTTTAAATAGTAATTAATTTTAAACCAGTTAACTGACATTCGAGGAACAATAAATACAATAATTCGTCTTCTCTGGTTTGAATTATTTTCCATGCTTGCAACTTTTTTTGTTGAAGCGTGATTTTGTATGTGACTTCAACAAATATTGTTTTTTTTTTTATGTAGTTTAATAATAAGTGTCGGTTATTAAATTTCGTAAACTTGTTTAAAAACGATGCATTTTCTAATTACTAATTAGTAACAATAACAAGATTCAATTAAAAATATACTGATGTCACTACGAAGAAAAATAGTCTACTTTTCATTATCCGAGTTCCCCCAATTTTTATCTCCTCTTACTGTATCTATGGATCATTCGACACAGTTATAAATCATTTTTCCTTCGCCATTCTACCCTTATACATTTTTCTCCCTTCTTAGGTTGGTAACGAGATATACTTGATGCCCGTTTGTTTGTTTTTATTGCAAAAATAAATTAAAGATAAGTATATTACTAGTAAGAAGCTATTGGATATTAATTATAGCAATGTAGATTGAAGTTAGTAATAGGTTTGTAGCCAATTGGTTGATTAAGTACCTAAGTAATAAACTATTTAAAAAAATTGCCATACATTGTAGCAATACAGATTATACGGACGTCGTTAATTGCTTTGATTTTAATAATTTCCCTTTTTCCCTAATATTTTATGATTAGGTAATCTATTATATTAGAATCTGTAGATAGTTTTTTTTTAAATACAAAGTCTGACTTATGGCATTTTACCTAGTAGGTATATTATGTTATCTGAAATTTCACTGTGAAAAAAAAAACGGAAAAATGACATCCACTATTTTATAAAGCATTCCATACACAGAAAAAATATATAGCACGCAATATATAGACGGTAAAGCCAAAGATGTAGGTTCGATTCCTGTCAAAAAAATAGAAAAGTGAAAATAGATTTGCAACCAGTTAATTTTTTTTAATCGTGTTAGTTTGTAGTCATAGCGAAAATTAAACAATAAACAACTATTGTTTAACACCTTTTTGTATTAAAATCAAACAATAAATTACTTATAATAATATTTATTCACAACAATTATTATCAAAACGTCAATTTAAATAACATTCACAATTTAATACACAAGACCAGCTAGTATGTTTTAATTACTTTTTTCACATTTTTAAAGGATGATGTTATAATAATGTAATGTATGTATGTATGATGATGATGATGATTTTTAGTCAAAAAGTAAAATTAATCAAATATTTAGTCAGATTCATCATCACTAACAACAAGACGCTTTTTCCGTTTGGGTATATTTATTGGGGCGTCTTCATCACTGCTATCTGTAAGATAAAACATTATTATTATTTAGTACATAATATATTACATTTCAGATTAAATTAAATCCATTATAATGGATAATAATTATTTTTAGCACACTTCGATGTATATAATTATTTATTATGTCTATATGTTACAGTCAAAACCCTTAACCAGTCAAAAACCTTATTGACCGGTAAAATTAGTCAATAAGGTTATTGACTAAAGGTCTCGGTCAAACCCTTATTGACTAATTTTACCGTTCAATAAGGTTTTTGACTGGTTAAGGGTTTTGACTGTAACATATACATGTACAAAAACTTATCTTTTAATTCACAAAAAACATTTTATTTAAAAAATATCAAAATTATTCGTAATGTTTTTTTTAGGATTATCACTACTTATAAAATATAGGAACTATTTGGTTTAATTAAAAATATAATAAGTACTGAGAATTATCAATATTTTAATATAAACACTTACCCTCATCACGTCGTGGCAAAGCACTTAAAATATCCTCCGTGTCTGGTAAAATCTCTTGATTGAGTGTTTTCTTAGCAAATGACAAAATATCCTCATCATCTTCATCGATTTTCGCTAATTTGTTCACTTGTTCCTCTGTTTCTGCGCTACGAACTCTTTTGCGACTATTTCTTGTTTTATTTGTTTTATTCTTAATAACAACATCATTATAATCATCATTATTTGTTTTATTTTTATCACCATCATCGTCACTGTCATTATTTATTTTGTTTGTTTTATTTTCATCACTATCACTATCATCATTATTTAATAAAGTATCGAAAATTGAACTTTTCTGAGCTCTTCGTATATCATTATTTTCACTCTGTATATTATCATTAGAATCCGAATCATTACCCATATCTATATTAATATCATTATTTCTTTCATTGTCATTATTAGAGTTTTCATCATTTTGATTATCATTAGAATCAGAATCATTAGCCATATCTATATTAATATCATTATTTCTTTCATTGTCATTATTAGAGTTTTCATCATTTTGATTATCATTAGAATCAGAATCATTAGCCATATCTGTATTAATGTCATTTGTTTCATTATCAGATATATTTGTATCAACTATGAGTTCTTTATTGATAGCTTTTAGTATGATTTCTCGACGCTTCCTTATTGTATCGTGGTGTAAGTCAGCTGGTATGCGCCAGTATGTTTCCTGGACGAAACAAATATTTATTTATGAATTAAACGTTCATATATTATGACTTTAATGAGCGATTTATATAATTGCTTATTATATTGTAATCTGCTCGATTACAATATGAAAAAAAAAAACCACGATATAATGTTATATGAGTACATTCTAGCAGGCAAACTACTTGGTTGATGGTTGAAAATTTCGTACAAAGTATAGTATTCAATCCATTTAAATCTTTAAAAATTAACACTATCATGCATGTTTGTAGCTTTCTATTTGTGGAAAAATCATTAAAATCGGTCCAGTACTTTAGGAGCCTATCTAAAACATTAAAACCAAGAAAAAATCTAATTAATAGTACAATAATTACCTGTTCATCACTAGGTGGCATAACTCCGACAGCTTTAAGAACTTTCTGGAACATTTTATCTTCCATAGCGTCTATGGAGTCTTTGGATATAGGCACTAAAGGAGTGCCCTCAGAAGTAGGGTCATAGCCCTCGGCTTCTTGGTCTAGGGCTACCTCTTCGAGGTTTTCCGCTAGCCAAGTTAGGGCTTCTGTTTGACCTGTGATGGAAATTTAATTTTAATACGAGGTAAATAAGGGTATATTAAGTAATTTGAGTACCTATGGAGTACTATTAGAGCAACTATGGAGTTTCTTGCCGGTTCTTCTCCATAGATACTGCTTTCCGAATCGGTGGTAAATGTTAAAAATATGTATTGACGATTAAAAAGTGCTTCTCGAAGAAGTCTAATTGAATAAATAAATGTTTGAGTTTGAGTTTACCATTGTGAAGGAATTCATGTGATACGTATATTTGAAGGCTGTATTGTCTTACCTTCGATTACTATGTTTATAGTGGAAATTATTTTCTTTGGTATGAATTTTTAATGTGTAATACAGTTCTTAAATCATAGACTAGAATGTAATAAATGGGAAAATATAGTCTAAACTTTGATATAGTGTTTAATCTCGAACATTAATTAAACTATAGATATATCTGGTGTAGAAACGCGAAGTTTATTTAAGAAGTATATAGTCATTGCAATATATTATTATGGAGGACGCTGACTATAAAATTCTATCAATATTTTTAATCTACAGCTAGCCTATTAATTTGCTCAATAATTTTTAAGTCGTTATAATCTTCGATCAAACGCTCAATATTTTCAAATAGCCCCATATTTTCATTGACCTTTTCCACGGTTCCAAAATAAACTTATCAAAAGTCGGAAAGTTGAAAATGTTTTATCTTTGAAAATTACCTATTCCATTTACATGACGCATTTTGAGGACTAAACTTTGAGCGAATATTAATAGGCGTTTCGTTTAAAATTTTATATTAAAAACTTTCCAAGTACTTATGACTCTGGGATGGAATTCATTATTTGGGAAATAAATATTGCTTGCGGCTTATATTTGGCCGATACTTTTAAGCCGATTTCAAAGGGTTTTTGTAGAGTATAAGAAGCTTTCGGTTTGCTGATATCAATAAATATTGGGTCGTCTGGTCCTATATATTTTAATGTAATTTCGACTAATAGGAATGATACATCATAAAAAAAATATTGCGTTGTTGTTGTGAACGTTTCATTTCAATGTTAAGTGAAAGTCAATAGTACGAAAAGTTCCAATTTCGGACGACGAGCCGAGCGTGACAATACATTATACTCAGAATTTATATGAAAAATCAAATAAGGATTTTTATCCACAAATAGAATTATAAGTGTGACGAAATTTTTGATTTAATATTTTTGTGGATGAATAGTTGTCAATGTAGTTGTCATTATTTCATGTCTGCTTAGCTGTCGAATACTATAAAAAGCCGCTTTCCTTTGACTCGTGGCACATTCGTACGAATCGTGCCTAGGGGCTCAGACGTTGTTTATACGACGTTTGAACCAACTACCCTCACTTTATTAATAGTCGTTGACTTGCTGCGATTTGTTATCAATTGTCTACATCAATTAGGCAGTTGCGTAGAATCGCAGTACATTCTTATTACATTCACATTAATATTTAACCCGGCCTCGTGTGTAATTTCTTAAAGTATAAACAAATAATAATTTGAGAAAGGAGAAGTACAGTCATTTATCTTACTTATGAATATTCTCATTTCAGAGGAACTTATGCTTTGATATTTCTGTCCTAGAAGTATTTTAAGACTATTTTTATATTTTTATGAATAAAATTCCGTACTTTAATTTCACAAAGCAAGCGAATCAATATAATACGATAATGTTTCACAAAATCTTTCATATTTAGATAAATACAGATTCATAATATTTATTATATATTTTAGCACAAGGGTATAATATTTTACTTGATAAACGCGATCTGTATACTTGCAACATGTCACAAAGTGAAATATTTAAAAGCTCTCTGTAGAGGGTAGAAATGGAAAAAGCTTTATTTATGCGTTTACTTTTCCGAGAAGTACCTAAGTGATCTTATTATATTGAAGTTCTTACTTTTGACTGACTTAAAAAAGGCAATCTAGGAAGGTACTTTGTACGAATTTTAGCATTGATTAAATTAATTTATGTTTTGTTAGTCGTGCAGAGGTGGTCCAATATTGGCCTTGTTCCCGTGTCTGTTTGTAATCATACTTCTCCGAAACGGCTTGACCAATTTTTATGAAACTTGTGTATTCGGTAGATTCGTTTCGTATTCGTATTTGAATTTTTTTTAGTTAAGTAAATATAATAGACCTAGACTTGTATACCAAAACTATAAAGTGCATTTTTGTTTTGTAACAAATAATTTAAAGCCGATATATTATACGTCAAATTATAACCTTGTTTCTTTTTTAATACCTACGCTTATCCTTGATAATATTTTCTGGTAGACTTTTCTTTTGCGTTTAATATATTCATTTTCATTTCGCATTTTGATTCAAATCAACATCAAATCAAATTTTATATTGGATTCTATAAATAGCTTGTATTTTTTATATATTTTTCCTATAGCTTTTTGATTGGTAAGTTGGTTGGTAGGTTACTAAATGATATTTTTGTATTTAGAATTAAATTAGTTTTTTTTTTGTGTCTATTTTTATATGCGTATTAAATAAGCAGCTATTGAATATTTTCGGAATAAATACTTGCTAAATTCAGTATTGTCTTCTACAAAGTTTTTAAACATTATATTTGAGTGGTGTGGGGTAAATAAAAATTATAAAAAAATCACGTTTTTAATGTTAGTTAGCTATAATAAAATGTAATAAGTTATAACCATGGCTAATATAAATAAATATGAATTTTAATATATTAATAACATTTACGACCAAAGGATACATGTATAAGGAAACTTAACATTTTTTTTACAATAAAACTTACCATTATCAACAGCCTGCACCATAACTCTTGCTATCTCTTTCGCACTCATATCAACTCTCTTGTTGTTTCTTTTCCTCTCTTCTTTCTTTCTGGGATCTTTCGTCTTTGGTTTTATTCTAACTGGTGATGGACTTCTTGAGTTATCGCTTTCTGAATTTGATTCTTTCGATTCGGAATCTGTGTCATCTGTAATTTATTATTTGTCAATTTTGATGTTACAATAAGTTAAATTTGGTAAAATCAATTAAGAAATCAGCAAGTCTTAGCAACGAAAATTGATCCTTTCAAAGAAATAGACTGAATTGTATGTCATAAAAATACTCTTTTAAATTAAGACATATTAATTAGTAAGGCAGCGGTTCCATCTGCAAGAAAACTTCCGCAACAAATGTCCGACAGTCTGTCCGACAGCAGCTTGCAAGTCTAAACCATGTAGCAAGTGCTGGTTTAGACTTGCAAGCTGCTGTCGGACAGACTGTCGGACATTTGTTGCGGAAGTTTTCTTGCAGATGGAACCGCGACCTAAGAATAAAAAATACGCATTTACAAAAAAAAAATTGTATTGATCCTTTATTTTTGAGTCTTATTTCTATACAGTGGTTAAACTACGTAATAATAAATGGCCTAGTATTTTAATACTAAATAGATAATGAATATTTATTACATAGTTCATTCTGTCATTATCCATGATTGGAAATAATTTAACAAACAATAAATGATAATTTGAAAGGCATTTCAACCGATACGTTGATATAACGCGTTATATTCATATTAAAGTTTATATTGTTCTGTTTGTTTATATAACAACTTGGTATTGTTATCACATTAATTAATAAAATTAATTAGTCCATGTACTTTTTTATTTTCAAGTATTTTTATATCTTACTGAATCGGTGGTAAATGTAAAAAAAATATGTAATGACAATTCAAAAGTGCTCCTAGAAGAAGTATAAATAAATGTTTGAGTTTGAGTTTAACTGTTCACGTCTATATGTATAAGTAACTTTATCGTGTAAACATTAATAAAATAAACAGTTTTTGATTATTTATTGCCAAAATATCACTTAATTATGAAGGTTAAGATTATAGTGTTGCATAATCAATTATGAATTGATTTCAACTGGGCACATATGTATTGTCATAAATTATGAAAATTGTTCATTATGAGTCAAATTGTTCATTATGACTCATAATGAACAATTTGAGCTCCTATATCAGTATACGATCGAATTTATTCTATTCTTTCAGTTTTATGTGTCTCTGGCGGGTCACGAGTGGCTGAATTGGTCAGGCATCCGCCCCGGAATGGCGCGAAAGGATGCGGGTTCGAGTCCCGCCTCGTGATCGAATTTTTTCTATTCTGTGTAAATTTATATTTATAAAGCATTTGAATGCCATAAAACCAAAAATATCAAATTCCCCTATATATGAGATCAAAGCTCATAAAAAGTAGCAACAACATCTAATCTACTCATTTCTATGTTCTAAATCTCACCTTGAGGGCCGCTCTTTTCCTTTCTCTGTCTCTTCTTACGACACTCCTTTTTGTCTTGAATCAAGCCCAGTTCCAATAAACGGTCTATGAAACTGCGTTTTTGTCGTTTTTTCGGCATTCTGGGCATTATAAGCGCCATTGGATCTAAAAATAAAACTACATATTATTATAAAAAGGGAACAGAAAGGGAACAAAAATTTTTATAAATACACATTGTACCTACACAACTCTGCAAAAACTGATTAAATAATAAATATGTAATGATTGTGTATTAAAACCCTTTATTTAGAACGCTTACTTGAAATGAAAAAATTCTGGTCATAAATTGAAATAAAAAAGTGTTTAAAATGCTATCCTATATTTGAAATCGTAAACTAAGCAAAATTCTTCATTGGAAATTAAACTAATTTAGCAATTAATTTTAACGTACTGAAAAAATAGATTTATAAATTTAGGTCCTAATCCATCTTGATGGATTGACTGACCGGTTGGCTTGGTTGGTAGTGGTCCTGCCTTCCACGTCAGAGGTCGTGGGTTCGATTCCCACCCGGGGCAAATATTTGTGTGATGAACATAGTTTTCTCTGTGCCTGGGTGTTAATTATCTATATAAGTATTTATTTAAAGTTATATATGTATGTTTATCAGCCATCTGGTTTCCATAACACAAGCGAAAGCTTAGTATGGGATCAGATCGTGTTGTGTGTGAAAATTGTCCTGAAATATGTAAATTTAAATTTATTTATATTAGACTAGCTGGCCCGGCGAACTTTGTACCGCCCTGCAGTCAATGAATGTCGTGTTACCTTTGGGCTTGGAACTAATTTAGGCTTTGATGAACGGAATACAATGATACAAAATAAATATAGATATAGGTATAATGGCTTTTTATTTCGATGAATAACACATATAGAAATAGAATAAAAAAATAATTACTTAAATACTTCATACCTACACGTGTCAGAGAAAAATTACCTATTGAATTAAACTACGTTTTGCAGCCTGGGATGCACTCGAATTAACTCTTTTCGTTCTTTAACTGGTGTCGACCACAAATTGTTTCCTTTCACTTTAATTATGATAGTTCTACTTCTACCACTATCATCGGGCGACCGACGATGATACTGTGGGTAACCATCGTTGCCTGTGATGGTCTTTGCGGTCAATTTTTCGTGGATACCTTTTGGAACACTCGCTGTCAACCATGCATGGTGATTGGCGGTTTATGGTGCCACACGGTCCATGAATCATATATTCGTGATTAGAACATCATGTCATGTCGTTCTGGATCGGTTACAGCAGTAGCCCCCAAACTTATTTTTCTCGTGGACCACTTTCAAAATTTTACTGGTTTCGGTGGACCCCCGCTGCTACATTTCTACCACATTCTTAAAGTCGCCAAAAAATAATAAAACCGGCCAAGTGCGAGTCGGGCTCGCGCACAAAGGGTTCCGTAGCAGCAAATATAATAAATTACAGTTAAATCAACCTATCTCAAAAACTATAAGAGATACTTTGATCAAACCAAAAATCGTTGAAAGAGTTAATTAGCATGCATCACCTCTATTTTTTTTAGAATTTTATACCCCGTAGTTATAAAAATAGAGGGGGGGGGACATACTTTTTACGACTTTGAGAGCTGATATCTCAAAAACCGTTCACTTTAAGAAAAATGTTTTTTAGAAAACTTTATATCATTTTAAAAGACCTTTCCATTGATACCCCACACGGGTATGTACATCGAAAAAAAAAATTTCATCCCTCAGTTACATGTATGGGGGGCCCCACCCCCAATTCTTTTTTTTACTATTTAGTGTCATATTTTTGTAGCGGTTCATACAACACATATTCCCATCAAATTTCATCACTGTAGTACTTATAGTTTCCGAGTAAATCGGCTGTGACAGACGGACAGACGGACAGACGGACAGACGGACATGACGAAACTATAAGGGTTCCGTTTTTGCCATTTTGGCTACGGAACCCTAAAAATTGTGTCACTTCTGAGTTCTGTCTCTATATTCCGATAGGTAAAATAAAAACGAAAAATGGTACATTTTATAACACTTTATTAAATACAAAGAAATCTTCTTAAATGCTAAGAAATCCTTCTATCAGTGTACCTATCTATTCAAACCGTTGTGATCAACCGACTAGTACACGTAAACAAAATACTTAAGTTCTATAACAAAAAAAAGGTAGGTACTTACTTTTCTCCGGCACTAGCAAACACTGATATAAATTTTCTCACACCTTTTTTTCGAAATTTTGGAAACAAATGAATGAGTTTGCCTTTGGCATCAAGTATTTATAGTGGTGATCAAGTTCATGTCTGAACAAGCATTAAGCATTGTCGGGCGGATAGCGCTTTGCAAGTGTACACGAAATTGTACGTAATATCGAATACGCAAGTTTGGACAAGTAACAGTCGCTTGCCTTATTAAAATATTATCTGCTTAGTTAGGTACTTAAAACAATGTAGGTAGGCCCTTATAAAAACTATGCTTACATTTTTGCTCTTTACTATCAAAAGCAGATAAATTTTCGTGGACCCCCATTTTTTGTTCACGCCTACGTAGACCCCCAGCAAGTCTCCCGTGGACCCCTGGGGGTCCACCTGGACCACTTTGGGAATCACTGGGTTACAGGATTAGCAATCCCCGCACATACAATTTTTATCCGCCCGAATTCTTTCGACTAACCAAATTAAAATGTGTGCATGCTGCAAGCCTTATTTTTGTCATTCGATTGAATACATCCATCATTGAATAATCCCAAAGATGTGTTGCTTTTGTAACTCATGATCGGATTTTTTGCTTGAAAACATGTGTGATTTGACATGATGACTTGATATCTGTCCGGGAAGCAGCAGTTGAATAATTTCCATCCATTTCGGATTACATGTAAATGTAATGAATAGATCTGGCCGACCATAATGACGAAAATATTATGTATGTCATTGCATCTTGCGCATATTCATGACCTGTGTATGTCGCAGTAAACAGACCAACATTTTCTGCATCTTCTTCTCTGTGCTAATTGCATCGCGTAAATGGATGTAATCTTCAAAACGCAATTTAGCTTGGTTCGAACCAATGAATCAGGGGCTCCGTTTCATTTTTAACGTTATACACGTAATAATATTATTATGTCAACGCAATATTGTTGAAGCAGTCGACGAAATTGCAACAAATTATAATTGTCAGAATTTTTATTTTTTTATAGAATTTCTTTTTAATAATTAAGCGAACTAACCTTCTTGGTTAGATTCCTCACCAAAAATACCTTATTACTTTCTGAAAACACGCGTAAACACAATCATTTGAGGAATTTTTATGTATCTGCTTTTATTGCACTTTTTGATAATTGATTTTAAAAAAATACAAACAATATTTATTCACCCTTTTTACTTTTTAATTATTTTACACATGTATAATACATTTTTGAACGCATGAATGTCAAACATTATTTTCCGTATTTGACAGGATTGACAATTTATTCGTCTATTTTTTGTTATTTTTATGATTTATTCTGCTACTAGCTTTCCGCCCGCGGCTTCGCCCGCGTTTTGAATGAAAAACCCGCATAGTTCCCGTTCCCGTGGGATTTCCGGGATTGCGTCATTTTCCCGGGATAAAAAGTAGCCTATGTCCTTTCTCGGGTATCAAAATATCTCCATACCAAATTTCATGAAAATTGGTTAAGTAGTGTAGGCGTGATTGAGTAACAGACAGACAGACAGAGTTACTTTCGCATTTATAATATTAAGTATGGATTCTGGGCGGTGACAAATCCAACAAATCCAAAACCATGAAAATTGGTTCAGCAGATCTCGAGTTATAAGTGTTGGAACATACAGACTTTCTTTTATATATATATAGATTATCATGCGATCAAAAAATAAAAATGTACAAATGTGGGTGAGCAAACGCCTAATATTCTTAACTACCTTTTGTTAAACTATAAAATGAATACAATATAAAAATAATATCATACGTGTGATGTCAGATAAGTTTCTTCCAACTGTACGAACAAGAAATCTTTAGAGACAAAACGACATATATATATAAGTTTTATTGCATCACGGAACAAAGGAATCCGTAGAAATGTTTGTGGTCTATATCTAGACGTTAAAGAAATGAAGTTTTTAAGATTTTCAATTCTCTTTATTCTGTTACACCAAAGACAGTCCATTTAATAGTTCAGTCCTTAGGTTCAATCAAAACTCTCCGATTCAACAATTTTCCTTCTTATTCCATCTTCCCACTAATTTAATATTACATAATACAAAATAGGTATTGTATACAACACCTATTAACCCAGACTCCTTGCTAAATATTAAAAACAAAATAGTATTTCTTCCGTTAATATTTCATTAGTTTTCGGAATTCGGACAATAAGATGGAGTCCCACAAACGTGACTCGGGCCTATAACAGATGTTTCTGCGTAAACTTTATATGTGGGATTGTGGGGTCTTGTGACATTGTAGTATTGGATGTATCAAATATGTAGGTCAAGTTTTAAGACTTTTTTTTTGAGAATTTCCTACATACATAAAACGCAAAGATTATCAACTAGACCGATCGGGATGAAAATTTTTATAAATTCTACACCAAGGGGATCAATTTGAATTGTGTGATGAAAGTTTACACCATGAAAATGACTTATTAAATTACTTAAACCATACAGGCGCAAGCGAGAGCAAAATTTATGTCTGTAATATAAGAAAAAAAAAGACTTGGAGTAATCGAAATGACCAAGTACCTACTAAAAACAAAAACTTATTCCCTTAAAAATCCTACTCCTACAAAAAAAAAAAAAACTTTTTTTAATTATTCACATACCTTCCGAATCCTTATACTGCGTCCATAATTCTTCCAATAAGCTATCTTCTTCCTCACTAAACTCTTTCTGTATTCTTCTCTCCTTATTACTCTTCTTGGTTGGTGCTTTGAATATAAGACCCAGATCTTTTAGTTTGGCTATCACGTTGCGTCGGGTTCGGGTCTGGTCTATTAGATTGTCTAGGATCCAGTCTATTACGTCTGTTGACAAAAAAAATATATTTATTGAACAACACCATTTTACATTGAAATACATAAAAATAATATATACTAAAGCTGAAGAGTTTGTTTGTTTGAACGCGCTAATCTCGGGAACTACGGGTCCGATTTGAGAAATTATTTCGGTGTTAGATAGCCCATTTATCGTTAATTTTCATACACTCGTCCTTTTAACTGACAGATAAACTAAACAGAAACAATCTGCAAATATTGTAAAATGTATTTTTCGTTTTATATAATACTAGCGGTCCGCCCCGGCTTCGCCCGTGGTACATATTTCGCAATAAAAGGTAGCCTATGTTCTTTCTCAGGGTCTAAAGATTATCTGTGCCAAATTTCATCAAAATCGGTCCAGTAGTTTATGCGTGAAAATCATACATACATACATACAAACCTTTCCTCTTTATAATATTAGTATAGATTCTTTGTTTATATAGTGAACAATCAAAGCCTTGGCTGACCACCACAGTCGGTACAATACGACTGATTTAGACATTATGGTACACCGCCTTAACCACAATGTCTTTGATAATTCTGTACAGAAATAACTGTTCTTGGCGTTTGTTGAATAGCCTATCTTTAAAACCTTAACTATTATTGAATAATTATTAATAACAAAAAACTAAAACACCTTCAATAATGGACCAAATTTAAATCAGATCACACGGGAGACACTAGCTTTCAAATACAAAAATTAGCAAAATCGGTTCACCCAGTCCAAATTTCTGAGGTAAGAAACCAAAAAAAAAAAACAGTCCTGACCAGAATTGACAACATTCATTTTTGAAGTCGGTTGAAAAGAAAAATACGAAGCAATAGTGACTAGGTCCCCTAAACATTAACTTGGGAAGAATAAAACAATAAAAAACCATGAAACGTTATTTTTATTTAGCTGAGCCAAACGTTCGGGACACCCTTATCACTCAGGGGTATAAAAATAGTTTATGACCAATGGATCCGACTATTTATTATACCCCTGAGTCAAGTCTACCGAATGTAGACACAAAAAATTATAATCGTACAAGCCGTTTTGAAAGAAATTGACTTTAATATAAATAGAAAAGAAAGAAAGAAATCATTTAATTTAGCTAATATTCTGGTAATAATAAATATTACAACTGTGCTACTGTGATTTGAAGTATACTGTGGTACCAATTTAATGTTCCACGCATATGAATTCTTACTATACTTCTATTTGCAATCCAATTTATATTCTGGTTTAACTAATTGCACATAACCTCCTTTTTATAGAAAAAAATAATCGATATCTATATTATAAAAAGGGTAGATTTGATTTCTTATTTGTTTGTAAACAACATGACTAGTTTTTTCACTTCAATTGAAAAATACATCTTTAGCGAGTAACATAGGCTATATTTTCGTTATGCCAGACCAGGCAAAACCGGGTCAAAAGACTCGTGAGAATAGTTTGAATTAACGTATCTTCACTTGCAACTATATACATACTTATAGAAATAACAATTTGCTTCTCCTTTTAGTATTATATGAAAATCAATATAAGGCAGTCTAATGAAATTCCTTGGCACAGTGGTTGACGCGCGAGCGTAGCACCGAGGGGTCCTGGGTTCGATTCCCGGTGGAGACGAAGAAAAAAAAATGTCTCGGTCTGGCAGGACACAGAAGGCTGATCACCTACTTGTCCCCAAAGAAAAACGATCAGTGAAACAGATGTATAATGCATCTGCCCCTTACTCCACTAGGGGACATGGGACTTCACTTTTAATGAAATTCAGACCTCCAAACTTAAAAAAAAAACTCATATAACAAGTTATAAATACAAATTATTTCTCTTCCTATCTTCGAAAAGTGCAAAACATAAATAAAGCAATTACAGAAATCTGACTCTAGTAAATACCCTTTCTCAAGAGTAACATTATATCACGGGGAAGGTGAAAGAAAATGCCTTTTACGAGGAAATGATATTAATTTCGCAGCACGAATAACTTTTGGTGGAAACTTGACGTCTCGACTGGGAATTAATTTAATTGGTGTATTATGTCTGTGGATTCCTGCTCTAGGAAATGTTTGGTTTTTTCTTTTGAATCCTGGGTTTAAAAAGGTTTTTGACGTGACAACGTCTTATAATTCGATAGCCGGCTGCACGCACGAGAAAACATGACTCATGCGTCGTTACCTCGCTCTGAGGCGTTCCATGTAAGGCTTGAAGTGCAAGTGAGAGCGCGGAACGAGCGACAAAGAAGCACAATCGGACGTTTTCACGTACTACTATCGTCAGTAAACCGACTTTACAGACAACCAATTTTTTTAAAGATACACATGTCTATACTTTTTGACTAGGATTTGAAACTTGTAATTTAAGAAGAAAAAACATTTATTTCTAGAAAAAGGTACACACACAAGAAGAAAACACAAAATAGAAGAAGAAAGAAAGTACGATACATAAAATTAGACATAAATTAGACGCCATGTTTGTTGAGAATCTGGTACTGTGTGTGCACTGCATTTCCAGAAAAGGGTCTTAACTCAGCTTTCTGCCATAATCGCAGCAAGCTGCGACTACAGCGCTGGTATTCTGTCAAGACCGAATGGAGGGCACGGGAATTTGGCACCATGCTTTCTTTAAGGGTCTTTCTCACCACCTTGTGGACCGAATTTTCAATAGTGTTCGTAAGAGGATATTTAGGACATAATGTACTTATTAACTTTATTTTTTTGCAGATATTTTGGTACAGGCTTTTTTTTATTTTCACCTCACATGAAAATAAAGAAATTCTCATACACATAAGTTTCATACTTCGTGATTTTAACCTCAATCACAATATCCAACATAAATATATAAAACTCAAAGGTGACTGATATAGTGATCTATCAACGCACAGCCCAGACCACTGGACGTATCGGGCTGAAATTTGGCATGCAGGTAGATGTTAGGACGTAGGCATCCGCTAAGAAAGGATTTCCCGAAATTCTTGCGGGAACGGGGAAAAACGGGGATGCACGTACAAAGTCGTGGGCGGAAGCTAGTCTAACATAAAATACTTATATGGATGTTTATAAAACAAAAAATAGGAATTTCTAGGAACTTACCCTGATCTGTCTGTGGATTGCTCTGATTCTCCATATATAGATTCCGTAATTCATCTTCTTGTTCTTCTGACCAAGTATTCTTGCCCGGCTTATCCCTATA
The DNA here is from genome assembly GCA_029959065.1 of Colias behrii. NCBI lineage: Eukaryota > Metazoa > Arthropoda > Insecta > Lepidoptera > Pieridae > Colias > Colias behrii. The sequence continues at coordinate 1,595,431 of JARWMC010000008.1, read as the reverse complement.
TGATAACAAAAATATTAGAAAAAAAAAAATAGATCCTAGTTCTTAGTATTTGTTTTAAATTCAACATTTTATCATTGCATATTATTAAAACTTAAGTTTAGGTTAAACTGTAGTTTAATGTGGTATCGATAATGTTTTCCCTTAGTTCCCATAAAATGAATTAAATAATGTGTTTTTGACCAATATAATGACACAAACATGTGTTTGTCTTTATATTAGTTCCTTTAATTAGATATTAACAACAAACAAGCTATTTAGAATATGGTCCATAAAAGACTGCAACCTCAAAATTTAATTTTAAAACAATGTTCATAATGCTATTGCATGCTATGCCTTCAAGCCACACCTCCGAGCCCGTCGGAGTGGGGAGCGTGAGGTTTTTCGTTACGGAATTTCTCGATTCGGTCCCCGCGCTCAAGGCCCGCGATAGAAGCTATGCAATAGCTTAAAAAAATAAAAACCTAATTGCACACCTTCGTACAAACAATTCAATTTCCCATACAAAAGGTTGAATTATTCTTTAACTAGCTTCCGCCCGCGACTCCGTCCGCGCGGATGTCGGTCTTCGCGTGGATGGTTTATTTCTCCATTTTGAGTAACTCTGACAATGACATCTTATAAATATCTATTGGACCCAAATACGGCTAGGCCTATAATAATACGCAACGTGTGTTCGCGGTTCTACAGAACAACGTCTATGGATAAAACTGAAAAATTAAGATTAATTTTTTTTACGTATTTTTCCAGGATAAAAAGTATCCTATTTTACGCCCAGGATAATAAGGTATAATTATACCAAGTTTCATCGAAATCGAAGCGTTAGTTTTTACGTGATGCCTGAACATACAGACAGACAGACAGACAGACAGACAGACAAAAATTTTTTTAATCACATATTTGGGTTTGGTATCGATCCAGTAACACCCCCTGCTATTTATTTTTTCAATATTTTCAATGTACAGAATTGACCCTTCTACAGATTTATTATATGTATAGAATATACAACGTAAGAGGCAATTTATTTTGCAAGTTGACTCTAATTACGAATTTGGACAATCAAAAAGTTTACGAAATGAGATTTCCTTTCTTTCTTTCTTTATTCCATCCATGTCCTGATTAAATTCTCGATCCTTCGGGAATATTCGAGTTTCGTTGCAGTGTTTGTGTCGAGGTTATAAATTATAATATTGGGGCTAATACTTTTACGCGAATAGATGCAGGGATTTTTTTTAACGAAGTTATGACTGAGAAATTTTAAACAGCGAATAAGTTAGATAATTTTCTGATTTTAAGAGACTTGATAATTTAAATTGGTACCTATTTGTATAAGTGATAACTGATATGTATTATAAAACAAATTATACCTAATACAATTTAAGTGTAACATCAAGTTAGTAGCAAAGTACGAGCGTGACACACACACATACATTCGAAAAACATTTTTTTGCAGTCGTGGTAAAAAACCTTAAGAGTCAAATATTTTGTATATATATCTATTAATTCTCCTTATTTCAGTTCTAGATAAATAACACCTTTCATCCTCTACTATACAGATTAACTTTAAGACTATGTAGGTGAAGCCGCGGGCGGAAAGCTAGTTAGGAATATTTCATATCCCTAAGTGGTTAGTACTAGCAGAACGTTTGTTCCGTATCCTACTATTTCACTATCACTACATAGTATAAAACAAAGTCGCTTTCTCTGTCCCTATTTCCCTATGTCCCTTTGTATGCTTAAATCTTTGAAACTACGCAACGGATTTTGATGCGGTTTTTTTTAATAGATAGTGATTCAAGAGGAAGGTTTATATGTATAATAACATCCATTAAATAGTGGAGAAGTACTGTTATTTTTGAGGTTTCTAATGTGATGTCGTAAATAATTACATTTTTTCCGCTTACATTGCAAACGCAGGCTGAAGTTTGAAGCCCTACGAGTTTTATCAAAATAATGTACTAAGTATTATACACATTGAAAATGTCTACAGAAAAGTCCGTGATGGTATATGTCTATCTCTTTTTTTTTTTTTTTTTTTTTTTTAATAGGTCCACCAAACTGGACATAGCACTACAAAAATAGATATGGTTATTCTATGATACATCACAAGTAATAGGTGCTAGACCTTCTAGAGGTGAACACAGCCTGCAATAATGTATGCGAATACATATTTACATTATTACAATATTAACATAATTTAGAAAAATAACATTATGGATCAATTTAAATACAATATTTATGCAATTATATCATTATAATATATATAATATACATAATATAATAATGATATATTATGTATATACATAAGGCCCTGCGCAGACGGCACACTTTTTGTGCGATCGAGTCTGCGGCGCACAAAAAGTCTGCATGGCGCGCAAAAAGTCGGTCGCGGATTTTTCACAGACTCAACGCACACGACGCACATCTTCGATCATTTTGTCGGCAGAGCTGTAGGGACGTAGACGCTATGGAAATCGTGTAAAGTGTGCGCCGTCTGCGTTAGCGCGCGTTGAAGCAAACGTTCAATTCTTTTCACACACTTTTGTGCGGAGCGGCGCGGTGCGGTCTGCCCGAATTACACGGATTTTTTGTGCGCCGGACTTTTTGCGCGTCGTGTGCGTTACTGCATATAATTTCATAGGTTCTATTTTCACAGACTAAAAAGTGCGTCACGGATAGTCTGTCGTCTGCGCAGGGCCTTATATACACAATATATCACTATAATATTACCACCTAATGTATTTAGCTCTAAGGTTAGGTTAAGTTTGATTGAATAAACGAATTTGAATTTTGGAAACTAATTTTGTAAATGAATTTAGGGATGCGCTAAATATATCGACGTTGTTACATACTTTTTCGTTGTAAGCTGAACACATGCGGTGCAATGACGAGTGTCGAGCGTAGTTTGTACGACAAAAGGGAAGACTAAACGTTTTCATGTTAGTGGGACGGCTGAATGGCCTTGGTACATGTATGCTAATTTTTCCCAATAATTGAGAATTATCTATTTTACCATTTATAATTTTGTATAGAAACACGATATCAGAAAGGGTCCGTCTGCTTTCAAGAGATTTCATTTTAAAGTGCATAAGTCTCTTATGGTTGGTGTGGTTTATCTCTTATGGATAACCCACAATAACTTTTTTGTCATTTACTTTTTACGACAAATAATGGTTAATTTTCGAAGCGATTTTAACTTAGATCATTAAGTAATGGATAACACTCACAGGCGCTTCCCCTTTTGCCGAGGTATAAGATTATTCGAATCGAAAAGTCTTATGCTTTCATAAAAACTATTTGCGTAATCGATTACAAACACTCTGCGTATTCGTAAAACATCGAAAGGACGTCTGCGAGTGCTCCGCTAAAATGCCGTTTTGTGCTGTCAAGTCTTGCAGAAACAAGTCAAACACATCAAGTATTAAAAAAGATGGAATAACCTTTCATTTGTAAGTATTTTTTTATTTTTTTTACGTAAATATCAATTTAAATGCAATTTCTAATAATCGTCGATGTATCGTTTAGCGATATGATCAAGACAAATAATCGAGTCATGTGTTTACTCGATCATTGATGCGGCTTCACGAGACTATCATGGAAAGAAAGTATACAAATTTAATCTTTATGAACTAAGAGATAAAGTTGAATTTAAAACGCGATATTGAACCGCATTCCCCACGAGACTATAAAGCGATGTAGCGAGACTATCTTGAAGAGAAAATATACAAATTTAATCTTTATGAACTAAGCGATAAAGTTGAATTTAGAACGCGATATTGAACCGCACTCCCCACGAGACTATAAAGTGATGTAGCGAGACTATCTTGAAGAGAAATTCAAATTTAATCTTTATGAACTTAGTGATAGAGTTGAATTTAAAAACTCGTCGCTTAAAAGGTCGTAAATTTTTACGACTTTCTTAGTGACGGACTGCTTTTAACTTGAACGTCGATAAAAAAATATTTTTCTAAGTATAATTTGAAATGAGATGAGAATTAATCTTTATTATATTAAAATTTTACACAACTACATAAAAAGGAGTATAATGTTTATTTTGTAAGTCTTGTATATATTTATTAAAATTTACCTACGCTCGGTTACTTTTAACTGGCAGAACATTTTAATGGTACGGAACCCTTCGTGTGCGAGTCCGACTCGCACTTTTTTGTAATGTTAATCTTGTAACCTTTCTATTATGTAATCTATACTAATATTATAAAGCTGAAGAGTTTGTTTGTTTGTTTGTTTGTTTGTTTGAACGCGCTATTCTCGGGAACTACTGGTCCGATTTGAAAAATTCTTTCGGTGTTAGATAGCCCATTTATCGAGGAAGGTTATAGGCTATATATCATCACGCTACGACCAACAGGAGTGGAGCCACGGGGGTGAAACCGCGCGGAGCAGCTAGTTTGTTTATATGTATGTATTAATATTGCGTATATTTCAGATTTACAAAAAATCCTGCTTTAAGGCTAAGGTGGATTGAATGCTGTGGGAGAAAATCAGAATGGACACCTCGGTACAGAAATAATAAAAATTTCTGTACCGATATTTATTTTATTGAATATAATATGTGATGTGTTGAATAAATACATATTCAAATACAAATAAAATGGCGTTTTATTGTTTTTTCGTATGCATATAATAATGATGAAAACGTTACAAATGACCTGTGTAGTATTTTTTATGAATATAATATTAATGTTATTTCTAATTTCAACAAAATTATTATTTTTGTAATATCGATATGGTTACGTCCCTTTAGAGCAGGGGTTCCCAACCTTTTTTTGTCTACTGCCCACTTTAAGAATAAATTATTTTTTAACGCCCCCCTTTTTAAACATACTTAAAAAACGCTAAGTACTTATAACTGATTATTGAAACGCAACTTTATAGTAGAGTATCTTTTATTGAAAATAAAACAAACATAATCAATTCTTATATAAAAACTAATGTGAAGGTTGAATCTGATGCTGTTCAATAAGTTTGTTGATATCAGGTTCCAATTTACTCAAAAACAGCCGCAAGTCGCCACGTTCGGTAACACGCAAACGATTTCTCTTTTTAGTAAGCAGCGTTGCCACAGCACTAAATCCACGTTCACACAAATATGACGATGGGAATGCTATCAAGAATCGTTGAACAATTGACCACAATCCAGGGTACAATTGTGGGATCGGTTTTTGTAGCCAAAATTCTTGATATCCATTTTTAAACTTGATTTTTGTTTCTTCGTTTGTTGTCAATTCTATAAGTTCTTCTTCCAGCTGAGGTGACATTGCTGTGTTGACATTTGAAAACGGATCCAACACCCAGTCTGGTATTTCCAAGTTTAAAATGTCCTGGTATCGTTCGGTGAAGTCAATGTGGAGGTTTTCCAAATGTTGGCAGTAGGCAAACAAGTCGTCGTTACTGCAAAATACTGATAAATTCGGAAAATTGTGAAACTCACGTCTGCCCATATTCTTTTTGTGCAGAAGCAGTTTGGCTGCGAAAGCAGCAACGACATTTTTTGTTTTAATTAAATTTAGTTCATCGCCTTGCAGTTGGAGGTTCATGTCGTTGAACAGTTTATACAGGTCTGTCATGTAAGCTATATCATTCTTTGATGTTATGAGATTGTTGCGCAGTTCTGTATCTTTAGTTTCCAAGAACTCTATCACAGAGTCAAACAGGTTGTAAAATCGAATCAGACAATTGCCTCTTGACAGCCAACGAACTTCAGTATGAAGCAACAAACGGTTGAAATCTTCGTCATTAGTAGCACAAAGCTGATGAAATAATCTATCATTCAAAGAGCTGCTACGGATTTTATTGACTGCTTTGATGACATATTGCAGTGATTGAAATAGTCGTTCACTTAAGTTTCTAGCAACCAAATGTTGTCTATGAATAACGCAATGTATAGCAAAAACATCTGGAATTTTATTCTTTAAGTACGCTATGAAGCCTTTATGGCGCCCTGTCATAGCCGGAGCGCCATCCGTAGCAGCTGATATAATATTTTTCAAAGGAATCTCTTTCTCTTCACAAAACTTTTCCAATGTATTGAATATGGTTTCGCCTTTTGTATCTGTCTCCAAATTTCTGGCAAACAATAGTTCTTCACGTATTTTCTCATCTTTAATAAACCTCCCGTAAGATAGCAACAACGCTTCATTAGTTGGTAAAGTGGACTCATCGAGCTGAATTGAGAATTGACTAGTCCTCAGATGATTGCACAATGATTCTTCAATGTTTTCAGCCATTTCATCAATTCGTCTTTGCACAGAATTATTACTCAAAGGAATTTTTCGGATAATATCTGCGGCCGGTTTATGAAGCACAGTAGTTATTACTTCCTTTATTGCTGGCAAAATTAACTCTTCTCCGATGTTGTGTGGTTTGCCTTTTTGAGCAATTAACAAAGAGATATTGTACGAAGCTCGAAGTCCGTCGTCATCTTGCTTAGCAGCCGCCGAAAATAGTTTTGATACACTTGGCTGAGTATTATGCTTCTTCTCTAGGTCTTGAAAAAATGCTACATTCTTGTCTTTCTTATCTGGATGCATTTTATTCAAATGATCTTGCAGTCTTGAAGGCTTCATTGCTTCGTTCGAAAATGTTTTTAGACATAGAAGACACAAAGGCGACGACGGGTTTGTGGGATTTTCAATAAATCCGAATTTAATATATTCCGCAGAGTATTGCCGTCTCTTCTTTTTTACTTCCGACATTGTTTTGTTTTGAGAAATACGTAAGTGTTGAAATCAAGTACTGCTTATCTATTATGCGCGAAACCGCAAATGAAAATAAAATAAATTTACGTCGTTTATATAGGATTGCATAAGCAGCACGCACCAACAGGAATAAGACATCAAACGTGCATAAACTCGTTTATCTCATTCGACGCCCAATCGTACTCGACAAGCAAGAACAAGTATTATAGAACCAGCCGATTGATACAGGAATGTACAAATCGGATTATTTAACAAAAACTTGTTAAAACATGATTGCCCGCGGTCTATTATATCGAACCGATTTTGAGCTATATCTTAATTAATATTAGTTGATGTTCACAAGATGTCGACTCTCGAAGTCGAGAGCTCAGTCGGTTTCTAAGAGTCTTCCTAGCTAGGTAGATGAAATTATAAATCGACCCCAAAGCCCTACACAACGCCCCCTTTTTTTTCTGGGTCTCTTACCGCCCCCCTTTAGGCCTGCAGCGCCCACAAGGGGGCGTTATCGCCCACGTTGGGAAAGACTGCTTTAGAGCGATTGTATTATTACGTATATGTACAGAGATTTTTCTGTGTAATCGATGTATGTGTGCAAAAACATGCTAGTCTGTCAATTTTGTAATAGTTTGAGTTTGTAAAGACACAAATTATTTTTGTGAATGTGTGATTGTGTTTCAAAGTGTGAGTTACCCTCCCCGCACCAAAATCGGCAGAAAGTTTAGTTAGAACATTTGCCAGCGTGCTCCATCCATTACTTAATGATCTAAGGATTTTAACCAATACAGCATTAATCCTTAACCAATTAAATACCTTGAATAAATTGTTCATTTAATATAGATCTATATGGCCCTTTACACCGTAATATGATTTAAGTGAATATTTTCGAAGATTGGCCGGCCGCCATTGCACCCGTGCGAAGCCGGGGCGGGTCGCTAGTATATTATAAATGTGAAAATTTGCGACTCTTTCACGCAAATACTACTGAACCGATTATAATGCAATTTGGCACATACATATACATTGGATTAACACATAGGATAGGTTTTATCCCGGAAATCCCACAGGAACGCGAACTGTGCGAGTTTTTCGTTGAAAACGCAGGCGAAGCCGCAGGCGGAAAGTGTTTTAATATTTTATCTACTACAGTACTAAAATCAATATTTGCTCTATCTAAAAATAAAGCATTGAGAGCACGATCTTTATCATAACTTTTAGACGGGCCCGCTGCGAAACACATTGTTATGTCAAAACCAGACGATTATGAAGATATGAATAAAGTTAAAATGGACCTTTGGGTATATTTTTGATATCGAATATTACGTTTCCAAATATAAGTTTTTCTTCTAAATTGGGAATTTTTCTGGACTGAATTATTTATATTAACAAGACTAGTTTTCGCGTGGCTTCGTCCGCGTAGTCACAGAGAAAACAGCATAGTTCCCGTTCACATGATTTCAGGGATTTGGCCTATACTATGTTCTTTGTCGGGTCTAAAACTATATTATTAATTTCATTAAATTTAATCGAATGGTTAAGGCGAGAAGAGACAGACAGAAAGAGATATTTTCACAGTTAAGAATTAGAATTTAATTTTGGGAAAATATGAGGCTTGCTTTAAACATGCTTTTTTCGAAAATCAACCTCTAATCCTTTGAAAAATTGTATGTTATGTTTTGAGGCAGTGCTAAAACAAACGCCCTATTACTACCCCATAGGGATATAATTCATACAAGCAAAGCCGCTCGCCAAAACTAGTTGTAGCTGTGAATCTGAATTATGAGTGCTCTTTGGCGGCTATCCAAATACTGATTGTAAAATGGAGCTATACGAGCGCTATCTTAATATACTGGGATTGTTTATTGTTTATAAAAAATTTATTTTATGAAAGTGTAGGGAAATTTAATCTGTAAGTACTAATATTATAAAGCTGAAGAGTTTGTTCGCTTGATGGCGCTTATCTTATGAACTACGGGTTCGATTTGAAACATTATTTCACTGATAGATAGTCCATTTATCGAGGAAGGCTGTATATCTATTTATTTATCACTATTATAATATCATCACGTAGACCTATAGGAGCGGAGAAGTGCGGGGGAAACCGCAGCACACAGCTAGTTATCAATAAGAATAGTTTTAAAGATTATTTTAGTGTAGAAAATAATTTAGTGTGAAAACGCTTGAACATATATTCAAAATTGTGATTTATAGAAGTAGTAGCTGACTCTACAAACTACTTGTTGTTTTGCCTTAGTCTTATATTTTGGGGGTATGAAACGTGGATGTTGGCCGATTCGCACCTTTCCAATCTACCCTTCGAATAAAATTTGATGACAATCGGTCGAGCTATTTCGGAGGAGTCTAATTACAAGCACCGTGACGCGAGAATATTATATGATATTTTCCAAGAATTACCTAACTAGTTGCTTTATAACTGGTAGCAAAAATGTTACTTATTTATTTTTAAATAAGTATATTTATAAACTCAGCATTACTTTCATAATTAACTTGATATAAACCACACCTCTCAAGCCGTCCTTTTAAGTGTTTGTAAACCGGTTGAGTGCTGTTTGCGTGAGAGTAAGTAACTCCTTGGCAACTTAAATAAGGATACATACACCAAGTTTTACCCCCATATGAAAGTACTAGCTTCCGCCCGCGGCTTCGCCCGCGTGGTGTTTTGATAAAAGGTAGCCTATGTTCTTTCTCAGGGTCTAAAGATTGTCTGTGCCAAATTTCATCAAAATCGGTTGAGAGGTTTAAACGGGAAAGCGTAACAGACAGACAGACAGACAGAGTTACTTTCGCATTTATAATATTAGTAGGGATAGTAGGGATAACAAAGTTTTATTTTTAAGTATATATTAATTATCTAAACTCTTGCAACAAGTTTTTAAATTTTTTACGACTTATTAACCTAACCGAGCGAAGATAAATCCAACAAACAAAAAATCACTAAAATCCGTTCAGCCGTTTTGAGTTATAATTAGAACACATTTATTTTCCCGGGCCAATCAAAATATTCTCCAAAATATCAAACGTATCAAAAAAACTATACTGGTTTCTAATAAAATTACCATCAATGTCGGTTCTTCCAATCACAAGTTCTGGGGTAAAAAAACAAAAAGAAAAATTTTTTTGCAGTTGGTTGAAAGTTCCAAAAAAGTGTAGAAACAAATTTTTATATTTACCTAGAATCAGTATAAAGGTCGTATCCACACTCAACATCGATTGCATCTTTCGAGTTGGTCCAAAACAATAGTTCTATGAACGCTTTTGGACTCTTACTGGCTATCTCTGTGAATTTCCTTATTATGTAGATGGCGAATTTTTCGAGTTCCTGTATGGGAAATAAATTATTCATTATTAGGTAGAAAATTAGGTAAAATACTGGTAAATTTAATTGGATGTGTATAGAGTAAATTTATTTTTTCAATATTTCTGTACATGTAGGACAATTAATGTCTTGTTGTACGAATAAGAACTAATATTGTGTTTTTTTTAACTAATATTGTGTTGATAGATTTAAAAAAAAAATTAACATGGCATTTGTCTTTTTTCAGTCCTACGTGTACCCTAGAGCTTTAAAATATAAGACATTTTTATAAATAATGTTATTTATTGATATTTATTCCTACTTAGTATTCTCGTAATTAATAATACCATATAGAAATACATTAGATACAATTTTTGTATGTTGCCAAAATACTTTTGTCAGACTATAAATTGGCTAGTCTGGATCTAGACTGAAATATGAATACCGACTTTTATCTAGACAAATATATTTATCTATCAGTTATGCAATATTGTTTAGTTATTTGCCAACAAATATTAGTTTGTTTTATATTGTTATACCTAATTTATTAATCTACGATAAAAGATAGGTAAGTATATACAATAATTATGTATTAAGCTATTGCATAGCTTCTATCGCGGGCCTTGAGCGCGGGGACCGAATCCAGAAATTCCGTAACGAAAAAACCTCACGCTCCCCACGGGGACGGGCGCGGAGGTGTGGCTTGAAGGCATAGCATGCAATAGCTTTACCGCGGCAGTCCCCGAGTGCCACACGTCTTTTTTATTAATTTAATCTTTTTATACCACGTAGTAATAATTCGAGAATACATAATTAACGTAAGAAAAACATGGCTAGTGTAGAAAAGTCAGCCTTACTGCTCAAAAGCAATCTCTTCCAGGCTACCATAAAAATGTCATTTTTTACAAAATATGAATCTGAATGTATCAAATTTCTATTCTACTTAAATCACTGCATACTTACTACTATTAAATATAAAATCAAAATACTATTAAATAAAAAACAAAAAGAGCGTGTGTGCCGAGCCAAAGATACCAAAATCGTCGCCTTACTCCATGACGTGACGGTATTGACATGACGCGACCTTGAAATTTTACTCTCAACGCACTTAAAGAAGATTCACTTCAAGAAATCAAAATACTATAAAAATACAACTATCACACAAAATATTTTTTTTTTCGCATTTTAAATACTAACCTTAAAATGCGCAATCCGATTTCCCAGAATCTTCTGGAACGTCAGAAACATGGACGCCTGGAACATCATGGCCGGTCGTTTACAATCCCATGCAATTCGGTGCAGCATTTTCACAATACAATGGTTTGTGTATGGAGTGTTTTTATCGTATTTTTCTAATAGAGATGCGCATGCGCTTACTACGCGAGGATGGCAGAATCTAGAAGGATAGATTTGTATTAAGATTTATGTTTTTTTGGCAGTTGTATTGTGATTGTCATAAATACTATTATTTTGATTATAGGTAAACGGAAAGGATAGATTTGTATCAAGATTTGTAGGTATTTGATGGCTTTTGCATTGTGAATGTCGTGACAAATGATTATATTTCTAAGGGCCAATTTTTCAATCCATGGTTAAAACTTATTCGCCCAATTTATATTAATATTATTACTATTGCACGACAACATAAAAATGTCACCCGTAAACTGTCAAATACAGGCAAAGAATACATTTTTGAAATGGTAGTTTAATACGTTATTCGACGAATAAGTATTAACCAAGGATTGAAAAATCAGCCCTAAGGGTAAAAAAACGTTACTCTCATAGAGATTTGGCAGAATATAGAATTCTAGATTAATATTTACTATTTAGATATCTAGACATTTTTAGTGCTTGTGCTGGTGTTATTTATGTGGTGGTTTTGTTTTAAATGGTTGTCTTTGTTAGGGCCGATTTTTCAATGCTTGGATAAAACTTATCCGTCCAATTACACGATATTACACGATAATATTAAAATGTCACGTAAACTGTCAAATACGGGCAATTAGAATACGTTTTTAAAATGGTAGTTTTATACATTATTCGACGAATAAGTTTTAACCAAGGATTGAAAAATCAGCCCTAAAAGAAATAAACTGTTTTATAATATATTAAAAAAAAATAACCATTGTATGACAAAATATATAAAATCAATTCTTTCAGAAACGATAGCATATTTATCAAATAAGAACATAATTTGTTTTAATAGTTTTATCTTTATTATTCACTAGCTGTGCTCGCGACTTCTGTCCGTGTGGAATTACGAAATTAGCCAGAAAACTAGAAAACTTCTAAACAAGTAGTGTTTAATATTTGGGATTCTGCGAATTGAAGGAAATACAAATCTTAATATATATAAATCTCGTGTCACAATGTTTGTCCTCAATGGACTCTTAAACCACTTAACCGATTATAATAAAATTCGCACACCATGTGCAGTTCGATCCAACTTGAGAGATAGGATAGTTTAAACATGTAGGTACCACGGGCGAAGCCGGGGCGGACCGCTAGTAATACATTAAAGTGTTAATTAGAAGTTAAAGTCTACACTTTGAGTGATGTAAAACAAAAATGTATTACACATAATTTTTATGATATTAAACACGTACTAATCTATACTTAATATTATAAAGCTGAAGAGTTTATATTTTTGGTTTTATGGCATTCAAATGCTTTATAAATATAAGTTTATAAAGAATAGAAAAAATTCGATCACGAGGCGGGACTCGAACCCGCATCCTTCGTGCCATTCCGGGGCGGATGCCTCACCAACTCAGCCACTCGTGACCCGCCCGAGTGATCGAATTTATTCTATTCTTTCAGTTTTATGTGTCTGAAGGGACACACCGCGCGCCATCTATTGAGATGATTAACAACCATTTCAACCAATATGAAGCACTTTTCAGTGAATACAATATTGTAACGATGGAACACGACCTTTTTTTGTTTTTTTCTATTCTTTATAAATTTATATTTATAAAGCATTTGAATGCCATAAAACCAAAAATATAAATTCAACAAAAAAAGGTCGTGTTCCATCGTTACAATATTGTATTCACTGAAAAGTGCTTCATATTGGTTGAAATGGTTGTTAATCATCTCAATAGATGGCGCGCGGTGTGTCCCTTCAGACACATAAAACTGAAAGAATAGAATAAATTCGATCACTCGGGCGGGTCACGAGTGGCTGAGTTGGTGAGGCATCCGCCCCGGAATGGCACGAAGGATGCGGGTTCGAGTCCCGCCTCGTGATCGAATTTTTTCTATTCTTTATAAATTTATAAGCTGAAGAGTTTGTTTGTTTGAACGCGCTAATCTCGGGAACTACTGGTCCGATTTGAAAAATTCTTTCGGTGTTAGATAGCCCATTTATCGAGGAAGGCTATAGGCGCGTCATCACGCTACGACCAACAGAAGCGAACACAATACTGTGAAATTGACACATATTTTTTATAATTTTAAACTCAAACATACATAAAGCCAATGCACTATAACATATTTTAAATATTTACCTTTGCACGAAGTCTTGGAAATCAAATTCAGTTTCTACCACTGAAGTGGTTCTATCTTCCTCTTCTTCATCTAACAAACGAAAATATATATTTAACTATAGGAATAAATTATCTGTTTATAGAAATTACTGGTGTCATTGTACATATATTATTCCATCTTTCCTTATACATTACTTACGGTGGCCTGGAAGAGATCGCTACCTAGCGATAAGGCCACCGTTTGTACATACTTTCCATCTGTTCTTTATGTGTCTATATTACTTTTGTGTGTGCAAGAATAAAAAAAATATATATTATTATTATTATATAATGTACATAGAATAGCTTTATAATTATTTTTCTATACTAAAAACTTGAAAAAGGTGTATTTTTTTAAAGGTTTCATCATAAAATTTTTTCATCATTCATAAAATGCCTTTAGATAAGGACGATCACATTTATTCGACTTTTTGGTATGAAAGTTAAAATGTAAAGGTTCAGGCATTATGACTGAGAATTAAAAATTCATTTAAAAATAATAATAGGTATATTTACCTTCTTCATCATATTCTGAATTATCTTCTTGATTGTCTTCTTCAACATTTTCTGAAACAAGAACCCTTATTAAAACTGGAAGGTATACATTTTTCAATTACTTTACAATACACTAGTTCCCGAGTTTAGCGCGTTCAAACACACCAACTTTTCAGTCTTATTATTTAAGTATTAATTACCTATAAATTTACAAAGAATAGAAAAAATTCGATCACTCAGCGGGACTCGAACCCGCATCCTTCGCGCCATTCCGGGGCTGATGCCTGACCAACATTTATTCTATTCTTTCAGTTTTATGTGTCGGGACACATTAATTAATTACCTACCTGTAATTTCAACTCCCAAGTCAGTGCTATAGATAGTTTCCAGCATATCTAACTCTTCGTGTTCTTGAATTCCTTCCACACCAAAAATACCTTCTTCCGGCCACACTTCTCTATAGGAATATTAAAAAAAAAAATAAACTTATAGTTAGTGCATTTCTATACAATCCAAAAAATCTTTTACCACCTTCAAAAATTAAGAAAAAATCTAAGTCGAGATCAGTCATAAAAAATATGGATATAATATGTAAGTACCCTCAAATTCATACGATTAAATATTATTATCAGCTATAAAGTTGTATATACAAAATAATGAAATATAAATATAAACATACCTCGCCGCCCGGAATGTGCCAACAGCGTCCTCATATTTATGTTCGCACATCAATTTCTGAATTTTCTTCATACAATCTTCCCTGGAAATAGCTTGGTGTCAGTATTTGAATTAGGGTATAAGAAATAAAACTTTTTGACTAATTTTAAGCGATATTTTTTATACATGTAAAGTTAATTATTTAAATGGAGTTCATTGTATGTTGTAAAATCAAAATTTAAAACTATAAGAGGAAATGAAATATTCTAGAATCCGGTCGACTAATATACTTACAATTAAAATATTTTTCTTTTATTTTACATATACTATATTATGACAACCAGATCAAGAGACCACACGGAAAGCCAATTTTATTTAGCAAACTTGTTAAGAGCGCTTATTCAATTTAACGCAAGTCAAAATCTCCGCGATCTATTACGATAGATCGCGGCTTGCGCTAGCCTTTTACTATGAACAGCATAGGTCCACAGGAGAGCGCCGAGCAACATGTCCTCTCTCTGGAAAGACTCGCTGCCGACTGATTTGAATCGGGTCCCGCGCAGTGTTTTATAGTACTTTAAAAAAAAATGTAGAAAAATAATAGAGGTACCTTAGTTGATTTTTTAAATTTTATCTTATAAGTAAGACATTCTTTTATTGCAATATGTATAAATTATATTCAATTAAGTCAAATATCTTGGTGAAAATAATCATTTTGTCGACTATAATTTCTAAAAAAATTCACATTGTTCGGATTTTAATTTCGTAAGTTAGGAGTCCAAAATAAAAAAAATCTTTTAACTAACTATTTTAATAAGGATTTTTGCAGTTAGTTAAAAAAAATTGTGTGTTAGATCTGTCAGCAATTTCAGATATTTTTAGCTTCGAAATTGACACTAAAAGTGAAATCAAGTAATCATCGGCTCAGTTATCTTGATGGTATTCACAAATACTGTATTAATTGAAAAAAACTCTTAACTAACTACATAGACAATAAAATTTCCTAAAATTATTAGTAATTCATATGTTTGTAAGATAAGTGGTTGATGGACAATCTGGTTTGAAAAATCACATATTTGAGCCAAACAGCGCACGGACCGCGTACACGGCCTTAACCCAAACTTTCTGAGATAATAAATACAAAAAAGTTATTATCAGTCTTTTTTTGAATTCCGTTGCGAAAAACCATTAATACTATAATACCTACTATCTTCATAAATTATAACGTTAAAACAATGCTATCACAAAAAATGCTATAAAAACACACATAACTACTTTAAATGGTTTTTGTCACGTAAAGTTTTTTTTAGTATTAAATACATATTTATGATTATGCAGATAAAGACTTCCTTGACCCTGATTATTGGACATAATCTCTGTATATGTAATAATAATTCAATTGCTTTTATAAATATGTAATTCGTTTCTAAGAATAAATGGAATATTTGTTACTTTTACACATCGATCGTTTTTCTAATTAGGTGTCGCTGAAAATCAGCTCTGCAATGAAAGTCTATGCTTTTCATTGTAAAATGCTGAGCGGCAATCCTTTTAGCATGTAGGTTGTTAGATTAAGTAGATTGTAAGTAAATAAATTGTTAATTTTAATACCTACCTGCTAATAAAGAGTTTTTTGATACAATTTTATGTATAACTACAAAATCGTCTCGGGACATTGACGTGAATACATGTAATAAGTTAGCTCCGTATAAATAAAATGAAAAGTGCGTGAATTAGTGGCTGTATAGAAAAGCTTTGTTGTTAAATAGATTTGGAATATAAAAAGTGATTTAGTTAACAATTTCAATCATTAAAACACAAGAAAAAACTAAAGTAAAACCATCTAAATGTGTGTGAAGTGTCGGTAGTTAAGATTTGTAAAAGAAAAAAAGTTAAAGTGACTGACGGTTAACGAACATTTTATGTGACATTGTCGGACAATTAGTTGTTGGAAGTTAGAAACTGAACGTATTTTCGAACTTACATCTTAAAGCTGCCATAGTATAGTGGTGCACAATACACGTAACAACTGATTGATACGAAGTTCAAATCATCGAAAATATTTTTTTTTTTTTTTTTTTTCCTATTAAATCGACTTTTGTAATTTCTCATATTTAACTGAAATTAAGTTTGGAACACCTATTTTTATTTATTTTTTTTTTTTTGAAACTCCTTCCAACTTTAACATGGCAACACGACTAATGGAATGTGCAGGATGTCTGAACGTAATCGAATCAAGAAGGTATCTACAATGCTGTTCATGTGAATCAACTTATGATCTCGCCTGTGCTAATATACCTGAAAAACGCTTTTACAGTGCTATGACTCAAAAACATAAAAGCGTCTGGAAATGTCAGGCGTGTAAAAATAAACAGCCTAAAGTCGATAATACCAACACACCTATTCGGGCTGACAAACCTGAACGCAATTCAGGATCTTCTAGTGATGATGGTACTCCAACTATAACTAATACCAAAAAAACCGCAAAGCAGTCTCAAATCACCTCACAAGTTGATTATTTATCTGAGGAACACATAATTGCAAGCATAAGCGATCGTGTTCTTGTCGCTTTAAAAAAAGAAATACAATCTACAATATCCCAGGTAGTCAGAGACGAACTGAGTACTATCAAGGAAGACCTGCAGGATCTCAGGAAGTCAGTAAGTTTTTTAAGTGACCAATATGACGAATTGAAGTCAAGTGTTGCTAACGTTATACAAGTAAATAAAAAACTTAAGGAAGAAAACGAAACACTGTCAACACTTGCTGCAGATATGGCTGAAAGATTGAATGTAATCGAACAAAACCTGCGGGAAAACAACCTGGAAATACACGGAGTTCCCGAGTACAGTGGTGAAAACGTTTACAATATTATGAAACAATGCGCACAAGTCGTCGGTTACACCTTGGATGAATCTAATATCACAAATTGCACTCGAGTTGCAAAAATAAACAAAAACTCTGCAACGGCACGCACAATAATAGTAAAGTTTAGGAATGTAAGACTTCGTGACGAATTCTACTCGGCAGTACATAGATTTAACAAATCCAATCCTAAAGACAAACTCAATACATCTCTACTGGGAATCGCAGGTGATAGAAAACCTATCTATGTAGCCGAACATCTCTCACCAGCTAATAAAAATCTTCATGCTCTCACTCGTATAAAAGCGAAGGAATTCTCTTACCGTTTCGTATGGGTTCGTAATGGAAGAATTTATGCTAGAAAAGATGAACATACTCCTTACATATTGATTAAAAATAAAGATTCTTTGCATTTAATACGCTGATTTGAATATAATAAATGTTACTCTACGTTGGATTATAATAATTAATAACTTTATACATAATGGCTATATCAATTTTTTATCAGAATGTAAGGGGTATTAAGACTAAAACTAATGAATTGTACAAATCTATACTTTGCAACAATTATTACATATTATGTTTAACCGAGACGTGGCTTAATGATTCGATACTTGATTCTGAATTGTGTGATAATAGATATACGGTTGTTCGGAGAGATCGGGACAGGTCGTTTCTAAGTAGATTCCATAAAAATCATGGTGGAGGGGTTCTTATGGCAATTTCGAATGATTTAGAATTCTCTGTCAGACACGATTGGCAATCTTGTTCGCTTGAGGATTTATGGGTTCAAATTAAGATCAATACGAAATTAGTAATTAATCTGTGTACTGTTTATATTCCTGACTATATACCATACTCGTGCTTCAAAGAATTTCTGAATAATTGTGCCAGAATAGTGAATTTGTCATCCGAACATGTAACCTACATTTTTGGAGACTTTAATTTACCGGATATAATATGGAGTATAGATGAAAAACGACCTTTGCATTATAAAACGAATAAATCAGAGGCTATTTACAACTTGCTCCATGATACTTCTTTATTGCAAATTAACTATGTTTTTAATGTTAATAATAAATTATTAGATTTAGTCATAACAAATGATCCTAACTCTTTGTCCACCAACATAGAAGAACCGATTAGTCGTCCTGACATACATCATCCGCCTCTAGTCCTTCACTATAAAACCCCACTACCTTCTCTAATTGAGAATATTCCGTTAAATAAACTTTGCTACCACAAAATTGATTATGAATCTTGTATAAGCGAAATAAAACGTTTTGATTGGGAGCATCATATAAATATTCTTGGTTGTGATGATTTTTTAAACTTTTTCTATGAGAAACTTCGCAAAATAATACAAACACATACTCCAAAATGTAAAAGTAAGAGTAATAAATATCCGATATGGTTTTCCACTAATTTAATTAAGTTAGTTAAAAGCAAAAATAAATTTCATAACCGTTACATGAAATGGAACAATCCTCGTGATTATGACACGTTCTCTTTACTTAGGAGCCGTACTAAAAAACTAATTAAAACTTGTTTTATTGATTATTTAGACAACATTGAAAAAAATTTGTCACACAATATTAAATCTTTTTGGAAATATACTAAAACAAAAAAAATAACAAATACTTTACCCAGCAACATGTATTTTGGAGATAGGAAAGCTAGTAACGGGGAAGACATTGCTAATCTCTTCGCTGATTATTTCTCTTCTGTATACTCTGACTGCGTTACTAGTGACTACACACCTAATTTTTCTGGAGCAAATTTCTCATTATCTCATGTTAGGCTCTCGGATCATGACATTCAACGAAGGTTTAGAACTATTGATGTTAACAAATGTGCTGGACCAGACGGTATTCCGCCAATCTTCATCAAGCTCTGTGCTACGGCCCTAGTCAGACCTCTCTCACTATTGTATAATAAATGCCTTTCTGAGGGGACCTTTCCCTCGTTGTGGAAGATAGCTAGAATCACTCCCATTTATAAATCTGGTGACAAAAGTTGTGTATCGAACTATCGTCCAATAAGTGTTCTTAGTTGTTTTGCCAAAATATACGAGAGCCTCGTTTATGAACATATATACGCACATATTAAACATAAATTAAATCCTAATCAACATGGTTTCATTTCAGGTAAATCAACAAATTCAAATCTTCTTATATATACTTCGTATTTGTGTTCCTGTTTTGGGGAGCGGGTGCAGGTTGACTCCCTATATACAGATTTCTCTAAGGCCTTTGATCGCGTTAATCATATTATTCTATTAATAAAAGCTGCTCATCTTGGAATACACGGCAACCTGCACCGTTGGCTGCAGTCGTATCTTATGAACCGATCGCAACTGGTTACTGTATTTGGATACAGCTCAATTGCCTATCACACAAAATCTGGAGTTCCCCAGGGCTCCAATTTAGGACCATTATTATTTCTAATATTTATAAATGACCTTCTACATATAATAGAGAGTAATTGTTTGGCTTATGCTGATGATCTTAAAATTTACCGTGCAATAAAAAGCGTAGATGATTGTAAATTATTACAATGTGACATTAATAAAATTCATGATTGGTGTATAGATAATTGTATGGAACTAAATATTAATAAGTGTAAAGTGATAACATTTTCCAAAAGTAAATATAAAATTGAGTTTTCATACAGAATCTCAAATTTCGTGTTAGAAAGAGTTGATCAGGTATCAGATTTAGGAGTAATATTTGATTCGGTATTGTCCTTTAGAAACCATTATGACCACATTTGTAGCAAAGCAAACAGAGCTCTGGGCTTTATACTTAGAGTTGCCAAACCATTTCAATGTCCATCTTCTTGGATTATTCTTTATAACTCTCTTGTAAGAAGCATCCTTGAATACTGTTCGTCGGTATGGTCACCAATATATAATATACATATTGATAGAATTGAGGCAATCCAGCGACGATTTGTAAGATCATTGTGTATTAGATTAGGTTTAAGAAATAGTATTAAGGAGTATGATGACAGACTTTTAAAATTTAACATGAAAAGTTTAAAGAATCGGAGGATTACCTCCGATCTTTGTTATATTCACAGGATTGTCAATGGTGCCCTGCATGAGAATTTATTAGATGAAATAAATATTAATGTTCCAAGTCGGTCCAAAAGGTCCTATAAATTATTTGCCTTGCCAACTACAAAAAACATGGTCTCTCAGAACAGCCCTTTGATCCGAATGTGTAGGCTTTATAATGAGATTTGTAACAATAATGATATTTTCCTTTATAATTTGTATCAATTTAGAAATAAAATAGATATTAATTTAAATGATGAATAAAATTCAAGTTTACTTATAATAAATTTAAATTATTTTTGTTATTTTAATTAATGAGTACTTTTTGTGTGATATATTGATAAAACATTTGACTTAATAATTAATGATGGTATGTAGTTACTGTATTCACTTTTTTATGTTATTGTAATGATTTAAATGTTGTGTGCAGTTTTAATTGGGTTGTAATCTTAATATTGTTTAATTTAGTAAGTTGATGTAAATGTTCTTGGATTATATCCTGTAACTGTGCCTTATATATAAATAAATAAATAAATAAATAAACTAGCTGTGCCCGCGACTTCGTCCGCGTGGAATAGTGACTGCATAGTAGTTACTACTTAACACACAATTATTGAGTAAACACGTCTTGAAACACGTACTACCATAAACAACTAAATTATAAGTACTTACAGATTATTTTACAGTTAAGAAATAAAAAAAATAATGACACAAAATAACTGTTAGTAAAATTAAAACTAAACTGAGCTATAAAACTTTGTTACAGAAGAGTTCAAAATTTCCAGGGTGTGGCTATCCTCTCGCTCCCATGTCCCCCTCTTCTTTCACAGCCTTTCAACCCTTCCCTTTCCATCCCTAGTAAATGGCAGAACCGATTTTGATGTAAATAATATTATCTCATTGTACCTATATGTACACGTCATATCCTATCGTTTGATGCTCCATTTGGTTTATTTATCTAACCACTGTCACCCCTAAAGTGCCCTATATGTAATAAACGGATGAACCGATTTCGATAAAACATTACTAATTGTAATTCACCCGTTATGCACATTCATTTGATATATCACTTAGGTAGGTACTATCACAATATTTGACAACATTCGTTTCTTTCATTCCCACTTATACCTATACAGTAAAGTAAAAAAAGTAGTCAAATTTTATCAAAATCGGTTCATCCATTTATTTGATATAGAAGGTATAAAAGTGGTAGATAATAAAAAAAGTGAATTTTGACTCAAGTGACATATGAAATGAAAGGGCATGACGTGTAAAGTATAATTAGACATATTTAATCAAAATCGGTTCATCCATTTACTATACCTATATACAGGGTGTAATCGTTAAGTGTGCACAGGCGATTTTTCCGTAAGTATTACAGATAACAAAAAACTTTAAACTGATATCGAAAGTACTTAACCTAATGAGTAAAATGGCCGTAATAAATTTTTAAAAATAAATCGAGAAATATCAAAAAAATTATCTTTAAACCCTCCCATACATTAAGTATGAAATATGAATATCCCGTATACATTTAATATGAAAGATTTTTAGATTTCTTTTTCTTTTTTGGTTTTCTGCTTTAATTACTTCGCAAATTTGAAGTGGCATTTTCAACGCTTTTTCCGGAAATTTTCACGCATTTTCCGGATATTTTCCGGGGATTTTCCGTGCATTTTCCGGGCATTTTCCAGGCATTTTCCACGCTTTTTCCGGACATTTCCACGCATTTTCCGGTTATTTTCCGGGATTTTCCAGACATTTTCCGGGAATTTCCCAGGCATTTTCCGGGGATTTTCCGAGCATTTCCCGGGGATTTTCCGGATGTTGCCCAGACATTTTCCGGGAATTTTCCACGCATTTCCCAGGCATTTTCCGGACATTTCTCAGGCATTTTCCGGGGATTTTCCAGGCATTTTCCAGGCATTTTCCGGATATTTTCCGGATATTTTCCGGGAATTTTCCAGACATTTTCCGGACATTTCCCTGACATAGCCTGTAAATGTCTGGAAAATCCCCGGGAAATGCTCGGAAAATCCCCGGAAAATGTCTGGAAATCCCCGGAAAATGCCAGGGAAATGACCAAAAAATGTCTGGAAAACATCCAGAAAATCCCCGGGAAATGCTCGGAAAATCCCCGGAAAAAGCCTGGGAAATTCCCGGAAAATAACCGGAAAATGCCTGGGAAATGCTCGGAAAATGCGTGCAAATTTCCGGAAAAACCGTGGAAAATCCCTGGAAAATGCCAGGAAAATATCCGGAAAATGCGTGAAAATGTCCGGAAAATATCCGGTAAATGCGTGAAAATGTCCGGAAAATATCCGGAAAATGCCTGGAAAATCCCCGGAAAGTGCCTGAGAAATGTCCGGAAAATGCCTGGGAAATGCGTGGAAAATCCCCGGAAAATGCCAGGGAAATGTCCGGAAAATGTCTGGGAAACATCCGGAAAATCCCCGGGAAATGCTCGGAAAATCCCCGGAAAATGCCTGGGAAATTCCCGGAAAATGTCTGGAAAATCCCGGAAAATAACCGGAAAATGCCAGGGAAATGTCTGGAAAATATCCGGAAATTGCGTGGAAATGTCCGGAAAAAGCCTGGAAAATGTCCGGAAAATGCTCGGAAAATATCCGGAAAATGCGTGAAAATGTCCGGAAAAAGCGTGGAAAATGCCACTTCAAATTTGCGAAGTAATTAAAGCAGAAAACCAAAAAAGAAAGAGAAAGCTAAAATCTTTCATATTAAATGAATACGGGATATTCATATTTCATACTTAATGTATGGGAGGGTTTAAAGATAATTTTTTTGATATTTCTCGATTTATTTTTAAAAATTTATTACGGCCATTTTACTCATTAGGTTAAGTACTTTCGATATCAGTTTAAAGTTTTTTGTTATCTGTAATACTTACGGAAAAATCGCCTGTGCACACTTAACGATTACACCCTGTATATAGGTATAGTAAATGGATGAACCGATTTTGATTAAATATGTCTAATTATACTTTACACGTCATGCCCTTTCATTTCATATGTCACTTGAGTCAAAATTCACTTTTTTTATTATCTACCACTTTTATACCTATATCAAATAAATGGATGAACCGATTTTGATAAAATTTGACTTATTTTTACTGATAGGTCGTTCACTTTCATTTAATATATCACTAAAGTATATTCGACAACTTTAGTTATTTTCATTCCCACTTTTACCCCTATATACCTAGTTACAATAAATGGATGAACCGATTTTGAAACAGTTTATTTAAGAACCAGCGTCGGAAAATATGCTGCCTAACAAAAAAACATCATCTAATTCGGATTACCTGCTAGCGAGCTACGGTGGCACAAACACACACACACACAGCGGTCAAACACTTATCACCCATATTTTTGCATCGGGGGTTAAAAATATAATATAATACGACATAATTTAAAGGACATTTTATGTATAAAATTTACCTAGAAATCCCCCCCCCCCCCCACTACCTCAGCTTACCCCCCCACCCTTGGGGACTTTCGATATGATCACTTGGACATAACTGTAGCGTATAACAGATAACTTACGTTTTATCGTACACTGTATGTGTACCATAGAATGCCTTAGCAAATGTTCGCCGTGAGTACTTAAATGGTCATAACTTTTTTATTTATGAACCGATTGACATGAAATAAACACTAAATGTTAAATGAAGATTACCACAATATATTAGTGAAAACCGCATCGAAATCGGATAAGCCGTTTCTGAGATTAGCGTGTTCAAACATACAGACAAACAGACAAACAGACAAAAAATTTTTTAACTACAGTTTTGGGTTTGGGATCGATTTAATAATAACCCCTGCTAATTTTTTTTTACATATTTTCATTGTACAGACACCACTTTTCTAGAATTTTATTATATGTATTGATTCTAAAAGTGTAATATAATACCTACCAACAAAAAACATGAATTG
The DNA here is from genome assembly GCA_029959065.1 of Colias behrii. Taxonomy (NCBI): domain Eukaryota; kingdom Metazoa; phylum Arthropoda; class Insecta; order Lepidoptera; family Pieridae; genus Colias; species Colias behrii. The sequence continues at coordinate 1,570,847 of JARWMC010000008.1, read as the reverse complement.
CTATCATTATAAAAAATAAATACCTATAAGTAACAACTTACTTTTTGTGGGAACGCATGATGGTGAAAATTCACAAAACACGAAGATTGCATTTGATATTTTTGGTTTTATGGCATTCAATTGCTTTATAAATATCACTACATAGTATAAAAAAGTCGCTTTCTCTGTCCCTATGTCCCTTTGTATGCTTAAATCTTTAAAACTTCGCAACGGATTTTGATGCGGTTTTTTTAATAGATAGACTGATTCAAGAGGAAGGTTTTAGTATATAATTTATTAGGTTTTAGACAAAGCGGACGAACCCGCGGGCGGTAAGCTAGTAAATTTATAAAATACGAAGATTTTTAAAATTGTAACTAATGAACGCAATCAATATTAGATTAACTGTAGATAATGGTGTCTAGTTTTACTTAAAATAATAAACATCTACCCTCACTTTAAAAAAATGTAGTATATTTATTATTTACACGAAATATACCTTATAGGGAAGGGAAGATATGGGCTAAAGAGTTAAATAAATAACATAATTATATTTAAATTATTAATTTCCAACTGTGTATTCAGTAGTGTTAACATCTAAATTGATTTGATTTTTACGAAATCTCATAGATGGCGCTGTTACAAAATTAACATTATACAACTTACATTCTTTAAACTATGTTTCTCTTCCCAAGTTACTTAAATGGCATAATTTTTATAGTGTCAATCTAGATATTGTCAAACAACATTTATATATGCGTCATTTGATTATTAATTTCCAATAGTTAAGGTGTGTTTGATTTTTCTAACACTTCATAGATGGCGCTGTTTCAAATTTGTCTTTATACTGCTAAGATTCATTTAACTGTTTCTCTGTCCAAATTACGTAAATGACATAGTTTTTATTTTGTAAAGCTAGATAATAGCATGGCTTACTCGAAACCAACATTTAAACATGAGTCTTTAGATTGTACGCTGTCGTAGTACACGGAATATGTAAGAAAAATAAAGGCTCACAGCTCCTCCCCCGAAGGTGATATCATGATAATATGTTTAAACTATCCTCACCCGACCTCTTAGGAATATTCATGCAAAATTTGAAGTAAATCTATGCAGTACTTTTCGAGATTAGCCCAGTCAAACATACAGACAAACAGACAAACAGACAAACAGACAAAAATTCTAAAAACTATATTTTTGGCTTCTATATCGATTATAGATCATGGATTATGTATTCTTTAAAAAAAATATTCAATGTACAGTTTTGACTTTCCTACGATTTTATTATATGTATAGATAAGTCTGAAATAGCGGTTAGACCGGTTAGGTTTAAACCGGATACTACATACACTTTAACATTTTATAAAAAATAAATACACAAAATAATATTCTAATCCGAAAATTAGTTGTTTAAATCACTAGATTCATTCAATTATCACAAGTCATTTTAAGACATGATTCGTAGTTAGCATTACGATGTAGAAAACCTTCATAATATTTTAAAGCGTTCGTATGTTTCAATATCAGTCTGTACACAGCTTCCGCGTTATTACGATGAACGTGATGTGTTGTATAATAATAATCATTTTTATATTCCTTTTGGCATACATTTATAACTATGTCACTCGCGGTATATGTAAATGCAGTGTGCATTTAGTGAACAAAGTTGTTATAGTGACCGGCGCGAACAGTGGCATAGGTTTGGAGGTAGCTAAAGACCTGGCTCAAAGGGGAGCTAGAGTCATACTAGCATGTAGGAACGAACAAAGAGCTACAGACGCTGTTAACAAAATTAAAGAAACGTTCAAAAACGCAGATGTCACCTATCGCCATTTAAACCTAGGATCTTTTACGTCGATCGAGAAATTCGCAGCTGGAATACTCGAAACAGAGAAACGACTGGACATACTTATTAACAACGCGGGAACATTTACGGGAGCTGGCGAAAAGACAGAAGACGGATATTCCCTGATAGCGCAAACCAATTATATAGGACCGTTTCTACTAACTTCCCTACTCTTGCCTTTATTAAAGACATCAGCTCCAAGCAGAATTATAAATGTATCTTCCATGACACACAAGATGGCACCAAGCTTCGATATAGAAAAACTTCACTTAGTTCCAGAAAGAATGTCCACATTTTCGAATATCTTTGCGTATTTCAAAACGAAATTATGCATCAATTTAATGACGATCGAATTGGCGCGAAGGTTACGAGGAACAGGAGTTACAGTTAACTGCGTGCACCCGGGAGCAGTTAGCACAAATTTAGTTGACGAAATTGATATAACTGCACTTAAACTGATGTTGAAAATTAATTTTATGTTTTTTAGGTCTCCTTGGGAAGGAGCTCAGACTGTTAATTATTTGGCAGTTTCGCCAGAAGTAGAAAATTGTTCAGGTGGATATTACGTTGAATGTAAATTAGGGAATCCAAGTGGTCGAGCTCAGAATGTGGAATTGGCCCAGAAGTTTTGGGAGGCTACGGAGAGACTCATTAGGCGATAATTTATGTGTAATATGTATTAGTTTCAAGGCAACGCACCTAATTACAAGGTCGGATAATGACATAAATGTATAATGACACTAAAATTTAACTATATTTGGCCTTGTAGAACTGGTTAATGTTTAAATAAATTACAATGAAAAAGTTTTGGACTTCGAAAATAATGTATAAAAGGTTAATTTAAATATGTATGTACAAAAAATTTAACTTTTTGATTTGGTGTGATTTGTGATTTGTGAGCTTTTTTAACCGACTTCAAAAAAAAAGGAGGAGGTTATCAATTCGGCCGGTATGTTTTTTGAAGTGAAAACTTCTTTAGCGGCGTTGGGTATAAAATCTTAAACTCGCGTCAGGACACGTGGCCTGATCGAAAAAGCGTAAGACGGATGTTTTTTTTTTTTTTAGCCCTTATATTCCATGCGTAAGACGGATTCCAAAATATCAAACATGCTGAACGTTAATAATCAAGTTTTCACTTCTGCCGGCACTCCCGGAGTGCAACCCGTCTTTTTTTTTTTAAATGTATGTACACCGATTACTCCGAGGTTTCTAAACCGATTTACGTGATTCTTCGATGCGGGATGGTGTCGAATTGGTCCCATAAAAATTTTATTCGGATAGACCCAGTAGTTTTTATTTTATGAGCATTTTTGTCTGTACTCGATGACTTAATTGAAATGAAGCAAGTAACTTTGATTCACTTCCCGGTAACCGATTGAGCTGAAATTTTGTATACGTATGTAAATTGGATAGCGATGAAACATTAACATGACATAGAGCTGATTTGATGATGGAATCGGAAGGTGGCCATAGGAACTCAGTAATAAACTTTATCGAGTTTGGGCTCGTTTGATTCGTGTTGAAAAATACACTAATATGTAGTAATTAATAATATCAAATCTTTTTTATTTTTTACTTTTCCGTTTTTGAAGTCGGTTGTTTTTAACGTAGTTATTTTTTAAAAGGAAAAATATAGTGTGCAGAACAGTATTTTTAAGTACGGTTTTGTTTGTACATATAAGGCAAAATATGTACCTATTTATTACTTGATATAATATAACATGGTAACAAAAAATAAATATATGAAATGAAGTATAGGAATTTTTAGTATTGGCCTTGCCTTACCTATTTTGCTAAAGTAAGGTAGTTAACTAAATAAACTTGAAAAAAAAACCTATAATATAGGTTCTTTAAGGGCCGATTTTTCAATCCCGAGATAAACAGTCTAATAACTACCCCTCGAATAGATTTATTCAATTATTTATCTAACTCATAACGGCTCGCCTATTTTTCAATCGTGATTTATTTGATGAATAACTATCTGACCAAATATTTCCATATTGGCAGCTCTGCTCTCGGAGTGGCGAAACAAACATATTAAATTAGTCAGGTTAGAGCGGGATAGAGTCAACTCTTGCAATTTGTCAACAACCGTCATTATGACTCACGTCAGGAGTGCATTTTAAGTTTGTCTTGTATTGCTCTTGTCTTCTATGATTGTTGATTGTTGTTTTGATTCGAGTAAAGAGTTTGGTTAAATTTGTGTTTCAATTTATATATTTTACGATGGAAACGACATACTTAAAGGCAGCGTTCGGCAAATTTTCAATGGCATGGTCATCAGTACTATCAAAAACATCAATTTCAATATGATTTTAATTGATAATAATTATATAGAAAGAGGTTTAATTGTTAATAATTCTACGCTCTATGTTATGACATACGAAAATATCCCAAATTTGACGCGTCAGTTGTCAACTCAAACGCCTAACCGTCGAATAGCGCGCTATCTGGCCGTTGGAGCGGCAAATAGATTTATTCCTCAAATAACGTAGTTATTCGATAGATAAGTCCTATTCGTCTATTGAAAAATTGAATATTTTGTTAACTGAAGAATAAAGTCTATCTAGCTGTTTATCTGGGCATTGAAAAATCGGCCCTTAAAGAAAGAACATACATTCATTTCTAAATGCCAAAACAAACAAAAAGGTAAAATAAGAAAAGGTAATATAATTGCGCTAACAAGATAATACATTATATTTATATTTCTCAAGTAAATAAATTATGTATATTTTATATTCTACCAGGAAATATAAAGTAATTATTTAATTATCTGTGGTATAACGAATAATGATCAAATTATCTCTTTTTAATTGCTTGTTACATTTTATTTACATTCAAATTAAATTCAAATAAATGATTTATCTTCATAGTTGAATTATGCGTTTTTTTGTGTGTTATGAATGTTTATTATGTGTTAGTAGTTATTATATAAACGTTGTGTCGTATGCATTAAATAATACAGAAAAAATAAAGTGATATTTTATATTTGTATGTTGGAACTAACTTTCCATCTTTGCTTGCATAAAAATCCGTTCCCCATAAACATTTATGTTCTTAATTCCTTAATATTTTATATTCCCGATATAAAGCCTATTTTGATATACTTCTATGCTAAAATCCATAAAAATCAGTTCAGCGGATGTAGTATAATACCCTAGTTAAAAGTTTTGAAACAATATGTCCGTAGCAGCAGCCTACGTGCCCCTTTTGCCCCCTAGTTGAAGCAATAGTCATTTGAAAATGCATTAGTGTGAACAGTTATTTATTTTTAATTACTGAAGATTAATTACGTATCTACAAAATCACCGTGCAATTAAATAAAACAAAATTTTATAAAAAAAGAAAAATAATTGCCCCTGCAATAAATAATTTTTATCTTTGCCTTTAATCTTAAATATAAGTGGCATAAAATTAACAAAAAACATACATAAACTTTGGAAATGAAGAACTAGAATTTTATTAGAACATTCGGTTAATATTATGAATGTGTTTGGTGTCTTATATGTAATAGAGCTTTATTCTGCACTCGATAAAATCCATACTAATATTATTATAAATGCGAAAGTAACTCTGTCTGTCTGTCTGTTACTCAATCACGCCTTAACTACTGAACCAATTTGCATGAAATTTGGTATAGAGATATTTTGATACCCGAGAAAGGACATAGGATAGGTTTTATCCCGGAAATCCCACGGGAACGAGAACTATGCCGGTTTTTCTTTGACTGCGCGGGCGATGCCGCGGGTGGAAAGCTAGTATAACAATAAAAATTAAAGACGAACGAAAGTTCGAATTGCGTTTAAACGCAATTCGAACACTAGGTTAAGGTAGGGTAAGGTATAATGACTAAATCGAATATAAAATCCGTTCAATTCTTTACTATACAATTAAATACTAAATACTCACTTCTGCTGATCAATCGGTGTATCAGACGCCGCGTCAAACGGTGGAGGGTAGTTGTCTATTTGCGAAGTGAGAACTACCGCCATTTGCTCGCGAACCGCTTCCCATTGGGGGATATCCGGTTTGGGGGCTTGGGGCTTTGGGCGGGGCTTTTGTTCTAGAAGAAAAAAAAAAGTAATAAAAATACCTTATAAAATAGAAAGAAATAAAACAGTTTTATAGCATTAAAATAAACATATTTCACGAATAGAAAAAAAAATCTATCATGGATTAAAATAAGGATTTAAACCCGCGTACAGCGTTTCGAAATTTTTACCATGTTCTTATGGTACGCAATAAACACGGGTTCGTATTTTCCTACATATTCTTTGAATTTGCTTCAATGTTTCAATTTAATAATATAAAATTGATTAAATTAAAAATAGAAATAGAAAAAATCTTTATTGAAAAAGTTTTAAGATAATACAGTTTATATATTTGGGGAAACTAAAGCCTGTATTAGTTCAAAACTGTGTTACAGGCTTTAGAATCCTTTTACAATTTTAGTTAAAATATAATTATCACTCATCCCTTAAAAATTCTAGACGTTTCCATGAAAATCGTTCCCATGGAAATTAAAATAAAACACATACTAATCCGTATAAGCAATTATTTATGGAAGCGTCTCTTTAACAAGCCGCCCGTGAAACGGTTGTTCTTACGTTTTGTCGGCCATATTAGATGTTGTTCCGTTAATTTTTATATTAATGTTTTGTTCTGTTGTTTGTGTTAATTTTTTATGCGTTTTTATTATGTATTAAAACGAGGTTTAGTTATCAAGATGGAAAGAATAGTAGCTTAGTTTTGAGTAAATAAATAAATTATTTATTTAGAACTGTACTGAAAATAAAAAGTTACAATTATATTTGCGGTTAACTGCTTTTGCTATACAATAAGTAAAACTGTATATAATCAGTGAAAGAAAGGTTAGGTAATTCTAGTGAAATTCTTCTAAATTTAAATAGATATAGGACTCGTTGATTTAAATACAAGTCCATTATATTATTTAATACTTACTTTTACTTTTAGCCTTCCTTCTAACTTTCTTCTGAACGACCAGACCAGTCTTTTTGCAGTAATGCTCCAACATTTTCAAGAATAAGTGCACTGTTTCTACCAAATCCAATAGATAAGATCTAAAATCAAATTAAAATATTGATTTCAATCAATAAAAATTACTATTTGATGATGATTAGTGGAATTATTTGGAATTTTACGCCATCGATGGTCGTTTCGATACGCGAAAATTTTCTATACAGTACTTTATGTCACAAAAACAATTACTTTATTTTCCTATCTCACTTATTGAGATATTACTATAAGAATAAAAATTGAAAAGTAAAAATTTGATCTGTTCAATCAAATTACACAGTATTTAATTAGTAAATCAAGTACAGTACAGTTAGTAAGATTCTAAATGTATGTCTGTATACCGGGTGTAATAGTTAAGTGTGCGCAGGCGTTTATTCCGTATCTATTACAAATATCAAAAAACTTTAAACTGATATTGAAAGTACGATACCTAATGAGTAAAATGACAATAATCACTTTTTAAAAATAAAACGATAAATATCCAAAAATGTTACATGAAACGCTCTCATCTGCAATAGTTACGGAATAATCACCTGTGCACACTTAACGATTACACCCTGTATTATACATAGGTATAGGGAAAAAACATTTTATTTATAAAAAATCTAAGCACTTTCTTAACAGTAAGCATAAAAAATATATAAATAAAACCCACCTCGGCATTTTATTATCATCATAATTCAAAATGGTCGCCAGCACGAACTCTCGATACTCCAAAACATAGAAAACATTGCTTTTTATCACTTTTGCTGATTCCTTCACATTGGCACTATCACACTTATCCATTACTAGAAGTGTGTTTAATAACTCCTGGGGATTAAAAAAAAAAAAAAAAATGTAATGACATACTTAAATTGCTTAGTTTTATTTATTTGCGAGAAGTTATAACTTGACATGTATTAGACACAGAACAATTTTAAATAAGTAATCTATTAATTTAAGTGCCTGAAACAAAAAAGGAAAAAATAGCAATTACAAAAACTACATTTTTGAAGGGGATTCATTTTGATTAAAACTTAATAGTATCCTATATTCATATTCAGGACTATAAAGTCCAGTGAATAACTTTATTATTAACTAGCTTCCGCCCGCGACTCCGTCCGCGCGGATGTCGGTCTTCGCGTGGATGGTTTATTTCTCCATTTTGAGTAACTCTGACAATGACATCTTATAAATATCTATTGGACCCAAATACCTATAATAATTAACGCAACGTGTGTTCTCGGTTCTACAGAACAACGTCTATGGATAAAACTGAAAAATTAAGATTTATTTTTTTCTACGTATTTTTCCAGGATAAAAAGTATCCTATTTTATGCCCAGGATAATAAGGTATAATTATACCAAGTTTCATCGAAATCGAACAGTTAGTTTTCACGTGATGCCTGAACATACAGACAGACAGACAGACAGACAGACAGACAGACAGACAGACAGACAAAAATTTTTTTAATCACATATTTGGGTTTGCTATCGATCCAGTAACACCCCCTGCTATTTATTTTTTCAATATTTTCAATGTACAGAATTGACCCTTCTACAGATTTATTATATGTATAGATTTTACTAACCTTATAACACTTCAATGCTAAATGCAATCTCCGAACCCAGGCATGATATTTCTTCTTCTCAACTCGTATCATGTCGTAATATTTCTCCATTTGCTGCTGGACATAGTGAAACATAGGCACTGACATTGTTTCACTAGAAAAAAATATTATAACTGAACGAATTTGCGAAAATGCTGCACAGAATATGAAAATGTTTTCTTTATTATGGATGGACCATTAATCATAGTGTCAAACAGAAAACAAATTAAGTAACAAAAATTAAGTAACAAAAAAGAGCGCACGTGTCAGAAGTGAAACTTTTTTGGCAAGATTCAAAGACACCAAAAATCGTCACCTTACTCCATGACGTGACGGTATTGTCATGACGCGACCTTGAAATTTTACTCGCATCTCACCTAAAGAAGTTTCACTTCAAAAAAATCATGTACTAGTTTGCTTGATTGGTTATTATATAAAAATAACGCGTAAATTGAGATAAATAAACTCACCTAACCAAAGCGACATCAAACTTGTGTCCTCTATTGAACTCCATAAAGAACCTCATCGCCCACAAGAAATAAGATTCATCGTTCTGCTGAGCTTTGGCTCTAACTAGCACATCTTTAACATAGTGCATTAGCGGGTTGTAAGAACTGTTTAGGAATTCTATGCAAAACTCTTTGAGAAATAATCTGGAAGAAATATTATTTTTTTTTTTTAATACACAACCAAAATTTTTTTGATTAATTTTTTGCGTTATATGCCATTGATTTTCAGTTAACATGACTAAGTTAAAAAAAAAACTTTAACGTTTAAGTTAAAACATTTAAACTTGTTATTTTTCTTATTTTTCATGGATGTGAAAAAACATACACATAATATGAAAGACTTAAATAGGTCATAATATGATGTAATTAATTGATTTCAAGTACCTCTTAATTAGATTTTATCTCCTATGGTCTTAAAAATATGGCAAGACTTCAAAACTTATAAAAAAAATGTGTGCGTGTACTAGTGTACACACGTAAGAAGTGAAATCTCTTTATGACCTTATTAAAAAAAAAATTACCATATGCAACTTTACAGAAATACGTCGAATCACGCGTGGTAGGGGTAAGAAAAAGATGGCGCGTAACGGAAAAATGTCACGCGTAACGCAAAAATGTTACACTAAATTTTTTTCCAACCCCGATAAAGAAGTTTCACTTCAATAATAAAAAAAAAATTGCTTCTATAGCATGTGTATAACATACCTTACAGCAAAAGGGGATCGTCTTTCCATAGCACCACTCTCTTCAGGCCTCCTGTTTTTAGGTTTCACCAATTTAGATTTCTTACTTCCATTGAAATCTAAGTTTGATATTTTGTTCAGAGGTTTCAAACATATTAGCTCATTTTCTGATATGGATTTCATGTTTTGTATTACGTAGGTCCCTCCGAATCTTGAGTGCCTATTAAAATAAAATTATTTTTGGATGAAAATTATTGCACAAATATGGTTGAAAATATTTATATTTCTATGAAATACAATTTTAATGATAAATCTTAGAATACTTTTCAATTTATAAAGTCAGTTGTTCACAAGAAATAGAATACACAAAAAACACATTCATATTTATTTAAAATAAATAGAATTAAGCAATGAAAAGTCTGTCAAAATTGGTCAAGCCATACATTAGATACTTGTACTTGTTTAAAGCTCTTCAACTATATAAACTTTAAACCTAAGAATCATTGATATAATTTTATTCATTCACAACATAAATCATTTAGAAAAATACAAAATGTACCACTTTAATTATTTAAAACGACCATACCTTGTCGAAGAATACTGCCTAACTTTATTAACTCTCTCTTTCGTCTCCGACATTCTAATAGTCAGTAATTCCTGCTCATCCCTCAGTTTTTCATCCACACTTCTCTGTAACGCAGCATCAGCTAAACTTGTTGGGTTCTGCTCTCGAAGCAAGTGGGTGATTATCTCTAGTATATGCATGAAGTATTGTTTCTCGTTTTCTGACGACATGTACAGGATTATGTCTAGGATACCTGATTGGTTTAATGCCCAGAGGACCTAAAATAAAATAATATTAATGATATGGTATTGTTATTTCTAGATGGGACTGTTTTAGAATATTATACAATAGCTGTGTGGCTACGCTCCTGTTGGTCTTAGCGTAATGATAACCTTCCTCAATAAATGGGCTATCTAACACCGAAAGAATTTTGCAAATTGGACCAGTAGTTCCTGAGATTAGCGCGTTCAAATAAACAAACAAACTCTTCAGCTTTATAATATTAAGTATAGATAATATTAGAAGAACAGTTCATTTACTTCACTAAACTACCAAAACTAAGTAGAATTGGTGAAAGAAATGTACTTACTACTTACTAATTTCACTTGCAAGAAATATATCATTATTTTTTGATGCAAAATAATAACTATGAAGTCCATTTTAATGTGAAAAATAATGATAAAATTGTATACCTGATCATGAATACTAGCATCATTATCTGGTCTCCGCTCTTTGTCTAGATCGGCAGGTACATGTAATACATTCCTTATTAGAATTAATATCCTTTCTATCACAAGGCCAGTGTCTTCATCGCGTTCAGACCAATCCTATTAAAAATATATTGATAAAGGTTATTCACAACGAAAGTTTTATAATTGAAAAGGTAATTGGTAGAAACTTGTAAGTTAACACTTATGTAAGTTAATTTAAATTGTGTTCAATTTTCACTGTTTTATCTGTAATATAACTTTTAAATTAAAATCAATGATTCTTATTGAAATTAAACACTAATAAATACATACAATTTCCAGTATTTTAGTCAGTTTTTTAGCAAACACCTGCCAATTCTCAACTTTGCTAAACGCTTCTTCTTTATAAGACTGCAGGTGGGATAGAATTTGCAAATAATTGTGACGAGCTGTTCTTTCTACTGGCACTTCTTCTCTGAACAGTAATAGCGCTGGGTTTGTTAAGTTAACAACTAACCTGAAAAATATCATAATATTTGCAATGCTTGTCCTTTCTTAGGTTTAGATTTTTATAGGATTGATTGTATTTACTATGGCAGGTAGGTATGTATAAATTAATTCATTGAATTCATATTGATATACATACTTAGGTATTGCTGAGAATATTAGGACAATGATTTAGGTGTACCTATTTTTTTTTTTTTATAGCAAGCATATATCTACAACGTGCGCGTGCGCCGTTTTAAAATAATAAATAGTGTTAACTTACCTAAGAGTTACATCAAAAAGTTCATTGTTTTCCCAATGGTCGACTAACATTGGAAGCAAATCACTTTGAAGAACTTTAGTCTGTCCTAAATGCCTTCGAATTTCGTGATCCTCACCATCCCTTCTCATGTATCTTATTAAATCTTTGACTGTGTTTAGTGTAAAGTCATCTATCATGTATTTTCCAGTCTTTTTATTAAAAGTTCCAAGTGCATTGCATGTTGCAGAAAGTTCAGCAGACAGTAAGGAACTCATTTTCTAAGTACTATAATCCCTTATCAAAATCAGAAAGAATGTAAAACACTTCTTAAATCATAACAAAAACTTTATATTGATTTATATTCACAATTTTAAAATTTTCACAAAGTTTACTTCAGTGACAGATTGACATTCAAAATACCGCGAAAATGTTTTTTTTTCTAGTCACTATTTTGACGTTGTGGATACAAAGCATTTGAGTGGCAGATCTCTAAAAGTAGTTTCGGTTAAAGTTAAAACTTTTATAAACTGTTCGAACCTTAGATCATTAGTTCGAACCAAATGAACCATTTTTAATGTAATTTTTTAGCTTTCTAAAGTCTAAGTATTTTTTTAGTTGAATGCGCTTATCTTATGATCTACGCTACGATCAATAACAAATAGTTTATTTAGACTTCACTACATAGTATAAAACAAAGTCGCTTTCAAAGTCAATGTTTTTATTTTTAAATGCTCCATAATGTAAATGAATATTCTGTAGAGGATTTTGTTTCTATTTAATATTTATTATTTTTTCTGTATAGGTATTATTAGCAACAGTCACGGTTAGGGGACACTTTGGGCTTCTGCCTTGTTGTCTTGTGGGGGGCACTGAAAACCAGCGTTATGCCGACCATGTCGGCATGACATATGCTGAGGGCCTCACCATTTAGGTCGCCACACAAATTTTTTATAGTGTTTTGATTTATTTATTTTTTCTCATTCCTCCTTATTTTTTACGTGTCATTTAAATTATTTTCTCTGTTTTGCGTTCTGTTCTTTGTTTTTTATGTTTTATGTGTCAATGTGGTGTACCTAATAAATGATTTTCTTTCTTTCTTTCTTTCTTCTTTCTTTCTTTCGCTGTCCCTATTTCCCTATGTCCCTTTGTACGCTTAAATCTTTAAAACTACGCAACGGATTTTGATGCGGTTTTTTTTAATAGATAGAGTGATTCAAGAGGAAGGTTTATATGTATAATAACATCCATTAAATAGTGGAGAAGTACTGTTATTTTTGAGGTTTCTAATGTGATGTCGTAAATTTTTACATTTTTTCCGCTTACAATGCAAACGCAGGCTGGCCCTACGAGTTTTATCAAAATAATGTACTAAGTATTGTACACATTGAAAAGGTCTACAGAAAAGTCCGCGATGGTATATGTCTATCTCTTATGGATAACCCACAATAACTTTTTTTTGTCATTTACTTTTTACGACAAATAATGGCTAATTTTCGAAGCGATTTTAACCAATACAACATTAATCCTTAACCAATTAAATACCTTGAATATATTGTTCATTTAATATAGATCTATATGGCCCTTCACACCGTATGATTTAAGTGAATATTTTCGAAGATATTACAGATTTAAAAATTGCGGGACGTAGCGTTTGCGGCGGTACCGGCCGGCCGCCCGGTGCGGCAAGAGCGTGTTCACAGTTTTTCTGTAGTGTATTTAGTATCAGCATTGCACCCGTGCGAAGCCGGGGCGGGTCGCTAGTATTAGATAAAATCAAAATCGAAAGCATAATCATAAGTGCCATAGTATAAAACAAAATTGGCCTAGCTGTCTGCCTGTCCCTGTATGCTTGGATCTATAAAACTGCGTAACGTATTTTAATGTACTAAGTATATTATATATGATAGAAAGATTTTAGTAAATAATTTGCTAACGTTTAGTATAAGCGGGCGAAGCTACGTCGATTATTACGCGTAATACTTCAATATAGGTATATAATATGAAGGTACCTACATACGTACGCCTTTATGTAAGACAATACAATTAAATTACAACAAGCAACTAAATAAGTACACTGTCAGTTTTATTCGGAACGATAATACGTGCGCAGCCGTTTAATTGACGCCGTAACAGGCTTTTAGCCGCGTTAGCATTGATCTCCACGAGAATACAACGGGGTAGTGATGTTCTTTGTCTTTAATTATGTACTGACTAAGGAGGTTTATTATTATTAAAAAAAGTTTTCAAAATGATGTGACCAAATTGATAAATATATTTTTTTAGATTGACGCTATCTAGATTAGTAATAAAGTAACTAAGTAATTAGTTGTTTATTATTTAAGTAGCACATACTAGAAAAATATTATGTTGTAAGTAATTGGAAAATAAACAGGATATCAGAATGCTCAAGAATGCTTTAATTTCAGCAGTAATGCAATAACCGTTCGACATATTAATTATTTTGGCACACTTTGTCTTAATGTTTATATATCTGTAGTCTATATAGACAATATCTCCAACATATCTCCAACGTCCAATTATTCTTTATCTGTATATTTAAACGTCAGTTCTTGTCAAACTTTTTTTTTTTTCTGTTATGGCTTCTTCTTCTTCTTCTTCTTTTTTGTTTATGGCCTTCCCAATCCCAAAAGGACGGATTCTGCCAGTGTCAAGTGTCATGTGTACACAGATCAAAATTGAACGTTTATTTCAGTGACTACGGTTATAATGTAGCAACTTGATGCTCTGTGCTGAGGAAAAATCACGGAAGAGATTGAGCAGTTCAAATGCTGGATCAGTCTTACCTGGATAACCAAACAGGACATATACAAAAGCAAAGCATTAAAATTTAAGATTATTGAGGTGGATAAATTTGGCTTCTGTTATGGCAAGAAGGTAAAACTATTTGCCAGTGTCAACACTTGTCAAACTTACAGAGTATGGCCACAGTTGACAGATATATACGTACATACAGTTAGGAAACTAAGCCCCTGCGATGAAATTATGACGTATAGCTATAGGGCTGTTACCTTTTTGATATTTAACCGACTTCAAAAATAAAGGAGGAGGTTATCAATTTGGCCTGTATATTTCTGTTTGCTTTTTTTTTTCACAGTTGATTTTGTGGTAATTTTGAGATTAAAACCCGTTAAAATACAAAAATGGTGTAGTCTAAATATGAATTTACAAGAAGAAACAATCCGAATTAATACACCTTGTAAAAGTAAATACGTTTCAGTGCTATATTTCGAAATCTTGTTTTGTTATGGACGCCGAAGGCTATTTAATGTACCTAAATTATTTATAATGCTTGATATATTTGTATTATACATATATTCAATAATTATTTTAAACCAGAATTTACAATACTTGTATGTAGGTATACCTACTAAATTATTTTTTAAACGATAAATTAAATTAAATTAAAAAACACAAATTATGCAAAAATAAATTAAAATTATTATTATACGAGCATAGAACCTCCACCTTTTTGTTTTAGGACGAAAAAGAAAATAGTTTGACAGGCTTAGTGCTTGACAAAGTGGTGACGTCACGTATCGATAAAATACAATAATTATAATATCTATCTTTTTCTTCTCTAATATTTACGTAATTATGCACATAAATTTAAACAAGATTTTTTTAAGGTTTCCATTTTTTAGATTTTTGTGCTATTCTAGATTGCGTAAAAAATAGATGCGATCTTTAAACAGACTGGACTCCTAATAGTGACTATTTGTAGCTATCATTTTGGTAGAAAATATGTCAACATAATTTAAAACTCATGCTGCCATATCTATAGA
Organism: Colias behrii; assembly: GCA_029959065.1. Taxonomy (NCBI): domain Eukaryota; kingdom Metazoa; phylum Arthropoda; class Insecta; order Lepidoptera; family Pieridae; genus Colias; species Colias behrii. The sequence continues at coordinate 1,555,399 of JARWMC010000008.1, read as the reverse complement.
AATTAAAAAATAGTCTCTTTTTAACTTGTAGTCAGATACGGTATTTACAAATATATTTATTGAAAGGGCTACAAACTGAAACAATCGATATTTATTTAACGTGAAGTGTATCATTGACATCACTTTTTTTCACAAAAAATATTACCAACTTATACAAACTTTTTTCTATACTATGTATCTTTGACCTTTGTCATTCAAAATCATGTGGATGTGTCACCCGCTACTATCGATCCCCCTGAATACCCTTATGATTCTCTCTCGTTACTTGTGTGCGTGAGCCATTTCGAACGTTTTGTATGAAGTTTCCTTACTGTATGTATCTGTATATTGTGGTATGGCGCTTGAATTGGCGATATCGTTTAAATTTTGAAAGAAAATATTCGATTTTTAAAACTGGCAACATGCGTACATCACTAAGCTCATTTGATCTGGCGGGAAGCCAGTTGGATGGAGGTCCTGGCGTACTACCAATCGGCAGGATTATCTTGCTCCAATAGCGATCGGGTTTACAAACTCATGTATGTAACTTTTATGTTTTTTATCAATTCCATTTAACTACCTTTCTATTTCTCGAATGTTGTTTTGTAACAGTACTATTCACTGTTCGTAATTCTAATACATTTTTTAGATTTCTTTTTAAGGATATTCTTTGCAGTGGACTTTTATAGAAGGTGTACGTGTACTACAGTCTACAAGGTATTGCTTATAATATCTGCTACTACAGGTAAATTAGCTTGGAGAAATTTTTGCGTTTGTAGTAGTGTATGGTCAGCAAATAAAATAAAACAACATTTTATTTTTAGTTTTTATTTTATATATATAAGGGATTTTAAATTAAACTTAATATTTGCACATTTAACATACGTATAACTTTTACATTAACAATGTTACTAAAATGAAAAATTTACTAACCTGAAAAAGAAACGACATTTAAAGTTTAATTCTTTAGTTTGAGAAGTCAAAGGCTTGCCTCGACCATGTTTTAACACTGGAGCCATTTTGAATTAACAATATAAAGTTACAACAGGACTTTGACATTTGGCGTGATTTCTGTCACACGTGTTTGGGTTATTAATTTAGTGTTTTGGCTATTTTAACAATAATATATTCACTTTGAGCTGTTTTGTGTTCGTATTTAAGTGTTTAGTCTGTGGTTGTAGTGGTAAGTGTACTAACAATTCACTAATATGGGCCCTGATCCACCCGATCCTAAGCCCCCGGACGTCCAGGAAAGAAGCATGGAATTGGACATCTCTCAGAATAAGAGGCAAAGGTGTCCGTCACCTGAGTCTACAGATGAATCTCCAATCAAACGCTTTGTTCCATCTGATCCCATTTCACCTGTTAATCCGTCTATATTTGTTGATCCTATTTTAAATAATCCTATAAGATATAGTGGTGATGAAGTTGGACCATATATTGTCCACGTATCTCGCGTAGAAAACGATCCTTCTGCCGGCCTGTCCATCCGTCCGATCAAATTTGGATCTTTCTTATATAGCCAAAAAGTACCTAATATTTTAAGAGACGGAGTAAAATCTGTTGGCCGCAACAGGATATCGGTTGAGTTTGCATCAGCTGAGGATGCTAATAATTTTTTATCTTTACCTGCTTTGGCCGAAGCTACATTTAAGGCATTCATTCCTACCTATCATATCACCCGCATGGGTATTGTAAAAGGAATACCGATAGAATGGACCATGGATGATTTGGTGGAGTGTGCAGAATTCCCTAACAGGCACGGTCGCATACTTAAAGCACGTAGACTTAACAAAAAAGCTAGCCTTGATGGAATTACAACTTGGGTTCCATCCCAAACGGTGGTTCTAACTTTCTTAGGTCAAGCAATGCCATCAAAAATCTATTGTAGGTACACTTCACTTCCTGTAGAAATTTACCATTACCCAACCATCCAGTGCCACAAGTGCTGTCGCTTTGGGCATATCCGCGACCAGTGCCGCTCAAAAGAGAGGTGCTACAAATGTACACAAAACCACTCGGGTGACTCCTGTCCCATTCAAGAATCTCAAGCACTATGTGTCCATTGCAATGGCACTCACTTCGCCATTGACAAAAATTGCCCGGAACACAGCCGGCAAAAGTCAATTAAACTTTTGATGGCCACAGAAGGTATCTCATTCGAGGAAGCCTCTAAGCTTACCCCTTCAGTGTACAGACCCTTTTCAGAAACAGCCAGTTTCGTTTTTGCGCCCAGATCACAACAATCACCTGTTTTCCCCATCCCTTCTATGAAACAATCCAATAGTGTTCGTCAAACTCGTCCTCTTAATAAAACTTCATATAAAAAGACCTATTCTATACCCCCTCGCACTCATGCACCACTAGGTAAAACATATGATGTAGCTGCACACCGCCAAATAACTCAGGAATTACCCTCTACTCAACCGAATGGTTGTGCCTTATCCCAAAACCCTGACCCCCCGGTTGTACTTAGCTCTAATGTTGAGCTTTATGTTTCAGCCTTAGAAACTTTTCTTAAAAAAACAGATTCAATACCGACCAACGTTGCCCATAGACTTATAAATCTCATCTCTCTATTTAACAGTAATGGCCCTCACAATCCTCCAGTGGAACGCTCAAAGCATTCGTCCGAAATGTCATGAAGTACTTGACCTTATTTCAACCCACAACCCTATAGCTTTTGCCATCTCGGAGACATGGCTAGTTCCCGGAAGTCACTTTCGGATTCCTGGCTTTTTCTGTCTGCGAGATGACAGAGCCGATGGGTATGCTGGAACAGCACTTTTACTTAAACATTGTTTAAATTTCTCTCGTATTCTATTGCCTATGCATGATCAGCGTATTAACGCTGTGGCTGCAAGATGCAATAATGTCTCTATTATTTCTGTCTACATTTCTCATCCTCATCCTTCTATTATACCTGATCTTTCACTTATACTTTCCTCCGTACCGTCTCCTCTTTTAGTATTGGGCGATTTTAATGCTCAGCACACTTCTTGGGGATCTTCTGTTTGCAATACATTTGGGCACCTGCTAATGGATCTGCTTGATGACCTTGACCTCTGTGTAATTAACGATGGATCTCCCACTAGGAGAGTCCTTCCTAATCAGAGTCTCTCCTCTGTAGTTGATCTATGTATTTGTTCTTCCTCCTTGGCTCCATCCCTCACCAATTTAACTCTTTCTAGTACTCATGGTAGCGACCACTTTCCTCTTCTTTCTTCTCTTTCCCAGTCTGTTATCCCATTGACTTCCCCTTTCCCACCCCTACTCATGTATAGACTTTGTAAAGCAAACTGGCAGGATTATGCTACTGGTCTTGACAATCTGGTTGAGTCCCTTCCTTCCGTTTCTCTTGATAATGATCTACGTACTTATTCTTATATAGACTTTGTGGATTGTATTAAAAACGCAGCAGCGAATAATATCCCTCTTAAATCCGTTTCTAACTCTGGTTCTCGCAAAGTCTCTCCGCCATGGTGGGACGATGAATGCTCAGCTTCTGTCAACTCAAGGAGAGAGGCCGAAATTCAGTATAATGCTTCCATGTCCGTTGACAATTTTATATATTATAAAAGAATAGCCGCGCGTACCAAGCTTTTTCTTAAAAATAAAAAGAAAGCAGGCTGGCAAACATTTTGCGAGAGTCTGTCGCCTAGAACACCTGCAACAGTTATTTGGAAGAACATACGTAAATTTCGTGGCTCTCTTTCTTGTAACGACATAGATTCCAATGACTCCTCAGTGTGGCTTGAAGAGTTCGCTGATAAGTTCTCCCCTCCCTTTGTCCCTTCTTTAGATTCTTTCCCTATGGCCACTGGTCCGCTCGTCTCGTCTCATGATAACAATATGGAAGCCATATTCTCCCTGGAAGAGCTAAATGTAGCCCTCAGCGGCCTCTTAGACTCCTCTCCCGGATTAGATGGCATTCCTTATTCTTTCATACGCCAATCCGGTCCCATAACCAAACAGTACTTTTTAAACTTAGTAAATTTATTTTATGAATTCGGTTACATCCCTGACTCTTGGAAATCACATCTCATAATTCCTATACTAAAACCAGGCAAACAAGCCTCTTGTGCCGACTCCTATCGACCAATCGCTCTTTCTTCGTGTCTGTCTAAGATAGCTGAACACATGGTTAAAAATAGACTTGAGTGGCTTGTAGAAAATAGGGGACTGTTATCCAGGTCTCAATTTGGATTTAGAAAGGGTATGAGTGTACTGGATTGTTTAGGCATTTTATCCACAGACATTCGATCGGCCTTTGAAAGAAAACAGTATTTGGTAGGCGTCTTTTTAGATATAGCGTCAGCTTACGATAACGTACTTCTTCCGTTACTCAGAAACAAATTGTTACAGCTGAGTATCCCAGTGAGGATGATACGATTTATCTGCAATCTTTTAATGTCAAGATCCATCCAAGTGCGCCATAACTCTCATATTTCTTCCACTAGGCTTACCTGGAAGGGGCTCCCTCAAGGATCGGTATTAAGTCCTCTCCTATATGCGATCTACACTTTCAACTTGGATACGACAGTCACATCTTTCTGTGACATACTTCAATATGCAGACGACATAACCCTATTTGCTCATTCCCATGACATGGATGAAATCACCTCGCGCCTTAATTCAGCTTTGTCCTATCTTCGTGACTGGCTATCAGAGCATGGTATGTCTGTGTCTGTACCAAAATGTTGTGTTGTAGTTTTCACTAAAAAGCGTCACATTCCCGCACCAACCTTAATACTTGGCGATGAGCCAATTCCAGTCACCAATAAAGTTAAGTATCTGGGCGTTATATTAGATTCTAGGTTATCTGGTTCCCCTCATGTTAACTACATCAGTCAAAAATGCGAAAAAGGGATTAATATATTACGTTCTCTGGCAGGAGTGTGGTGGGGGGCCCACCCATACTGTCAGAAACTTATTTATAATGCCGTGGTGCGTAGTCACTTAGACTATGCGTCTTTCATACTCGATCCATGTAATAAGACGGCACTGAATAAACTAGACAAAGTGCAATCTCGCTGTCTACGCTTGATTACCGGAGCAATGAAATCTACCCCGGTTAACGCCCTGCAGGTTGAGTGTGTTGACCCTCCCCTAGCTCTTCGTAGACAGTATCTGTGTGATAAATATTTTTTTAAATCTATCTATAACTCTTCCCATATCCTTTGGCCCAAGCTCCATAATCTCCTTCAAATCTCCACTAGTCAAAATCTCCGTCCCTCTGCTAATTTTCCTTGTTTACTGAAAAGCTTCATAAGATTCTCCCGTCTGCCTGACCCTACTGTTCAGTTTGAACTATATCCTCTCTTCTCTGTTAACTTCCAGTCCCTTACGTACAATCCACCTATACTTTTAAATTGTGGCGTAACTAAACATACAATTAATGCAAATGCTACATTTAATGAAATTGTAGCCAATAAATGGCCCAATTGGCACCTCTTTTTTACCGATGCCTCGAAAATGTCCGATATGTCATGTGTAGGAGTCGCTGTTTGGTACCCTCAATCCAGCATTATTCTCCAGTTAAAGTGCCCCCCTTTATCTACTGTTTATACTGGTGAAGCTACAGGCATTCTCGAAGCCCTCACTTTCATTAGCTCTCACAACCTTAATAAAGCTGTTATATTTTCTGACTCATTAAGCTGCCTCCAGGCTCTCCTATCTAATCCCTTTCGATCCAGATCTTGTCACCCCTTGATTTTAAGAATCCGTGTGGCTCTTTTAAATTGCCTCAATAAGGGTCTCCACGTTCAAATCACTTATATACCAGGTCATATTGGTATAGGGGGTAACGAGATGGCTGACTCTTTGGCTAAGTCTGCTACGCAAGTGGGTTGCAATACTCACTTTAGTAATTACAGTCAAGACCTTGTTCCACTATCAAAATCACGTTTAGATAGGAAGTGGTTGAATCTTTGGCAAGAGTCCAGCCGCACAAAAGGTAAATTTTATTGGGACATTCAGCCTACTATTCCACACAAACCGTGGTTTTTCCGCTTTCGTAAATTCGACAAACCAGTAACATCCACTATCTGTCGGCTTCGCTTCGGCCATGCGTGTACTCCTGTCCATCTGGCGAAAATCAGAGTACGAGATCACTCTATTTGTGAGTGTGGATTGGACGAAGGTACTACTGACCACCTGTTCTTTGAATGTACCAAGCTTCGTTCTTCATTACTGGATGTCCTCCCTCCTGAAATCCCTCGTCCCACAAATTTTAAATGTCTGTTGTCCTTAGTGCCTTCCAAATTTGTTGAAATTCTATCTAAATTTATTTCCTATAATAAACTAAAGTATTAACCCCTTATTATATTTATAAATCATATTAGTGTTTCCTGTTGTCTGTAATATAATATAACCTGTATTGTCTTATGTGTTTGTTCTAGCCGCTCCAAGTTGATCAAAATTTCTGCATTTTCCCACTCAGTACCAAATGTTAAATGTCAAATCCGCACAAGTCTAACTGACTGAAATTTGAGTCCTGTCTCTCCCATATATACTGGACATTGGCGAAGTCCCTTTTTATTGGGTGGAGCCATTATTTAAGAGAAGAAGAAGAAGAAGAAGAAGTTACAACACTTACACACAAATTAAACACTTCAACAAATATTATAACAATACAAATAATAACAACAATCAACAAATACAAAATTTAACAATTAAACTACTAGACCGGAAGATATTGACACAAAATTTCGAGTCATTTGTAACAGGATGGCGGTTCTACAGGGGTCTTAGTACGCAATGACAAAAAGAAAATTTTTTTTTTTTTTATTGTAAGATTTTATTCGTATTTTGAACGATTAGTAACAGTATGGCACTAATTTTTCCTGTAAGTTTGAGGTTCAACGAATATAAATACAAAATTTCAAAGATCTAGGTGGTGGAAATCTTCACTTATATAAATTAATACTAAATTAATTTTTCAAGTATGGCAGCACTTTTTCCCCCTACTAGAAGTATGGTAAATATAATAATGGTCACATTTTATCAAATACTCTCCAAAAATCCAAATGCAATACTGGTACAAAAAGTTTGGCGAAAAAAAAAATTTTTGCAGATTTTCGGTGGTATGGCGACCATTTGGAATCGTCCGAAAAGTATGGCATGGCGATTTTCATAAATAGCTGCACGACGATGGTTACCTGTGCAAAAGTTAGCCTGGTACAAATGGTTGAATTGTTTTTTTTTTAAATCAACACATTCGCGTCGGTATGGCGGGCTGTAAGTCACACCGGAAAAGTATGGCATGACACTACCGCCTACTTCTTTTTTATGGGCTATCGGTAAATTCTAAAATTTTTGTGTTACAAATCGTTTGACTTTCGCTATTTTTCCGACGAGTTCGACTAACGCCCACGCGACTAAGCCGCCGGTACCAGTGTTCACACCATCGTTTTTCTTTTTGTCATTGCGTACTAAGACCCCTGTAGAACCGCCATCCTGTTACAAATGACTCGAAATTTTGTGTCAATATCTTCCGGTCTATACGTAATAATTATAATTTTTTATTTTTGAATGAAATGTGTGCTTTATGTTCTAACGGTACCAAACGACTGCACGTGGCACCTGCGGACAGCGTAAACTGGTTTATTCTGGTTTTGTGCGTGTTTCCACTTTCCACTATCAAGTGACGATTTATTTATTTGTTTTGTTTCGTAATTATTATGGTCAAATATTAATTATGAAACAAATTATTATGGACACGATATTTTATTGTTTCACGGTAGTCGCCTTGTCGTTTGCTCAAGGACGTGAAATTGAATGATATACATATTTTTTTTTTATAAAGTCAAAACCATTTTCTTTCAAATAAAAACTTGTTTTTATTGAAAACAAAAGTGTTGCTAGGAATAAGTATAAAATTAAATAGTAATGTTAGGATATCGAAACATTTTTGTATAGGCCAGAACGATATAGTGGAAACGCGCTCTAAGATCTGAGTAATATACACACCACTACATATGCAAAAATTTCTCCAAGCTAATTTACCTGTAATCTATTGTTTCAAAAGTTTTATAGGAATTTGACAGGTATAACTACCTACATAGAACTAAACATTTTACAAACAAAATGTGGGTACACAGACGTCCTGGGCCTATTAAAATAAGGTAAGTCGTGGTACAAATATTTTCATTTATCTACATAACAAAATATATCTCGTCATTAACACGAATTTACATTTTATCTATCACGTCTAAAACAAACGTGTACCCTTTTTAATTTGCCTTCATTAAACGTGTACGGTAATACACGGTATACAATTTATGTGTGTGCATTTGAAATATTTAAAAACTAATCAAGCCTACCATGCTACCCTCTCTGTAAATACCGTCTACGTAATCACTCTAGATACGGTTCGCAACGTCGCGTCGCTTCTGAATTAATAGAGCCGCGAAAACAATTTTTCAAATGTTCTTTATTCATAAATTTTGGGGAAAACGAGTATAAATATGACGTTTGAATAAAGACGTTAATAATGTACAACGTTCATGTGGAACCTTAATGTTAATTTAGTTAGGATTAGCCGAAACAACAAAAGTAATTTCAGGATTTGACAGTATGGGGTATGTATTATTGTAGGATAGATTAGGTAAATAAAAACTATAGCCTATAGAAAAAAAAAAGTACCTCTCATCAAATTATTGTATTATCATCGATTCATCGATCCTATAACAGTGTAGAAAGTTCGATTTACATATGTCGGGACAAAATCTGAGTCTTAAAAAGTTGGGTTCATACGAACACACTAACAAACAGGTGAAGCCAAACAATTAATCTGACAACATAGGAGTCAAATGCTTTATTGTATCAAAGATGCGAGCGAAAACAGCAATTTCACTACTCGCGAAGTCTTAAAAATGTTCCAAACAACGCTGCACATACGAAACTAGAGGCTATTAATTATAGCATACGAGGCATAATAAATAAAACAAAACTAACTCCGCTTAACAAATGTGCTCATCCTTCAAGTTGTGATATACTCTAGTCGGCCATGCGTAATGCTAAGCGACAGCCATTTTTCTATAAATGCAGGAAAATTGCCGTCGTATTTTCGCTAGCGTGTCCTTAACTCGGAGACAGGGGGATTATTTCGTAGGAATTATATGGGCGACGAGATAATTTCCTTTGCTTTAGAATTATTGCTTTGAGCGTGTTATCTATTTTTTATTTAGTAGCTTTGTAGGAGACGGATAAAAATTAGTTTCATCAATTAGAAAATCTTTATATAAAAACTAGCTTACCGCCCGCGGCTTCGCCCGCTTTGTCTAAAACCTAATAAATTATATACTAAAACCTTCCTCTTGAATCACTCTATCTATTACAAAATACCGCATCAAAATCCGTTGCGTAGTTTTAAAGATTTAAGCATACATAGGGACATAGGGACAGAAAGGGCGACTTTGTTTTATACTATGTAGTGATAATACACACAGATATGATAATTATTAATAGTAACTGCTGTTTTCAATCTAGACGAAAATTTCACATAGGTACTATAAGACCTAGGTACCTATTTATTCAATGCATTGACTTTGTAAAATAATTTGTACAAAATGAACGTATTCAAAATAAACTTACACATATTATGTACTTATTATGAAATTGTAAACCAAATACACTATTCCTTACGTTTTTATTAAATACTAGCTTCCGCCCGCGTGGTGTTATGATAAAAGGTAGCCTATGTTCTTTCTCAGGGTCTAAAGATTGTCTGTGCCAAATTTCATCAAAATCGGTGGAGAGGTTTAAGCAGGAAAGCGTAACAGACAGACAGACAGAGTTACTTTCGCATTTATAATATTATTAGTAGGGTACTCCCTACTAATAATATTATAAATGCGAAAGTATGACTTGTGGCCATCTGTTGTAGGGATAAAGAGTATTAATACTGCATCGACAAGCCATTACTAGCTATCCGACTAAATTTATAGGTTATGGAAGCTAGTAGCAAGATAATTGAGGCGCAATACGCCTTGAGCGAAATATTTGTATTTTCTTAGTCCAAGTTTGTAAAATATAGCAAGATGTTAGAGAAAATAAGGTATTAGATACTTCGTTTAATATCCAACAGTTTTTCTTATATTGGTTTAATTCAGTATTTCTTACATATTTTCTTGATGAAAATATTATAGAGTTATCCGTTTTAAAATTAGTTGCTTAGTAATGAGTAACTTATGTAATTAATCTTTATAATTGTGATGATACATTGTATTAAGGGTAAATAAATACGACAAATAATAATTGGGCCGACGACAACGACAAATAATAAAAAATAAGATTTCATTATGAAACGAAGCCAAATTCTTACAGTTTCAGTAACTATCAAATTAATCTGTGGTATGGCTCGTATCTTGGCCTTTCTTGGCCTACATTTATTTTGAATAATCGTGTGAATGATACTGCGAGTATCAGCACGTAAAACAAAGCATTTACGTTGTATTCGCAACTATGTTGGTAAGTAAGTATTACATAATTGGTATCTATTTCACCAATCTTCCCGCAAGTCAAGTGCGCCTCCCCGCTGTCCTTCTTAATAAATTCGGAAGGAAAACGATGCTATTAAGGAGCGTAATATATCTCGCAGAACGACGGTTTAATAGTGGTAGAAAAGTAATAAAAGCAATTATAGAAGCATAAGTAAAAGTTGGCGGTTCGCAGCCGTCGCAAGAAGTTTTGCCAATTATAACTAATGTTGGAAATGTTTAAGGAGCTCATAAAAATGGCGACTTTAATTGTGTTAATTAAGTTTGTACGTGTTCTTTGAGCATTAAATTGTAACGATTTCAAAAGAGCAAAAGCTGTATTTTCCCGTGTGGATTTTACGGAGCATTTTCTGTTGAGGTTAATGAATTTACAACTAATGAAGGATGTAATGAATGAATTGCGTCTTAAATACACTGTTATGGCTGGCGTCCACTAGGCGGATCGGGCCGGGTCGCATCGCAACGCAAAAGGCAGGCGGATGTGAGCGGCGAGCGTCTGTTAGATAAAATCCGCCTAGGCGGTCCGCCGCGCCCAGTACAGGTGGACGCAGGAGCAAACAGCGCGTCCATTAGAGACGGCCCGTTGCGATGCGACCCGCCCCGATCCGTCTCTAATGGACGCCTAGCATTATAGACTTAATATGATGGTGAGCTTAGAAGGGTAGTATCTTTGTTTCTTTTTGGGTAGTTATTTCGCTGGTTTGCAGGACATTTAAGGTAACATAGGTTAGCTTAATTTCTACAATAAACTATGATACATGTTATTGAAATAAAAAATAACTATAGACTTTCAATCTATATTTATGTATTAAGTATAATCAATCTATATTTATATATCTATAGTCTATCAATATATATCTATAGTAATATATTAAGTATATGTATTTAATCAAAATCAAAATTACTATCACTATACATACAAAGGCGCAATCACAAACCACAAGCAACCAGCGCTCTAATTAAATCCAAGTTCACATAAATCAAAGAGTAAAAGCCACTGTTTCGATTCCATTTCAGCAATGAGGCTTCAGAATCGTATCGCACAAACGGTCAGGGAGCTTCTCAAAGCCGCAGTAATACTCTAATGTCAAGAGTATTTCTAGCTGAAGCTATATGCAGGGACGTACTTCGGTCTTGTGGGGCCACACGCGGTAATGTATCCTTGGGCTCACGTGGTAATGCAACATTTTAATCTGCGGAAAAAAGGATATAAATATATTTTGTAGTATAGTTCCATGTACCGGGGTGTAAATAGAGATTGTAAAATTAAACAGTAGTAGATTTGAACTTGTTTTAAGACTAAAATCTTACAACCTTTTGATAAATAATGAAAAATCTTAATATTTGTTATATATTCAATATAAATTATGTCAGTTAAAATTTTATATAATGTCACGTAGTTTTAATTAGACTATCAGAAACATTATCGGCAAGCGGTGAAACTAGTCCTTATAAACTAGTGATATTTTAATGATCGCCGTCTTGAATCTGATCTATATTTTTTTTAATACATAATACCGGTAAAATGGAACATATCGGTTCTAGTTAAAATATTAGCAATTTATAATCAATATGAAGAAACAGAACGTCACTGAAGTAAAACATTAATATTTGGGGCCCCAACCGTGCTGCATTCGCATCCAGGAATCCGTTTGAGCTCCAAGCTTGGGGCACCCGTTAATGGGCAAAGTGCCCCAGTAAGGACATCTTATCGCGGCTCCACTGAGTCACATTTAATTGTCAAAGTTTTATTGCCCGCCCTAATTACAATATTGAGGTAGAAACTGATAAGGCGGTTGGCGGGTGCTCGGCTTTTGTTCGACGTAACTGTATTGTCTGCTTATTGAGATAAGTTTCATATTTTCTTATGTAACTGTGTGGTCTTTGTCGAAATTTACGGTAGAGATTTGATTGTCTGTTTTGTACTTAAAACTAGTGACATAACAAAAATTACAGAAAATAAAACTTTTCATAAATAACTGTTTCAGTGACATATAAAAAATAACAAATATAACTATATAAATAACAATTATACAGAATATTTAATGCAACAGGATTTATTCAAGAGAATCCACGTGTTTTAGCTAGTTGTAATAACTTAACGCGATTCAGAATGATTAAAGCTTTTAATGAATATCATAAATTGTTGTTTCAGTTTTAATTAATTATAATCAAACAGGAGGTATTTGATTGAAATACATAATTTCACAATTAAATGTTAAACATTTATAACATTAATAATAGCATGGACCAATATACTCATAGATAGAATTTATGAACCTCCGTAATATTATAATACCTAGATACTATAATAATTTTGTATGAAAAATAAGTTAATGAAAATAATTTCTGTTTCTACGTGAGTTGTTGTTGTTTGTTGGATACAGTTTTTTAATAATACCTATACCCCCTATACCTATAGAAGCGTCAAATTTCATTAATCTAAGATAATAAATGAGAAAAAATTGAAATTTACGAAGGAACCACGGATAAACTTTACCTACCTTTAAACGCAGACTTTCACAAAACTTCAGATCTCGAGAAATGTAAGTTGGTATATATCTACCGGATTAGCAATAGATTATCAGGTGAAGAAATCACCCTCCAACACATTTTCAATTTACTTTTATAGTCTCTAGAATCGTGGGGTAAAACGAATCATTGCATTGAACCGTTGCTATCAAGGAATTATAGTTCTGGATACAGCAGACCATGTGGCATGAAAAAAGGTCGTAAAACATTTTATTTAAAAACATCAATCAATCAAACATTTTATAACAAGCAAGCAGGTGCAAATTAGCTAAATTACCAGTGCATAGAACACAAATTAGAGAATTGAAACATTAAAAGAAACAGTTTTTGTTAATTCGAAGTTATAACAACCGGAGAAACATTTAGCATTTAGCACCAATAATTCGACAATAAATAGCAGTTGAACAGGATCTTTCTAAACGCGTCATAAGCTTTCCAGTGCTAGTTTATACTTGCGAATCCCAAGATTACCGATACTTTATTCCCTTCGTCTTTCCTTTCCTTCTCTATCACTTCAAAGCGGGCAACGCATTTGCAGAGGTATATTCAAGGGCAGTGGTGCTCACTTACCAAGGCATCATAGCTCTGTTGCCCGCGGTCATATCTAGTCAACCCAAGATCCATAGTTCCTTATCTGCTTTGATAGCATTACCTTTGATCCTTGCCGCGATTTGCACGTAATATTTTAGAAAACTGCATTACGTAAATTGAAAAGATAAGAGCAAGAGATGCGGTCGCATTATGGCGTGTTGAAATGGAGACATCGCATTTATTAAAACAACACCATGCATATTTTCTAAACTAAACATAGGCATATAAAAAGGGAATTTGATTAATGGATCCTTGTTATTCAGTAGATTTTGATGAAACTTGACAGTGTAATAGTTTATGTACAAAAATTCTCGAAATGTATTTTCTAGTGATTTATCCACTGGTTAAACTGCGGGGCAGTATTGATATAGCTAGTGTATTTTAATGATGAAAGTATGTAGGTACTTATCTATAGAAATAGGTATCTATAATAAATATACAATAAGCTTAATATTGCTGTTAGTACAATTTTATAAAATTTTCATTATCGTTCCGTTGGATCATATTTAGAATGTTAAAATCACAGTAAGTTTTTAAAGAGAGGTTATATTATTTTTAATAATGCCGAATTTAATATCATATTTCTTGATAAACAGGTTTAGTACCTATACCTACCTATTAAAAATATGCATTTCAATATAACACTTAATCAAAACAAAACAAAGAACATAATCCTCTAGAACGATAAAGCACACCACAATCACGCTGCCAGGGGTAAATCACTGATGTAGCTAGTTTGAAAAATGGTTCTCCAAGGAAGGGCCTTTTCCTCAAACTAACTACAATTCCTTCCAATTTACTTTACCGAATTGTGTTGGCGAGCCAGTCGTATCACGTACACGCCAGAATGAGATAGGTAATCTATTTTATTTATTTGATATGTAGTGGATTCTATTTTAAAGTTGCATGGTCAAATCTCTGGGCAGAATTGCTGTCTTGCTTGACGTGAGACGTGTACGAATATCTACTGTTACATATTTATTGAAAAACTAGCGTTCCGCCCGCGGCTTCGCCCGCGTTATCAAAGAAAAACCCGCATAGTTCCCGTTCCCGTGGCAAAATATCTCTATCTATCCTATATGTGTGCTAAGTTTTATTGTAATCGGTTCAGTAGTATTTGCGTGAAAGAGTAACAAACAATGTATGTTTGTTACTCTTACGCACACATACACATACATCCATCCTCACAAACTCGCATTTATAATATTAGTAGGAATTAGTAGGATGTTGCTGCTAAATTATGAAGGATTTGTAACCAATGCTCTGCCCGGAAAAGCTATTTTTGTTTTTAATCAATAAAATAAAATGTAAGCATTCGATTCAATAAGGATCAGCGTTATTATTTTTCCTTCTCCCAATTATTTTTATTTATTTATTTTAAGGAAGATAAACTGGAAGCCAGAATATGAAATACTTATTTCGACGATTCTATTTAAAAACGAATCCAAATGAAAACCAGAATATCGGGATTACGAATTTATTATTTAATACTAAAACGAACGTTTATATGCAACTCCAAAAGCGGTTTAAAAGTATGATATGTACGAGTCTGTATTTCCAGAATAGTAAATATTTAAAAAGCCTAACACGGAACTCCCATTAGAGGGTTAGCCTACCCAGACAAACTAATGAAGCCTAATTGACAATTGCGGGTGTATTTCGAACGGTACCTCTCGAAAATGGTCGGGCTGCTTTTCAGAATTTAGACTGCAACTACGCCATGATTTCTCGTTACTCAAGAGCCTTTATGCTTTCAAATGGTAACTGACCTTTACAATAATCAGTGACGAGTGACGACTATTTGCTGAGTTCTATCTTCTCTATTAGGTTATATTTATCTCGAATATGAGTTACTTATATTGTTATGTTCTGTACATTATCAATGTGAATTAAATGTAACAGATAGACTGTAATTTTTGACGTGACAACGTCTTATAATTCGATAGAGCTGGCTGCACGTACGAAAAAACATGACTCATGCGGCGTTACCTCGCTCTGAGGCGTTCCATGTAAGGCTTGAAGTGGAAGCGAGAGCGCGGAACGAGCGACAAAGAAGCACAATCGGACGTTGTCACGTTCAACTATCGTCAGTAAACCGACTTTACAGACAACCAATTTTTTTTATCGGTTACTAATACGGATAGCAATTTTATTTTATTTATAGCAAAACTGGAGCATCAGACGATATCAGAAAGAGTGAAAATGATCTGGTAAGAGGTATCTCAGTCAGCATTTATTATTATCATATTATGCTAAAGATTGTTTACTTTGTTATTGGGCAGATAGTCAGCCAATTATTGACTGTCAATTAAACATTGACCACGATAAATATTTTTGAATTTTATTTTGCATTGAAAGATAGTTAACTCAATATAGTTTGCAATACTAAAATATAAATCAAGGAAAAAGTGGAAACTCATCCCAAAAACGCGTTGCGGAAATTTATAAAACGGCAACCCTTAGAGCTGGCGAGGCACTTTATCCGCGACGATAAAATTTACATAGGTCCACGGATCGAGCGGTCGTCGTATAAAAGTTGTGATCTCTCTAGAAAGTGGAATTGCATGGTATTTTTGTCTTTACCCAGCAAATGTTTCATATATTTCTTGTGGCAATGATTATTGTTATAAAGTTATGAATAAATAGATACCAAGTAGTGCTTGTTATGTAGAAGTGTGCGAATAAGATTTTAGAATTAAATGGAGAGTTAAAGTAATAAGTTCGTCGAGACTTTTGCATCAATTTTAATCTTTTTAAAATATTTTTTTCTTGTTCATACGATACGAGATGGTAATAAATTTTTTATTATTTATTAACGTGAAAAAAGAAAAATAAAGTCTGTTAAGTGACGGTTCTATCCATACATCACATTATAATTGTTATTTCAAAATCAAGGACCTAATACAGCCAATTTCAGGACAATATTTCGACGCTAATAGCTTTGTGGTAGATCATAATTTCATGAGCCAAAACTTAGCCCGAAAAGCACGTCCCTATCATAAGAACAAAACAATAGTCAATCCCACTGATTTTCAGGCAATTTTATATAATAAAATCGTTATCTATACTTCTGTTCTAGTAATTTTAAGTTGAAGAGTTTGTTTGAACGCGCTAATCTCGGGAGCTACGGGACCAATTTCAAAAATTATTTCATATTTCATCGTTGTCTAAGTGTGTTTCTAGATAATAATCTAATAAACATAATATTATTGATTGATGATTTTCAAGCAATAAAATTTAAGGTTGAAGATAGGCCGTTATTAGTCAGAAGACTATAGTTCATACTGAGTACAATATACAGCAGATATATATTACTAATGTACGAGGAATAAAATAAAAGGTTGAAGATAGGCCGTTATCAGAGAAGACATATATAGTTAACACTAAGTACAATATACAGCAATCAATACTAAAAGGAGAAGCCTCAAAGAATATCAATTCGTATTAACCATACCTATAGCACGTATTCAGCTATTATTTAGACTCGTATTCAACTCAATAGATGCCCTAAAACCCAGCTCAAATCTATAAAAGCAAGCAATACAATGCCAATGGAAACAATTTCGAAGAACACTAAAACTCATGAATCACGTACCTACGTGTAACTTGGGTCGGTATATTTAAATAAAGCTGGATTAGGTATCAAATACAGGCAAATTTTCTATTGTGCTGTTCGAAACATTTCTATGTCAGTAAATCTTTTGTGTTCTAAATCGAAGCGAGTAAGGTATAGTTTAGTGTACAGCGTAATGTAATAGAATTCTGGTTATTGTAGACTTTTATTGATTCCGATTTGTGTGGGTTTTTGTTCGTTTATACTTCAAATTATTAAAATAATTCCTTCACAGTTGGATAGTCATCAAAATTGACTATTGTGGCTGAACTTCGACCGTTACATCTTAAGTCACAATACACAATGATGCTGAAATCCCTAATAATACAATGATATTATATATAGAAACAAGAGGTAGATACGTCATCAACGCACCAAAACTGATTCCGTGAATTGGTCCTATTTGGGACCAATGCAATCAGTCAGATTGTGACTGGTCCCAGTGAGCGCATGTGCCGATAGGTACATTAAAGTTGTCGAAAATGCCTTCCTGTGTGTTCAGAAAGTGCACGTATTCGTGCAAAAAAATAAAGAAAGATAAAGGAATATCATATCACAGGAAAATATATTAAATTATTACAGTTTAAGAGTAAAAATAACAATTTACAATTCTTTATGAATGACACTTGATTGACACTTGTATTGAAATAATGAAAGGGATAAAACATTGCTTCAATCACTAGTGTGACAAAGCTAGCGTACACTGTGTTCAAAGATTATCATGTAGATACGATTATTGAAAATAGAACGGTTATTTTATTAATTTCGATTTGGGTAAATACTTGATTATTTTTATATTTAAATCCACACAGTGCATGTAATTAACAAATATATCTATTTATTATATACAATGAAATCGTGATGGCAAAAATGTTTGTTTGCAAAAATTATGTTGAATATACGTATACATTAAAGAAAAGATTATCGCTACTGACGAAAAATGCTATTTGCTTTTCTGTAAATAGCTATTGAACATAAATTTTATTTGTGTTTTAGATAAAAAAGGCTTATACTTCATCCTTTCTTTTATTTCATCCTTTTTTTTCATCTAGGCACCACTATTATTATATCCTACAAGTTGGAGTGATGACCTTGTACGGGTTTCGGGAACTGCCTTGAAACGAATAGCGTAAGATCGGTCCTTATGGAGTTCTATAAGGAGGACTATGCTCAGCAGTGGGTGTTTATCGGGTGAATTGATGATGACCGAAAACGAATACCACAGCTAGTAATAAATACTTAATACAGTTATATCTCCAAAAAAGTTTTTTTCATTTTAATACAACATCATAATAATAATTAAATAGTAAATGAAATTGTCACATTTGTTTACTTGTGCAGGAAACGTAACATCTATAACATTGAACCTTCTGTGTCGTTAGTCTATGCCAATTACCATGGCAACTATTTGTTTATTTATATTTAATTGGTGAATTCTTATGACTTTTGCTTACACCTGCGCGGAAGTGACAAACTATCTTTGTCTTTTTTGTTTATATCATTTTATTAGAGCCATCTCTCTTATACAGTCTGTCAATGTAATAAATTAAGTAAAATGAAACTTGTATTTGTGTGTGCCTGACACTGCATATGAAGCATTTTTTTGGGATATATTGTGAGTATATAACGTATCTATACATAAAATATCATTGTAATAATAGGTATATATAATATAAATGTAAAAGGGCCTCTGTTAACGCTTACAACAGAGTTAGAAAGAGTTAGTGAAAATGTTACGTGATAAATGACAATGTGAAATGCGCGCGAGTGAAGCCGCAGTCCGAATGCTAGCTGGACTATAAAGCATTCCCTGTATACATACTCTTTATAAAGATAGATCGATATAAGCCCCTTAAAATTGTTTACTTATAAATACTTAGCTATCTTTGATATCTCTTTTTGAAGCTTCTTATATAACATGGGAATAATAATAATTTAAGTTAAGTACAAAGTAAATTTCTAAAATTAGATAGCTTCCATTATTTAACGATAAAAGGTTGTCTAGACCTCCGTTCTTCGAAAATTCCTTTGTTTTAATAATGATGTATTAGTGAAAATAAATTAACGTATTTTTAGTATTCATTTCAAATTTATTATTATCACAATAAAACTGTTAGGTATAGAAATGAAAATAAAAGTATGGAATCTGTTTTTTTCTTTTCAAAACTGTTATAGAAATGAAAATAAAAGTATGGAATCTGTTTTTTTCTTTTCAACTGCCGACATAATTTCATATGATTAAAATGCATATTTCTCTTTTTTACCATCTCCCAATGGTTGCCTGGCAGTGATCACTGCATAGTTATAAGGCCGCCAATAATTGTGCTACATGATTCTACAAAAACAATAAATTTAAATAATTAAAAAGCATATAGATAATATAGGTACCTATAATTAAATTGTACCCAAATTATAGCCTAACAGTCTCACCGCCAAAGGGTTCATACGAATGAGATATATTTATATTGTAAATTATACAAAATAAACAGCGTCATTTCGCCGACTTGCCAATCGAGGGTCATTCGCTCCCTTTGTTTGTCTGTCAATACAAATATTGAAAATCCATTACGAAGCCTCGTTCAGGCGTAAATTATAAAAAATAACAATACTTTATATTTGCTGTATTTTTAAATTTTCTTCTTTATTTGTATAAGAATTTAGATATCTAATTAATCGCCCTGAAAACAATTATTTTATACATAGCAAATTCAAAACCTACGGGACAAAAATTAATAAATCAGCTGTTTATAAAAAACATAAAACCTTGCTTTAGGAATTACTCGTAATATTTACCTCATAAAATAGGGATTGTAGGATGAATCCCTTCTAAAACTCGCAATTCGTGCATGTACCTACTATACCTTCAAAAAGGTGTGATTTTAGGATAAATTAAGGGTTGCCACGTCTGAAGAATTTTACCTTAGTAAATTATATAAAATTTAATAGATCTATACTTATTATGTGTATTACATATTATTGTCTTGCCTGGAAGAATTCTCTCTCTATTACCCTCTGTGTTGTAATTTTTAATCTTTCTGTATAGGTACATCAATAAAATGTCAATAAATAAAATGAACTCCTAAATGATTCGATCATTTTGAAAACTACCTACTTCACTATTATAAGTTCTATAAAGTCGATTTCTATCTCTATCGAGTAATACCTACAGCTTTTCCTCCGTGTCAAAACGGGCGAAGCTGAGGGAAGAGGCTAGTAATAGTAGGCTAGTAGTATAATATAATGTCCTAAATCCTAATTCAATGTTTTTCAACAGATAACTTTGTATAAAGCCGCGGCCACACATTGGAGATATTTGCACCAACGTAACGTTTTGCGCCCAATGCGCCAATGTATGTATCAGTACTTTGGCACAATGTAGACATTGCGTTCAATCACTGTCCAATGCCCAATACTAACGCGCTCAGTGTTGGTTTTCGATACACGTTCAAAGGAGAGGGGAATGAAAGGGGAGTGCGCAGGGGCATCTTGGACACAACGCCGCGCTCGCGCCACACATATCGTCTCTGTCAGTCGTCTGAAGTGTGCATTTTTATCATCCACCATCGCCTTTTCTCTCGTTGATTACTTGTCTGATGCAAGTAATAAGCATATGTATATGTACCTAGTTCGTACGCGTAAGCCGCTAGTGCAAATAAATTATCGTCCATCGTCTTCGCTTCTCTGCTACTACCACAGTTGGGACTGGCCCAATGAGCTAGTCTGTTTCCATTGATTGGTTACAAAGTTGACATTGAAGCCAATGTATAGTGCAGTAGTTTGATCATTTCAAATTATAGCCAATATTGGACGCAAAGTTGAATATCCAATGTGTGGCCGCGGCTTAAACGCACTACCAATAACCAAACGTGACGCTTTAACACAAACTTTTATATTTAAAACGTGTAGCGCGAACTTATATTAAAAATAGTTTGAAATTCTTGTATGTTCAGACCTATTTGAACATCGCAGCTGAGTCAGTAACCGCTAATTAATAGTTGAGGCCTTAGTTTGCATTCGTAACATAACGTGGTAAGGGTTAGAATGGGTGTAAACCAACACGTATGTGTGTGCGAGTTGAATTCATTTCCATATGGTTAGTGATTGTTGATTTTTGTGATTTTTTAAATTTATTTGATGATATTTTTGTTTTAGTTATAATGTGTACTAATATATAAGCTGAAGAGTTTGTTCGAACGCGCTAATCTCAGGAACTTGGTGGTTCCTGTTTGGTACCTACTGTTGTTTTTAACTTTCAGGTTATCGAAAGAAACTATTAATTATTGTATATTTTGTCTATCGTTGCGAAATTATGTTATTAATTTTTAACAATAGATATATTTTTCATGAGTTTATTATCATCTATACTTCTATACTAATATTAAAAAGAGGAAAGGTTTGTATGTATGTATGTATATGGTTTGCACGCATAAACCACTGGACCGATTTTGATGAAATTTGGCACAGACAATCTTTAGACCCTGAGAAAGAACATAGGCTACCTTTTATTGCGAAATATGTACCACGGGCGAAGCCGGGGCGGACCGCTAGTTATGGTAATAAAATAAAATAACATAAGTTTGCAACAACCTTATTGCCCTAATTTTTCAGAAAATAATAAGTGTAAGACCTTCCAATTTAAATATATTATTCCTACCATGTGTTTATTTTATTATTTACTAGCTGCTCCGCGTGGTTTCACCTCCGTGGCTCCTTTCCTGTTGGTCGTAGCATGATGATATATAGCCCATAATAGCCTTCCTCGATAAATGAGCTATCTAACACCGAAAGAATTTTTCAAATCGGACCAGTAGTTCCCGAGATTAGCGCGTTCAAACAAACAAACAAACAAACTCTTCAGCTTTATAATATTAGTATAGATTTCCAAACGAAATGAGATGATAGTCTATATTAGTATACATACAGATAACATATACAACGTTTGAACCACAGAGTAAATAAATTTAGTCTGTGGCTGAACACATCTCGTGGTGTAAGGGATGTTTAATTTTAGCCTGCTGCAAAATATGGAGGAAATTTTGGAAAATTATATGATTTAGAAATTAAAAATTTTTACGTCACGTCGGAAAAATAATATAATGAATAAATCGCGTTTAAAATATTTTAAATTATATGACGAAAATAGTTGAAAATTGTGATAAAAACATTTGTGTACGTTTTAAATCTATTGCACGCCTCATAAGCGAAGCGTTGAGGTGGGTACTACTGTCACTTCGCGCAAAACATCTGATTTTTCAAACTTAAAATGTCTTTATGTATCATACATTGCACTTGTAAGATAATACATACACACACATATTAAGAAAAAACACTATTTTTAACGTTCATGATATTTTTGATGTCATTTTTGTTATTTAAACTAGTTAAAAAACAGTTTAAAAAAGTTCTGTCTTGGACGTCCGTGTGTCTGTATGTGCGGATCCTTTTTCTTGTTAACACGATAGCGACCGAAATACTTTACTAATCGAGTCTTTTTTTTTCTCTTACGCTTGAGTATGCTCAGGAATAGAACCCTTTCATTTTTCAGGGTCTGATTCGATGTGGTTTAATTGTTATTAAATAAACAAAAATAATAATTAATAAATAATTATTAAAAAAAAATTATGAGGCGTGCACTTTTGGATTTTCCAAACTATTGACATATATTTGGGATCACAGAACAGTCAATATATTATATATTAAAAAAAAATCAGCGGTAGAAAGAATGAAGGAAATAGTGAAACTGTGAAAGTGACCGAATTTTCTCTCTGTACCCACTACCTACCATGGATAACTTTTAATTTTATTTTGCTAAATACACTACAATTAGTAATCTAAGGGAAGTTTATTGGTTCTTGTTACAATTCGGATATAATACATTATTAGCATGGTGAAATATGACAATAAATAGATCTCCTTATACGTGCGGTCTGGGCTGACTGTTTAAATCATGAAAATACCAATAACACTTTCAAGGATTCGAACCAAGAAACTCAATCATCTAGACATAACCACTAAACTAATTAGGCACTGAGTCGCACACAAATATGCCAAGTTAAATAAATCATCGAATGAGAGAATTTAGTTCAAGACGATTCAAGGGCTTATCTCTAAGATAAGATTAATATTAAAGTTATAGTCTATCCTGAGCCTGAATACGATTATAAAGCTAACAACTTTAATTCAAATGTGTCACCACTGTTTATGTAGAGCTATTTAAACAGTTCGAGTTAGTTTGCGTTTAGACTAAGTTTAGTTATTGCTTATGAATAGTATGACTATTGACTATTTATGTAATGTTGAGTGCCTGAAACTGTAGTCTGATTCTGCTTTTTAGTACTTAGAAATGTATGCAGCTCAGGAAATCTATCTAATAAATATTCTGTATACTCTGACTTTATTAAATAGGTTAATTACACAGCTAGGTAGAGCCGGGGTTAAATATATCATGGATAATAATAATTGCGACGATAAAATAAATAAAAATATTAACACTTTGGTCGCTACAGATTAAACTGAAATAGTAAACTATGTAAGGATATTGAAAAATTTTTCTTTGTTTCAGCCTCAGGACATCCATTGCTACATAAAGGCTCTAAACATTTCTACTACGACTGATCTTCGATGATCCAGCGGCTTCCAGTATCCTTCATCAAGTCGTCGTTCCTAAGAATAATCATAATAAATCTTTCTGTTATTTTTCTTATTACGTATCATTATTGTACATTTTGTTGTACAAATAAAAAAATACAAATTAAATGCAACAGATGGCAAAAAATGTCTTTGAAATTGAACTCTTTGTCAACGTAACATCGAAGGGAAAATTGCAAAGAAAATTTCAAAAAGCGAGTTTTCTGTATAGCACAAATTAATTGTTTTCAAATTAAACGGACGGTCGCCACCGAATGTGTTCTTAGTTTATGCATAGTGAGGTATGTGGAGCTCACACTATTAACAATCTGAAGGGTTCAATAGGGTTGTCCCTTGATTGTCAATTAAGAAAAAACCTTTGTATAAATGAAAATAAAATGGGAAAGTATTGTGTGGTAAAACATTTTATGTTTCCATCGAAATTACAAATGTATATTAATTATAAAAAATAGTATGCACGACTAGAGATACTGTGTTTCATTATTTTTAAGATTCAGGCCTGAAAAACATATTCTCAAAAGTTCTATTGGTGGTTGTTCAAACTTTTACTAGATAAAAATTGTCACTGTGTCATACTCCTGTAAGATAACTAAATAGATAATTATTTTAAGCCTTATAAAAGTAAATCTTGTGCACGTTCACGTCAGCTCGCAAAACTGTTTTTAAGTTATAAATGTAATTTTTATTATAACATTTTAAACGATACACGTATAAAACATTCCAATCGACAAGCTAGAGCAAAGCTATAGAGCTCAATTGATAATAGTAGTTTTCCACCATGTGGCAACCCTAGGTGAAATTAAAGTGAGTCTGGTGTCACGCAGCACGCCGTCACGCGTGGCTTCACGCTGCCAATTTGTATTGCATTGTTAGACAGCGGGACGTGGCCTGTGTATTGATAGACAGCCTTGATCATTTGATACTAATCTATTGGTGTAATACCTTGGGTGACAACCCTAGCTGCAGGGTTCAATGAACTATAAGTTTTAATTACATTATTGATAATTGATGTGGAAAATTAAAAAAAAATGGATCTTAGAAGTGTTATAAGAACACAACGTTCAGAAACCTGTAATAAAAATAGATAGGTAATCTAATATATAAAAATAAGTCGGGTTTTCCTTCCTGACGCTATAACTCCAGAACGCACGAACCGATTTCCACGGTTTTGCATTCGTTGGAAAGGTCTCGGGCTCCGTGAGGTTTATGGCAAAGAAAAGGTGTCTGGTGGCGAAACGGAGTTCGCCCGGTTTGCTAGTGTATATTATATAGATACTCTGGAAAGTTCTAGATTCAATTCTACTTAATTTTAAGACTTCAGTCGCAATAATTTTAGTTCCTGTAAGGTAATAAAAATTTGAAGAATATCGTACTTCAAGACTTCAAGTACTTAAACTTTGACCAGTCACAGAAAATTTCAATTTTAAAGGGTCTTTAAATAAAATTTGGAACTAAAACATTAACCCCGTAAATACAACTCCAACCACCCGACTATCACATCACAGATGCAAATTTTCTCAACAAGGAACTAGGAGTTAGTATTCTAGCAACGACAAAAAGCGGCCATTTTAAAATGGCGCAGAAATTTTCCAGCTCCCTGATGGGTCAACTGAATTACCAACTAGCATTCCAAATGTTACAAAAAACGAAAATGCAGTCGCCGGACGTTCAGCGTTCAAATTAACATTTTACTGTAGTTTAGTTCAGCTAATTATTTTCCTTTGTGGACGAAATTGGCTCTAATTACACTATTCAGTGGACAAATATAGACTGGAGTCGTGGACTTATTATAAATGAGTGTGCTGTGGTGGAATAAAATGCTTTTTATGGATGCGGTTTGTTTATTATTAGCCTTGGTATATTTAAATTTATAATCACATAAATAATGTTTGAGATTAGATTTGCCTTTAACAGAACCTATTGTTACAATGCCATAACTTGTATACGTAGTATATTATTATTAGTCTGTGCCATAACCAATTTTATTTGATCGTCATTTATTTTCTGACTTATAATATGATGGGCCCTCTGCACATTGGGCAGCGTTGCCCAAACTTATGATGAACGGTGATTACTGATTATGAATAAACATCTGGCCGATCATAGACATTTAGGCCCTCTTTACTATCGTGATTGCCTCTACTCGCCCAACGCCCATAAATAAATATATAAATAAACGCTGCCCACTGTAAAGATTGTAAGGCATGCTAATTATTATTTTATCAAAAAGGCTACTTGAATAAAACTATCAAAAGCAAAATACGCATAGCATAAAGTTTAATAAACGCAAAAGCATTTCGCATCTTAATCAACCAGAATCCACTGAATAAACTTGTACGAAAATACTCCACATACCACATCCTACATTTATTTTCGTATTCAAAATATTTCCATAGTGCTAATTAAAAGTGGAAACAAAATATTAGCACAACCATTCACTGAGCACTCAAATGTTTCGCAGAATCACTAAATCTGTTCTCTATACAAATAATTAATGAGATTTCCTTTGAAATTCACTAAGTAATTTGCACGGTTCCTTCACAATAACAAGGGTGACGATCATGGCGGAAATTGCCTGAAAATGGCTTGGATCTCTTTAATATTATTTTGAAATTGGTTATTATGGGATTAGCGAGTGTCTGGCTGAAGGGTTGCTTTTAACGTATATGACATAATATATGACATGTATAATGTGTTGACAGGGTACCTACTCCGTTATCTGTCCTTTGTGATTAATGGCAAAGTTTGTGGCTATCTATCTGTGTTTCAGGTTAAATCACGTTTAAGTTACAGTTTGATGAAATGTGCTATTGAATCTAATAACATTATGGTTATGTTGGCATTGAAGTTTTAATATGGAATTAAGGAGAATGATACACAAAGTAAAGTTTGTTACAATACAAACAAAAATATTAATTATAATAGCATATCACAGGATAATAGTGTTCTATTGTTAATAATAAATAATCTTACTTGCAGTAAAACAATTATAGAGGTGTATAGAGCAATGTATAGAGCTTTAGAGCAAAATATTATAGGTAGATCTCACGGCACGTAAGTTTAGCGCTCACCTTGAAGTGGAGGGGATCTATTTCAAAGAAATAAAGGCGAACTTGCCGTAAAACATTGAAGGTCACCGCTAGACTTACGTGCCGTGACTAATACTACACAATTACGAACACCTTACAGTGTCTGTGGTAAGACGGAGTTTAATAAATAACGAGTGTTCAGACTGTAAGTGTAGACTTAAATTTTTAAAAAGGTTATGTATGAACGGCATGCTGCTGAAATAATAAAAATGGAACGTATGAGGCATGTATTTTTTTTTAATATTAATAAAATACTTATTACAAAAATATATTTATGTATATCTATTATTGTGTTCTCTATAATCTTACCGTACAAATCATTTCTCAAAAAAGAGTTTAAAATAGTGATGCAAATGAACCACGGTATGTAATTAAATACTTATTTTTAAGGATAAGGTACATAAGTCGCTAATTTTTATGTTTTTAATATATTAGGTAAAAAAGTTCCGTAATAAATAGTTTAATCTATACTAATATTATAAAGCTGAAGCGTTTGTTTGTTTGTTTGAACGCGCTAATCTCAGGAACTACTGGTCGGATTTGAAAAATTCTTTCGGTGTTAGATAGCCCATTCATCGAGGAAGGCTATAGGCTATATAATCATCACGCTAAAACCAACACGAGCGGAGCCACGCGGGTAAAACCGCGGAGCGCAGCTAGTATTTGATACGAACCAAGTTAAAAGTTGAAATTATTTGGCTAAACCCAACAATGTTTATTTTGTGGGCTTCATTAATATACTTTTGCGTGATAGACGCGGTTTTCTGTTTTATAGTAATTAATTTTCAACTCTTGGTTTGTTTAGAATCAAGGCTAGAGCTATCTTGTTTATTTTAGACTAGCTGTGTTCCGCGGTTTCACCCGCGTGGCTCCACTCATGTTGGTCTTAGCGTGATGATATTAAAGTCTATAGCCTTCCTTGATAAATGAAATATCTAATACCGAAGGAATTTTTCAAATCGGACCAGTAGTTCCCGAGATTAGCGCGTTCAAACAGACAAACTCTTCAGCTTTATAATATTAGTATAGATTCGAGGTAACCTATGTGATGTTATGTATTCTGGGTAGTGAAAAGTATGGTGAAAATTTCAAGAAATTAAAATCGAATTTATACTACTTCATGTTGATATTTTGTTTCTTTAAAATGAACTTGATATATCGTGATGATGTTCGTTACTAATCTGTTGTCTGTGTTGGTATCATTAATTGTTAAAAATTGTTTGATGTAAATAATATTATAATGTTAATAGATTAGCGGTAAATCCGTATTTAGAACGTTTGTAAAAAAAAAGCTGTGTCTTAGCAAAAGAAACAATTAAGGTGGGTTGACGATGATGATAATCAAAATAAATTGCATTACGTCATGTCTATCTGTAACTAGCTGTGCTCCGCGGTTTTACCCGCTTTACTCCGCTATAGCCTATACATAGCATATAGCCTTTCTCCCTATATGGGCTATCTAACACCGAAATATTTTTTCAAATCGGACCAGTAGTTCCTGAGATTAACGTGTTCAAACATACAAACTCTTCAGCTTTATAATATAAGTATAGATTATAGACGTAGGTAGTATAAATAAATACATGGGTAATGGATGCATTATAAGTTCTACACTTGCAACTAAATACCTAAAGTTATGCATATTACAGCTATGAGCTAAGGATTGAAAATTAATACTATTACCGGGATCTTTGTTCACGATAATATCCAATTATCTCAAGTGTGGGTCTTTACTGCGCCGTGTTTTGATTACAGCTTCATTAGCAATTTCATATAAATAGCTAAAGTGTATATTAACTGAGATTGCAATTATCAAGCATTGTGGATAAGCGGTAATACCTGGGTTTCTAGATGGTTCGAGACTACAGAAAAACTGGAAATTTTTCAGAAAAAAGAGCGTGTGCCGGGCACACGTGTCCGAAGTGAAACGTTTTTGGCAAGATTCAAAGATACCAAAATCGTCACCTTACTCCATGACGTGACGATATTGCCATGACGCGACCTTGAAATTTTACTCTCAACGCGCCTAAATAAGTTTCACTTCAAAAAAATTGAAATATAATTAAGATGCACAATGGATATTAAAAATAATTTTAATAACAAATAATTTACTTGTACCTAATTATATTATTTTTGTAAAGGTGCATCCGCATGACTCGAATGACGCACATTATAAATAAAACTACAGAACCATAGGACTATAAATTTATATAATCTACAGTTACATAGATATACAAATGGTGTCTGACGGCGCACCCTTGAGCCAAATCTCTTGGCAGCCCCTTGAATAATATTACAATCAAGCAAGCAGACGAGAAAATCTCTATGTCCATGTTACGCTAATTCAGAGGGAAATGTACTAATATATTTTGTTTATTTCTTGGATGGGTGTATACTGCAATGTTTTGTTAGAGATTTATTTACGGCTAAGCTTGAAAACATAAACAGGAAATTAATCCCTCTTGTGTTATGGTCAAAGTGACAAATAGGGGCTTTTTTATAATGTTTATCTACAAGTCAACGGTCTGTTTAGTGAGTATAAGTTGTTGAACATAAAGCAATGAATTTGTTTCGTTCTAAGTATCCTATTATTCATAATAATACACAAGAAAGTTTTTGAAGTGAAACTTCTTTATCGGGGTTGGAAAAAAATTTAGTGTAACATTTTTTCATTACGCGTGACATTTTTCCGTTAGGCGCCATCTTTTTCTTATCCCTACCACGCGTGATTCGACGTATTTCTGTAAAGTTGCATATAGTAAATTATTTTTTGAATAATAAGGTCATAAAGAAGTTTCACTTCTTACGTGTGTAGGTACACTAGTACACGCACACATTTTTTTTTTATGTTTTTATGGGTAAACTGGAAAACTACGTAACTGAATCTAAAAACAAATTAACCTGCAAAAGCTATTATATTCCTGAATTATATTTTAGTTGAGTTGAATTAGACTATTTTCAGTGTAGGTACATTCTGGCTAAGCTCTACTGTATAGTTTGACGAGGTCACGGGTTTAATTTTGTATCTTTATAAACTTCAATAAAACATCCAAATCCACTATAATCTGGATTAATTATATATTTCGTAAAAAAAAGCTATTGGCGCGAAAATTTCCTACACACTGGCCTGTCCATTCACATTAACTTATTATGATAAGCTAATAAGACAGGGCCAAAGCTAATAGAGCCTGCATATTATATTCTATACTAGCTTTTGCCCGCGACTTCGTCCGCGTGGAATAGTGACTTCCGGCAGAAAAGTATAGATAGCTGTGCCCGCGACTACGTCAGCGTGTAACTCCTTGTGTATTATTAATTTAAAATGTATTGGTAATATTATTTACATCAGGTTCACATGAGGCTTAAGGACCTATAGAACCAAAATACTTTAGCGCAAAGCTTCCGGGTAAACTATATTGAAAGTTGACCCGTCCGGCACGTGAACATAAAGATTTCTAGAACTGCTAACACGGGAAAGAGCAACGTATAACTGACCATGCGAGAAACAACTGACACCGAGATCTACTCCGGCAACATGAAAAGTCTGCCCTTGAGCCTTATTTATTGTCATTGCATAACACACCGATACTGGGAATTGCGTCCTTTTAAATTGGAATGGAAAATTATTTGGTATTAAGGGTATTCTGGGGATAAAGACGGTTTCTCCTGCACCGCAACCTGTTAAAATTTGAGCCTCGATTATATTTTGTTGCAACTGGGTTACTTTTAGTCGAGTTCCATTGCAAAGTTGTGGTGGTCTTAAATTTCGGAGTAGAATAATCGGAATGCCAATTTTTAAACAAATTTCGTGAGAAGGAAGTCCGGGCATATTTAAAGAATTTAAAAATTCTATCGGGTAATTAGTTGCTTCTTGTTCATCGACCATTCTATTTATTGATCTATAAACTTTGCTTTCCCCCTGTATATTCGACAGTATTTTGTTATTAATCTCAGATGCCTGGTCATTGCGAGGAGTTAAAATAGATCTTTCGCATAGCCAGGAATTGTCCCTATTTAATATATTTGTTACGTCACCGTAAACCGACGATATAAGATGTGGTTGAGATTGCACTATACAACATAATTCAGGCGTCAGAATAAGTTTTCCTTGGTGTAGTTGTGGATAGGTACCTTCACCAATCTTTAATAATGAATCAGAAAATTGACTATCATCCGGGTTATCTCCAGTTCTCACTCGCATGTTTATAGTCAAATGCACCGATTGTATATCACGCCACAAATAAGAGCTTTTCAGGCAAGCCCTAACCTCATCAGCTCGGGTTCCCCGTGGTATTACCGGTAAGGTTTGTCGGAAATCACCACAAAATAAAACCGTGATACCGCCCATTGGTCGATCATTTTGTCTTATATCCCTTAAAGTTCTATCTACCGCTTCTACTGCTTTTCGATGGGCCATCGTACATTCATCCCATATGATTAAATTACACTCGCGTAATACCTTTGCTTTGTCGCTATTTCTTGAAATACTACAGGTTGGACTTTCCGTGCGATCTAAATCAATTGGTATTTTGAACATAGTGTGAGCCGTTTTACCTCCTGGTAGCAATGTTGCAGCTATCCCAGATGAAGCTACGGCAAGAGCTATTTTACGCTGATTTCGAACATAAGCCAATATTAATTTAGTCAAAAAGGTTTTCCCAGTTCCTCCAGGTGCATCTAAAAACCATATTGTTCCCAAATTATTTTGAACACTTCCGCACACGCGGTCATAAACTGAACGTTGTTCTGCAGTCATCATTGGGACACCGTTTTCTAATGTTGTCAGCAGTTCCATTAAGTTGTAACCAATCTCTGCGGAATATTCCCTATTAGTTACCTCTCCGACTGAGGTTGGTGTTGGCAAACCATATTCACATAGTGATTTACCGCCAACTGCTGTTAACTCATCCTGAAGAGCTAATAAGCACTGATTTATGGCAAGATCACGGAAATTATCATTAGTTGTGCCTTCATCATTGTTAGATATATTTCTAAGAAAGTCTTCTGAAAATTTGTCTTTATATTTTTCCCATAATTGTACAGCATCTGACAAATTACAAAATGTAAGTAATGTTACAAATAAATGACGTAACCGTCTTGGATTATCACTAACACAGGATTCTGCTAAAGCGTCATCCCAATGCTGATCATTTTCAAGCAAATGACGCGCTTGGCAAGCTGCATGATAACTGGGATAAACAACATCGTCTACTTTTCTCAAATCTATAAATGAGGTTGGTCCTCGCACAGTATGTAATAATAATCGCAAATAGAAACACTCAGCGTTGTTAGGATGAACGGTGTATACTCTACCAAGAACATGTTCTTTGAAAATACCTGACTCGCCATCTACAGGCCTGCCACGGCGTCTACGATTAAAGACACCTCGTTGCTTATCGTAGGTATAATACGATGGAACTTCTTCATATAAAAGAGATTTTGCAAAATCATCAGTTTGGCAAAGTCGAAAGAATGCTAATAAAGTTGTTTGTCTAGGGTTCTCTAACCGTTCTGTGACATTTTCGGTGTTGAAATATATACGTTGACCGCCTTCAAGATGAACATCCAGATGAGTCACAGGTGGATATCTTTCATGAATGTTGAAACTTAAGATCCGCCACACAGCTTCTGAAGAACTTATATATCTGCCTGACTGAAATCTTGTAACTTCATCATTTTCATTTCTCAAAGCAAATGTAGCTTGGTCACTGCCCTTATTAATGTACTTACAAATATATTTTATTGACTCTACACTATTACACATTTCAACATTTATGTGAGCTTGAAATGCTCTGGACAACACAGGAGAATACGGAACGACCCACCTATTGTCTAAAATAACCTGTTGTCCAGACACTCGCTTTTCAACAGTGAAACCACCAGTATCTCTTGAACGGCGACGATATAACGGGTATCCATCATGTCCTGTTACAGTTTCTTCCACTAAGGCTTTTGGATATCTTTTAGTGCAACGACCGTCTTGCATGCAAGAAGAATTCACGTTAAATGCACCACATGGACCATGTATCATATGAGTTTTAACAATGTCGTATAACTCGGAATCTGCAATCGGACTTGGAATTTCAGCACTGATTAAACTGTCTACATCATTAGGTCGAACCTTATCTTTTAACCAAAGCAGGATATGTGCGTGGGGTAAGCCGCGTTTTTGCCATTCAACACTATACATATAACACAATACTTCTCCAAAAATGTTATCTTTGGTAAATAGATCTATCATTGATTTTAATTTTAAATGAAAAACTCTTGCGATGATATCATGGCGGTCATGCGGTGCTTGACCCTCAAGAAGCTCCCGAGTGATTTCATCCCACTTAGGATTGGTAGTTACAGTAATAAATAAGTCGGGACGTCCATATTTTCTTACGTAGCAAAAAGCATCTTGAGTACGTTCGTGCATGTAGCGTGGACCACCAGTAAAAGAAGAGGGCAAAATAACTAAACGGCCCATATTCACCGTATCATTATCTTGCTGCATGGCGTCGCGAATGTGCACGTATTCTTCAGCGCGCAGCTGCCTTTGATTAGATCGTATATAAACTAATCTTTCGGTTTCAATTTTTGCGTACATGTCTACAATAAACTGATTGAATAAGCCACGAAAACGTTGCAAGTATACAAACCTATTCCGTCTTACTTGCAATTGGTAACAGTAAAATTGAAGGCATGAAATCTTTTTATTATAAATAGGTGCGCCTGTATGCGGATCAGTTTGGTATAAAGCAAAATTATAACCATCTTCCCCTCGACAATATATCAAAGGATATTGTAAACCGTCGTAAGCCCTGTGGGTTTCGTAAATACGTTGTAAACGATTGTCTCTGGAACGGATAACGATATCACGCCTATCACATTCCTGGTCGACCAATACCACAGCAACTTCATTCGTGGATGGAGCATTATAACGCCCAGGGTGTTCCTGCGTTGGACGCCTATCGGCATTTATAACAATTTTATAATTGTTATCATCATCTCGAGGAAGAGCTTCTAATGCCGATTTAAAACTGCATACATACGAATTAATCTGATGCAACATGTTCTGAAGTTGTGAAATGAGTTCAGCATTTAAATTTGGGAAATATTGATTTCTTATATTCGACTGTTCGTTGTAGTCGGATACAAAATATATTTGAAGAAACTTAGGTTGGTCTTCAGGCAAAAGAGATCCTATCAAATGGTAAACCTGACCTTGTATTTTAAAAGTAGGCATGAAAGGACCTTCGGAGATTTGTTGAGCACCAAAGGATGTCATCTGAAACGCACTATTATAAGTGCGAATGTTGTCGAAAAACTGTTTAGATTGCACATGTTCCCCTAATAGTAATGATTTCAAAGGTTCCGGTGGGTCTTCGAATGAAGGCAAATTTATTTTACCTCCAGAACAACAGAATCCAGCCGACTCCTTACTCCACTTTAAAGCATTACAAAAAGAACATACCACGTTCATATCGCCTATTACAGAAGATGATCTGTAATCAATTGTGAAGTTATAAGCAAACCCACTTTTATATTTGTCGGACCACGCCACCGTATTTCTAGATTGATCTTCTATGTGTACATCTAAGTTATTAAGACTATGTCGAAATCTGTCTGCAGTAAGACGGGCCTCTCGCTGTTCGTCCGTTTCAAGAGACCGAATATTTTCGATTCTTAATCTTTCATTAGACAAACTTATTAATCGTTCTTGTGTCAAAGAATTGTAATGTTCGCGTACCGACTCTAGTCGTTGTTCATGCTCATGTTCATCTTCGAGTGATCGAACAATATTATGGTGCACCCTATCATTTGTCAAACGGTCTTCATATTGAGTAAAAGTTTCAGATTCTCGAGATAAAATATGACGTTCGCGGTCAGCTGTGAGACGCAATTCCCTCTCAGTGAAGGTTTCTGACTCGCGAGACAATATATGACGTTCGCGGTCAGCTGTGAGACGTAATTCCCTCTCAGTGAAGGTTTCTGACTCGCGAGACAATATATGACGTTCGCGGTCAGCTGTGAGACGTAATTCCCTCTCAGTGAAGGTTTCTGACTCGCGAGACAATATATGACGTTCGCGGTCAGCTGTAAGACGTAATTCCCTCTCAGTGAAGGTTTCTGACTCGCGAGACAATATATGACGTTCGCGGTCAGCTGTAAGACGTAATTCCCTCTCAGTGAAGGTTTCTGACTCGCGAGATAATGTATGCCGTTCGCGGTCAGCTGTGAGACGTAATTCCCTTTCAGTAAATGTTTCGGACTCGCGAGATAATGTATGTCGTTCGCGGTCAGCTGTGAGACGTAATTCCCTTTCAGTAAATGTTTCGGACTCGCGAGATAATGTATGTCGTTCGCGGTCAGCTGTGAGACGCAATTCTCGTTGTGAAGCAGTTTCAGCTGCTCGGGATAACACATGTTGTTCTTGGTCAATGGTAAGCCTTAGCTCTCGTTGAGAAAAGCTTTGAGACGCCCGTGATGTAGCTCGTCTCGCTCTGTCAGCTGCTAATCGCATCTCTCTCTCTGAAGAGCTTTCATTGGCTCGAGAAGTTGAGGCACTAACTCTCATAGAGTTTAACCGATGTGCTCTTTCCTCTGCCGATTCTTGAGAACGCGCATTTCTCATCCTCTTAGCATCTCTAGAATTTCGAGATAAAGATGGTCTTTTTTTAGGTGGCATTGTGTATTTTTAATCAACAGTAACTGAAGCTACCTTGCACTTATGAAATCTATTAATATTATATTATAATATAAACACTACTAAAATAACTAAAATGCGTACCTACTACTACTTATAAAGGAATAAAATGTAAACTAATAATATGCTTAAACACTACCGAAACCTATAGAATAACAACAAAAGAAATCTATAAATGAACTATAATAATTATAGTTAAACACTACTATAATAAATATATGATAATTACGAAAATAAACTATTAATATCTACCAAAATAACAAAGATACGTACCTACTGCTACTTCACTTATAAAGAAATAAAATGTAAACTAATAATATGCTTAAACACCACCAAAACCTATAGAAAAACAAATAATTACGACAATAAACTATTGATATAATTAAACACTACCAAAATAACTAAAATACGTACCAACTGCTACTTCACTTATAAAGAAATAAAATGTAAACTATTAATATGCTTAAACACTACCAAAACCTATAGAAAAACAAATAATTACGAAAATAAACTATTAATATAATTAAACACTTCCAAAATAACTAAAATGCGTACCTACTGGTACTTCACTTATAAAGAAATAAAATGTAAACTAATAATATGCTTTAACACTACTAAAACCTATAGAAAAACAACAAAAGAAATCTGTCAATAAGGTCGAACACTCTGAACGTCTATTCGCATCAACAGCCAAATATTGTATGAACCTCGCACGCGGACCCGCCGCACGTTTTATTTTACAACCTTTACAACTTGATCATTTGGAATTTATTATCTCTATTGTTCGAACAAAAATAAGTTGCCGACTTTAAGAACTTGAACTTTTTTGTGTACTTTTTATGTAAAACAATCGATGTACAGCTGCTAATGAGCCTTAATAAAATAAAATAAAATAAAATAAACTTGCCGACAATGTAAGTACACTATTGTTTCTTAGAAAACATTTTAGGACTATACCATAATAAATTTATGACTCACGTAAACACGTGTTTGCATTATCTGATGACGAAATTATCGATTCAGTAGCTCAGAAAACCGAAGATGACATAGAAGACGTGCTTAGTACATGCGCTCCATGGGTTTCCATCAAAGAGGCGCGAACCGCATTGAATACCTTACGTAATTTTATATGTATAACTTTGGTGTTTCTACACCGATTTACATGATTCTTATTATTATTATTGAATAGGTAATAATGTTAACTTTTTTAATTAGGGATGAGTGAGAGTGTTGTAAACGTAAGAGTCGACAAATATAATCAGAAAGCTCCGAATTGCTAAGCTATTGAAACTACGTGTTATTGTGAGTCAATTTTAAAAGATAGACATATTATGCTGTCTAGGAATTTATTTTTATATAATAATAATAATTTAAGAACATTTGTGTCGTACATGATTTCTATGTAGCTTTAACCATTAAGGCTGCACACGCGACGGAAGCTTAAAAAATGGAGTAACTTCTCCCGTTTTCCCAATATTTCACTTCACTGCTCTGCTCATATTGATCGTAGCGTAATAAAAAGTATACTATAACCTGCCCAGGAGTATGAAGAATAATTGTGCCAAATTTCGTTAAAATCCGTCGTGTAGTTTTTGTTTCTATAACGAATATACAGACAGACAGACAGACAGACAGACAGACAGACAGACAGACAGACAAAAATTTTACTGATTGCATTTTTGGCATCAGTAGCGATCCCTTATCACCCCTTCATAGTTTTTTTTTTAATATATTTCATGTACAGAATTGGCCTCTCTACAGATTTATTATAAGTATAGAATAGATTATATTGCGTCAAGGATAATAAAGAATTTGTGCATTGTATTTCAGATATTTATAGCCAGTTATGACTTCATTTTACATTTATATCTCACATCGAGTTATCAACTAACATGCATTTACATCAAACGAGCGAATGCTCGTTCTAACCCGACTATGTCAAATTCTTTTAGTGTAAACAGGCGTAGAGCATAATTTCGTTGTTCTTAGTGCGTTCGAAAAGATTCTATACAATGTTCTAATACTGAACAACACTGAATACGATTTTACACTAAAAGACCACGAATGCTCTTGCTCTAGCTCCTAGCTCTATGTTCGTTTGCATCGTTACAATTTACGAGTCGAATTACGCAACTATGATTATCCATTTTTCTGAAACCTAATCGTAAGTAGACTCTATAATTTGTTTCTAATAAAAGAAAAACGAAGAATATAAAAGAATGTGTGCGTGTACTAGTGTACACACGTAAGAAGTGAAACTTCTTTATGACCTTATTTTTCAAAAAATAATTTACTATATGCAACTTTACAGAAATACGTCAATCACGCGTGGTAGGGATAAAAACAAGATGGCGCGTAACGGAAAAATGTCACGCGTAACGAAAAAATGTTACACTAAATTTTTTTCCAACCCCGATAAAGAAGTTTCACTTCAATAAAGTTCCAGTCTGTACCAAGTGAATGTTTTTAAAACACTAATAATCATAAAACAACACAGAATTGAATCACAGACCCATTTCATGCTCTCAGCCACTTGGCCGCAACATTATTGATAAATAATGTATTTCAAAGCTTCGGCTTAACACTTTCTGAGGGCAATGTATAAATTATTCCATCCTTGTCGATCCCAAATTTATTCCTCTCTTATTTAATTTACCGATGTCTTTGCCACTGAAACTTCATTTGAATAATATAATTTTAGTTTAATTCCATTTTCAGGCGGGAATACAATCTAATTTAACAAGAAAGTGTGGTATATGTTAATATCAGACGAGTCACGTAAATGTGTTTTTTATTTTCTTTTGGAATACGGTTTAAAGTCAAATGTGCTTTATTTATACCACGATAATGAATACTTTTGCTCGTTCTATATAAACAAGTCAAAAAGAGGATTAAAAACGAATGTATAACACTGCTTATTAATTAGACTATATCAAGGCCGATATACCGAGAGACAATTTTTTTTAATTCATTATTAAATATTGTTAGACGTAACTTTTGATTTAATATTTTTGTGGATGAATAGTTGTCAATATAGCTGTCACTGTCACCTGTCAGAACATGCTTAGCTGTCGAATACTATAAATTGCCGCTTTCCTTTGACTCGTGGCGCATTCGTAAGAATCGTGCCTAGGGGCTCGGACGTTGTTTATACGACGTTCGACCCAACTACCCTCACTTTAATAATAGTCGTTGACTTGCTGCGTTTTGTTATCAACTACCTACATCAATTAGGTAGCTGTGTAGAATCGCAGTACATTCTTATTACATTCAAACTAATATTTAACTCGCCCTCTCGCGTGTAATTTCTATTATCAGAATTGGGATAGAATTCAAGCCCACTATTTTTTAATGTGTTTAAGTTTACGTAGTTTTGTAACTGGCATCTGTGTTTTTTTTTTCTTCGTGCGTTGTGTAAAGTAAAAGATTGTTACGTGGATTATTGTAACGGGAATGTAGTCCATCGAAGAAATTGTGTGTGCTATCTGGGCTGCGGTCCAGTGTTTGTAATAAAAACCTCTCAGTTCACAGGTAAATTAGATTCAGGGATGCGAGGGCCCTACGAAGTAATGAACATCCTGCCTAGTGGTCGATACGAGTTGAAACTCGTTGTGGTGACTACGGAAAGAAGACTCAAGCCGCGGCACAGCATAATATGGTGCCCTGGCGTGGCGAGTGGTGTCCCGAAGCATGTGCCGAATTTTTTTGACGATGAGTGTTATTGGCTCGTAGTGATTCAAATCGCTAGTCGAACCCTGGCGTTGAGGTATTGTCTAGTCGCTGACGTATCGTAGTGATGTATTTCACTAGTCGTACGAGCGTAGATATACCGTCAAGTCGCCGTCTGTATGTCCGTAGTGAGTTGTCTCGCTAGTCGGATTTGAGCTTTGAGGTATTGTCTAGTCGCTGACGTATCGTAGTGATGTATTTCACTAGTCGTACGAGCGTAGATATACCGTCAAGTCGCCGTCTGTATGTCCGTAGCTTTCCGTAGTGAGTTGACTCGCTAGTCGGATTTGAGCGTTGAGGTATTGTCTAGTCGCTGTTTTACTAACGAGTGCGTAGAAAAGTATGGTCAGTGTGGCCGAGGCAGTGTGTTTTTGAAATCCCGAGATGAACTACCGTTGTATTGTAATACGAAAAAAGGCGTACGAGGACGTACGTTTGTCAGTATGGCCGTGTTAGACGTAACTTTTGATTTAATATTTTTGTGGATGAATAGTTGTCAATATAGCTGTCACTGTCACCTGTCAGAACATGCTTAGCTGTCGAATACTATAAATTGCCGCTTTCCTTTGACTCGTGGCGCATTCGTAAGAATCGTGCCTAGGGGCTCGGACGTTGTTTATACGACGTTCGACCCAACTACCCTCACTTTAATAATAGTCGTTGACTTGCTGCGTTTTGTTATCAACTACCTACATCAATTAGGTAGCTGTGTAGAATCGCAGTACATTCTTATTACATTCAAACTAATATTTAACCCGACCTCGCTTGTTTTTTTTCTTATAATATATTAATTGTATAATATTATTTAAAATTCCAATAAAGAGCTTCATAACTACTGGATGTTCTGTTAAGTTTAATTATAGT
Organism: Colias behrii; assembly: GCA_029959065.1. Classification (NCBI taxonomy): domain Eukaryota; kingdom Metazoa; phylum Arthropoda; class Insecta; order Lepidoptera; family Pieridae; genus Colias; species Colias behrii. The sequence continues at coordinate 1,515,160 of JARWMC010000008.1, read as the reverse complement.
TAAATTGGAGTTTGAAATCATAAATCTGTCTCTATAAATTTTATTGTTACCAAACAACAAAACAAGGAAAACATGAACGTAGCATACGGCATCGTAAAATCAAGAGGTCCTAATTTGATTCGGAAAAATAAAAAAAAATGTCTGGCAAACTTGTCCCTAAAGAAAATCGACCAGTGAAACAAATATGTATTCAAACTTTTTACCATTACCAAAACACATTTCAGCAAAATCCAAACCATTCATCACATTTTGAATAAAAAGTAAAATTCATAAAGCTCGACACCATAACGCGTTGAATAGGAAATTAATCTGAAGACACTTTCAAATCTCACCTTGATGAAAATGCTTTTTGGTATATTATTCTTATTGTCGTTACTGACATAGTATAAAGAGAGAAGTAGGCTAACTCCCAGCGTTTAGAAGCGCATACGGTACCTAAACTCGCAAGTCGCAGGGTTGTCACTTGTCATATTAATATTTTAAATAATTGTATAAACAAAAACCGACCGCTCACAGCAATGGCGCGGCCCTCACCAGAACGGTCCATGAGAAAGAACCGAGCGGCGTTGTGTGCGTGCGTCTAGCTTCCGTATGTACATGAACAGGGGGCGTGACCAAGTGCTCCGCGTACATACAAACGTCGCAATGTACATTTTGTTCGAAGATAAATTACTTTTCTCTTTATACTATGTTACTGACTTCTTTCATATTTCGTTGATTTCCATTTTCGTAAACATTTCTATATTTTCCTCAGCTGTATCACTTGATGAATTTTTAATCAATTCTTTGTGAAAATTTATTCGGCTTTTCCGTTGGTATTTTTATTAATGTTTCAGGTTAAGATAATGTACACATTTTGGAACAATATTTTATGGGTGTGAATCTCATTGCTTTTGACATTAAATAATTGAACTATATATTTACACCGACTTTATAACGATCGACTTACACAATAAAAACAATCATTTCGAGCCTTGACAGATTTTTATTATTTCACATAATATCAATTACATGGTTAAAACTGAATTAAATCAAAGACAAGCGCTCAATTTGCAGTTAAAAACATATAATTACAACACAACAAGGAGGTCAATCGAGATAGGTAATGGTTTTTCAACGTTGAATTTGCGAATTTAATTTAATATTAATGATAAAACAAACCGTGGCAATGACAATAATTATCATCAAGTTTAATCTGCGTTATAATTGAGTATTGACACACGGCAAAAGCGTTCCAATGCTATAAGCGTTAACAATTTTATATTTCGGGATTAAAATGCATGGAAAATGAGCGAATTTAAGAGGATTGGTGTGTGCGTTTTATTAATGTTTAACGAAAATTAGTTGCAAGTTGGTTTTATCGGTATTATCTTTGATCTGTGTACAATCTGTATGTGGATATCCGTAGTGAAATAATTGTTAAAATAGGTCACAACTAGAACTGAGCAATTTTATGACAAACATCTTTATATCTTGTTATACTTTAGAAGGGTAGAGAGTTACATAAACTATTTTTTACCGCAGTGAATAGACTAAAGTAAAATAATCCGCTCTTTTGTAAGATCGTAGGCGTTCAGACTATATTCTTTAATTTTAAGATCTATTGCCTAATAGTAGGCGTTTCTAGGTTACACTTCTTTCAAGGATTCTTTGTTTGTTTGTTGATAAAATATGTATGTCATTATTAATTACTAGCTGTGCTTCGCGGTTTCACCCGCGTGGCTCTGCTCCTGTTGGTCTTAGCGTAATGATAAATGGGCCTTCTTCGACAAATGGGCTATCTAACACCGAAATAATTTTTCAAATCGGACCAGTAGTTCCTGAGATTAGCGCGTTCAAACAAACAAACTCTTCAGCTTTATAATATTAGTATAGATTATAATTACAAGTTACAAGTTACAGTTAATTTTAAGCCGGTCCTGTTTACGAGTATCTATGCTAAATTAAACTCAATTAGCGAATCTTTAGTACAAGATATCAAAGGCTCATTTCACCTAATATTTTAGCTCATTTATTTAGATTATAATAATCGTCAATGAAAGCTTATATGTTTAAATTGCAAATATATGTTCAGCTGATCCCGGACCTAAACAAACGGGTTCGTTTGCAAATTAATTCAAAATGGCGTCACATACCGATATTAAGTACTAAGTTTGTTTTACCTGTGAGCTTTTTTTAGCAAATCGACATTGTATTTTGTAATATTATTCTAGGATCTCAATATCATTAGTATTTAAGTTAAATAAATAAACGAAGGAGTTTTAGAATAACGGTTTTGCGTAGGAATATTTTTTGCTCGTAAATTCAATTTAAGTGGCAGTGATTCACATTCAGAAAGAGGCTTGTGTAAGTTATAAATAAAAAAAAGACGTGTGGCACTCGGGGACTGCCGCGGTAAAGCTATTGCATAGCATGCCTTCAAGCCACACCTCCGTGCCCGTTGGAGTGGGGAGCGTGAGGCTTTTTCGTTACGGAATTTCTCGATTCGGTCCCCGCGCTCAAGGCCCGCGATAGAAGCTATGCAATAGCTTAAAAATCTGTATATTTTTAAACTACTTCCTGAAATTAATAAAAATATTATTATGATATTCCTTCTTATTCACCTTACGTTAAATTTTCGAATGATTTTCACGTAAAAGGGCACCATTATCATACTGTAAGCGAGCTGCTGCTTCGATCCGAACTTGCTAATAAAGGCCATACCCGCAGGCTTAGGATAAGTAGTTTTACCTCTTAGTGAGGGAATATTTATGAGACCTCTAAGCTCGGTAAAAACTATGTATAAGAAGTTTGCAAGGTGAAAACTAAGCGTGGTAGAAACTAGGTGTATTGGAAATATATAAGGTGAAAAGTATTTGGACTTTTTTCGAGCTAAGTTAAGTTTTTTGGTGATAGTTTAGTATTAAAATTTAAACTTAGGTTTATAATGTCAAACAATATATCCCATTTAATTTATTATTTCTTAACATCCTCACATATTTATCTAAATATTGATATGCCTTTAGTCATTTTCCAAACGCAGAAACACAATACAGACTATATAATAGCTAGATACAATAATATATTTTATTAATAAAATTCAGATAATTTTTACGAGATCAAAGGTAGTAAATCTAACTTCATCCAAGATCGGAGCATGTGTTCAAATCTTATTACGCAAAAAAGATTTCAATAGAAAGATTTATCGCTCTTTTTTTGTCCTTTAATTTTTTCGGGCAACCCCATTCATCTGCGTCGAACATCTGTATTAACGTTTTTATTATGAGACTAGAGAATTTTCCAGGTTTTGTCTAGGTTGGATAGACGGATTTTTTATATTATTTTAATTTTAGTACAGATAGTGATCATATATAAGATTTAGTTATCTGTGGCATAAATTTATAAAATTTCCTATTCATGAAATGTGCTTTAGCTTCATATTACAGTAAATAAAAATAAACAAATTTATGCAGTGTTAAATATATGTTATGGACCAAGTGATAAATTGGGCAGTATACATAATGCACGGTCATTATGAAAAATGCCCAAATTGAGAGTGCAATTTGATAATAATTATTCAAATAATCAAATTGACCGGGCATTATACATATTGCCCATCACCTTTTGGGCAGAGTAATACAAACATATTTAATTACTATTTTTTTATTGTTATTGTCATTTAACTTAAAATAAACTAAATATTAAACCACTTAAACAATCAGGCTCATTATTGGGATTAATTACCAAGGACTTCTACCTTAAAAATCCACTAGTTTTTGCATTTAAAACTTAAGGAAAGTCATATTACAGTACTCCAAAATTAATAATGCGCATGCAAATCTTGAGATTTTAATGATTAGATTTATATGGTTTAAATGTAAACCTGGGTTTGAAAACCATATTTTATACAATATAAATTTTGTGTTATTTTAACCTTCTTTTCTTCCATCATTACACCAGCTTCAGTAAGAAACTTTAAAAGTACTATAAAATTTTCCAAGTAAATCAATCCAACAAAGATATATAGTTATTCGCAATCGTGGGGTTATCCTCGCTATTGACTTTAACAAGGAATTATCGAAACAAAATCGTTACTTACAAATAAATATTAATCTCTTTTAGTACAAAACGCATAATTTGACTAAATTATGCAAGAAGAAAATGCATTTTACCCCTCTATATACATATCATCTTCGGACGCTCCGGGAATATGACAGTTGCCGAACGGTGACGAAGATTTCTATGCGCATTATTACTTTTGGAGTACTGTAAAAATATAACATAAAATATAATTAAATTTAAAACAAAAATTTCACAACATACCTTTGTTTTATAGAAATGACTTATTATTATGAAACATAAAATAAACTAAAGTTTAAGCAATCAGACTCATTATTTGGCATAATTAGCAATTACTCTTAATAAACGAAATGTAAAGAAGTAAAATAGAACATAAAATTGAAAACAATAATTATACAATATGTAGCAAGTAACAGGTTTATTTATTAGAACAACTGCCACTGTGATGGCATTTTGAGGTACACAACTTTTTGGCTTTGCGACAACTTTTCAAGCGTTATTATCAAATTGCCCAATTGTCATGTAGCATTATAATAATGACCGTGCAATGTGATAAATAATGAATTTAAGATAGTAATTAATCACTTAGCCCAATAAAGCTAGACATTATTCATAATGCTCGTGCATTATAAATAATGCCCGCATTAATCACCTGGTCCATAACATATACAACAAATTATTCCTAAAGAAGTATCGACTTAATTTTCTATTCACTATTAAGTTCGTTAACTAAATGGCGAACAACAATTTAATATTTCATAGTGTTTTAGTGGACAGAGATACAATATAACAACGTTCAAAACGTTAAAAATATCACGTCATTACAAACAACATCTAAAATCCTTATTTATAACTAGCTGTGCCCGCGACTTCGTCCGCGTGGAATAGTGACTGCATAGTAAACTACTTAACACACAATTATTGAGTAAACACGTACTACCATAAACAATTAAATAATAAGTACTTGCAGATTATTTTACAGTTAAGAAATAAAATAAATTAAATAATAACACAAAAGAACTGTTAGTAAAATTTATTTCTAAACTGAACTAAAAAACTTAGGTACAAAAGAGTTCAAAATTTCCAGGATATGGCTATCCTCCCGCTCCCATATCCTTCTACTTTCACAGACTTTCAACTTTTCCCTTTCACCCCTAGTAAATGGTCTAAGATCCGAACATAAGCCGATCTGCAACGGCGTGATAATAGAATGAGACCAATTTTATAATAAATTTAGTGTATTAAAAAATGTATTAAAAATGGGTTGACTGGGAAAATCCTGGACAAGACATTTTTAATGAATTAAAAAAAAAGACGGGTTGCACTCCGGGAGTGCCGGCAGAAGTGAAAACTTGATTATTAACGTTGAGTTCTCTCCATCCGTCTTACGCTTTTTCGATCAGGTCACGTGTCCTGACGCGAGTTTAAGATTTTATACCCATTACAGAAAAAGTGCTCAACGCCGCTAAAGAAGTTTTCACTTCAAAAAACATTTTTTTTAATTAATTGCAGTATCAAGATAATAAAAAAAAATTATAATAGACTTAAAGTATGAAACCTACAGAATGTGCAGTCATAGTCGTTTTCTAATATTTACCGGGACAAACGGCTAGGTTGGCAGGTATAAACAGGTATGTCGGTACCAGTTACTTTCACTTGATAGGATGATGAAAAAAAAATTATGTCAGCGCTGTTTTATTACAAAATTGTTTTAAATTATCTCGATACTGCAATTAATAAAAAATGAAAATAAAAGATTTTTTAATAATTAATTAAAAAATATCCTGTCCAGGATTTTCCCAATCAACCCATTTTTAATACATTTTTTAATACACTAAATTTATTATAAAATTGGTCTCATTCTATTATCACGCCGTTGCAGATCGGCTTATGTTCGGATCTTAGACCATATGTACACGTTATATCCTTTGATGCTTCATTTGGATTATTTATTTCCACTATCACCCCTTAGGTGCACTATATGTAATAAACGGATGAACCGATTTTGATAAAACCAGACTAATTGTAATTCACACGTCATGCCCTATCATTTGATATGCCGCTTGAGTGTATTATTTGACCACATTCGATTATTCATTCCCACTTTTACTGCTATAATCCAATAAATGGATAAACCGAATTGGATAAAAATATGACTAATTGTACTTTCACACGTTATGCACTTTCATTTGATATGTCACTTGGGTATATTTGACAACATTCGTTTTTTGAATTCCCACTTTTAACCCTATTGTGAGAAATTACACGCGAGGCCGGGTTAAATATTAGTTTGAATGTAATAAGAATGTACTGCGATTCTACTCAGCTACCTAATTGATGCAGGTAGTTGATAAAAAATCGCAGCTAGCCAACGACTATTTACAAAGTGAGGGTAGTTGGGTCAAACGTCGTAAAAACTACGTCCGAGCCCCTAGGCACGATTCCTACGAATGCGCCACGAGTCAAAGGAAAGCGGCTTTTTATAGTATTCGACAGCTAAGCATGTTCAGACATGAAATAATGACAACTACATTGACAACTATTCATCCACAAAAATTTTAAATCAAAAGTTATGTCTAACACTATATATAATAAATGGATGAACCGATTTTGATTAAATATGCCTGATTATACTTCACACGTCATGCCCTTTCATTTGATATGTCACTTATGTATATTTGACAAAATGCATTTTTTTATTCACACTTTTATACCTATATCCAATAAATGGATGAACCAATTTTGATAAAATAAACCTAATTGTACTTTACACGTCATGCCTTTCATTAGATATGTCACTTGGGTAAATTTGATAAAATTCATTTTTTAATTCTCATTTTTACCCCTATATCAAATAAATGGATGAACCAATTTTGATAAATTTGACTAATTGTTCTGACAGGTCGTGTACTTTCATGTGATTTGTCACTTAGGTATAAATTACAACATTCGTTTTTTTCATTCCCACTTTTACCCCTATATACATATAATAAATGGATGAACAGATTTTGATAAACTATATCTAAGAACCAGCGTCGGAAAATATTCCCCCTCACAAATACCGCATCTAATTCTTATTACTCGTTAGCGGGCTACGGTGGCACAGACAGACACACAAACACACATAGCGGTCATAACACGTCCCCTCTTCTTGCGTCGGGGGTTAAAAATATAATACCTACGACATAATTTAAAGGAAATTTTATGTAGAAAATTTACCTAGAAGTAACTATAATGCAATTTGTGCAGGTTTTAGACTTAGCAATTTGTGCAGGTTTTAGGCTGAGCAAAAATCTAAATAAAGGTCCTTTGAACTCCTCCCCCCCTACTGCACCCTCAGCTTACCCCGCCCCTCCTTGGGGACTTTCGATATGACAATCTGGACTTGTCAAGGAATAACTGTAGCGTATAACTTACGTAATAAAGTTATTTATGTGTTTTTATCGTACACTGTACAGTGTATCAATAGAATGCCTTAGCAAATGTTCGCCGTGATTACTTAAATGGTCATAACTTTTTTATTTATTAACCGATTAACATGAAATAAACACTAAATGTTAAATGAAGCTTACCACAATATATTTGTGAAAATCGGATAAGCCGTTTCTGAGATTAGCGTGTTCAAACATACAGACAAACAGACAAACAGACAAAAAAATTTTTAACAACAGTTTTGGATTCGGGCACGATTAAATAATAACACATGCTAATTTTTTTTTTACATATTTCAATTGTACAGACACTACTTTTCTAAAATTTTATTATATGTATTGATTATTTTCATTTTCATTTCATTTCATTTATTTTCATTTCATTTCATTCATTTAAAATCCTCAAACAACGAAAAAACAAAACATTATTACAAAAACACTCTCATTAAATGACAGTGGATCTTCAATTAAACGTGAATTAAGGTCCTTCGAGATCCGAGGGCCCCTCATTAGTTCGACTCGACATTTAAGTAACGGACACCCGCTCAATACCTGGAGTATCGATTGTTCAATTTTTAACTTAATTGGCTACTGTATACGGTTTGTTTTTGTTTTTTGTTAAGTGATCTTGGAGAATGTATGAAATGATTTTTAACCTTATTGACTATTAAAAAGCATTGGTTGTTGAAACATGTCGTTGAAGTTAGGTTTTTGTCTTCTTTTATGTCATATTGGGATTTATATTTACTTGTTACATGCTTCAATATTATAAAAAATAATAAATTGTAAATAAAAATATAATGAATTACAGTAGGTAGTTAGTATTTATTTTTCTCGAATATATAGATTGTATAAGAGGTATATTACGTTTAATACATACCTACTACTTAATTAAAACTTACTGGTTTTGTATACATATATTTTTAAGAGCCTTAGTTTATTTCACCTTTCCCAACCTTTTCTCAGAACACTTTCCGAATAAAACATAAAACCGGAAAATAAATAAATAGAATTAACTTTCGAAATGTTCTTGGAAGTGGGAAAAATATTAATTTCTTTGAATCGTATTTTCTGAAAATCAGTTATGATTTCTATCATTTTTTCTTACACAATTTTGTTTATGATAAATAATAATTGGAAAACTGCTGAGGTCTGAGACTAAGTAGATATTTAACTTTACATCCGTACAAAAATTACGAAGTTATTAAACATTGAAATAAAAAGTAAAATAAACTCATTTCACATCAATGATTTTATTTGACAAGAATTTCGCTCACGACATTACTTCCGTAGCGGAAATAACTGTGTACAGTACTCCAAAAGTAATAATGCGCATAGAAATCTTCGTCACTGTTCGGCAACTGTCATATTCCCGGAGCGTCCGAAGACGATAAGTATATAGGAACTTTCATTATGCTCTTCTTCATTTTCATTTTCCCTACTGCTATCACCTGTGTAAATAATAATCATTTCATCGATTAATTCAATTCACCTTTAAAAACGTAATATTCTGAGTCTGATAAGCAAAATTAAAAAAATATATATATATACATTTACTAATCCCAATATTTTTTTATCAATTAGGTGGAAAATTAACAAATTTTATTCAAAGTCCAATTTTTTGTTGAAAAATGATCAGTTTAGGTAAATATTCAATCCTTCAAAGGAATATCGCTAATGATCACAACATCAAAGCCATCCTTAAATACCTGAATTTATAGTTGAGAAATTAATTGAGTTTTCATATAATAAAGGATATTAAAAGTTAACTCAACCTTTTTTTAGTGTTTGTTTTTAGGCGGTTCGCTGTAAAGTGTTCTAATCGAGATAATTAAAATCATGAAAAATTAGGTTTAGAAATCTTTAAATCAAAGATTTTCGCATAATTATTACACTTTATCTTTTGATAAGTTTACATATTATTTACTTATAGTTATTTTTGTGGAAGCAAAATATAATTTAAATCTTTTGCACAAAATTTGGTACTAAAATCTTAAAAAGAAATGAAATAAAAAGAAATTCCGATTAAAACATCAACTACTAATATTATTTGAAACTCAACCGGATTTAAACCGTATTTTAAAACCGTTAAATTTCCTACAAATTAAATAAGTACGAATTCTCCGATGTTTGTTGTGACCTTTGTAACGAGCACTTATTTAGGGCAAGTATCTTTTGTTTTCAATTAAGAAGTGATCGGAGTTCCCTCTCAGGAATTATGTTTCTTGCCTCCGGTCGTTTTGGCGTTTTAATAAATCATATTTATGTTTCGGCTTTTTGAATTAGTTTTTTTTTATTGAAGCAGATTCGGCTTCGTTAAGATGCTAATTTTAGTTAAGAAATATTATACATGACAATTAAGAATTCTTGGTAGAGTCATTATCACTAAATAGTGATTAAATTAATCACATTTATTATGATACGTTATATAAAATTAATTATTTATAAAGACTACTTACTTAAATACTTTTTATCAGTTTCGGTTGCAAAAGTCGAGTTAAAATCTGTCAGTCATTTTATATAATACTCTGAACATACACATTTACACAATTTCCTATATCTATATATGGCATAAGTAATTACGCAAATATATAAATTAATTAGTTACCAGTATAAGTACTGTAAATAAAATTACAACATTTAAAACGAACAATGTTTTTATGTTTAGTTAAGAGAAGAAAACACAATGTAAAAGCGATACCTTTTAGCAAATACTAATAACATACTTAAGGCGAAGTGTAGCCAAAAATAAGGGCCCTTACAGAGCCGTGATTATCCTTAATATGTGCGCCTACCAAGTACATTAGAACCGCTATAAAATTAAGCCTACGCATTGCTAGAAGATTTTCTGTTATTTCTTATAATCATGTGGCCACATCTGCGAGAATATTCTTTTTTAGGTGAGAGCGGGAAAGCAAGCGTGGGTCACCTCGGGTAGTAACTAGTAAGGTTATATTGTTATTTGTTAAAACAGCTGCTTTAAGCTTCAAGCAAGCAATAAACAAATATTTATTTAAATTTTAATATGACGTCTCTTGTTTAGTACCTAATGGTCATATTTATACATATATATATTTCAAGCATTTCATGAGTTTCTACATAAACTAATAACTATAATAATTCATTAGGATCTAAAAAAAGTAATTTAGTTTTTCGATCATTGAACGATGGCTTCGCCACATCCACACGATTAAAATATAGTCACTTTTCAACTCTTTGTATGTAATTTCAGTTGCGCTAATCTGTCCACAGCATTATCACAATTATTTCGTGTCTGCGTAATTGTATCCGCGTATTTAGTGCGCGAACATCTTGAGTCTCATTAAATAATGATTAAATTCGGAATGTTTGTTATTTTAGACAATGTATACTGTTTCCGAACCCGAGAAGCTTTTAGGGTGATTTGGAGATGTAAATAACCGCTTAGTTAATGTATTCCTAATCATTTATCATTCATTTAACTTTTTTAATTTACCTATATTGTTTATGTGACAAAAATTCGCAAATTACGATTCGTGTGAATTTTCTTTTCAGCAAAGAAAATTGAATAAAACAGCTGAAATGAAAGAGACATTTTACGAGGTTTGATTTATGTTCAAACCGTTGATTTTTTCGCGACCGAAAAGTAAAAATTGTGTATTTTTTTCGAGAAAAGATTATTCGGAAAAAGGTATTCAGCCTCAGTTGCAAACTTATAGAAATTCTCCAGACCATTCAGAATACATATCAAAAAATTTAGAACTACTTAATTTCAATCTCTTTATAATGTTATAGTTAGAATTACATACATCCACGTTGTTAAATGTAAATTATACAAATATATATCTATACAGGGTGTCCCACTATTGGTATACTAAGCGCGAAGGAACTTGTAGTTTTGCATACACTGATCACGTAAAAAATACTTAAACAACAAAATTACGTCAAAAATTTTTTGCTAATTTTTTCCTGAAAATCCATGTTTTCTTCTCTAGCTTCGCGCAGCCGGCATATACCGCTTCTCTAATGTGAGCATTTTGTCTATGAAAACATAATCATAAACGCAAGCTTAAGTGCTGGTGGCAAAGTTGGGCGGGTTGCTTGTTATGGGTGTACACATGTAAAAATGCGTCTGGGATTTTATAAGTATTTTTTTACATACTCAGCGTATGCAAAACTATAACCTCCTTTGAGCTTAGTATACCAACCAACAGTGGGACATCCTGTATATTCTATCTTACACAAATTTATTAAAAATATCAATTTTCTAATATTCGTACAGATTCACTAAGCAAGTTTCTTTAAGGGGATTACTATGGTCAAAACCGAAAAACACCTTATACATATTGAATTTTGTTGAGGAAACTGTTGGTACGATTGTGTTAAAAAAAAATATATGTGATACTCAAGGATATAATTAACAAAGTGTATTGTTTACTTTTCATTTTAGAACGGCCTAAACATAAAAAAAATACATACAAATCAACCCCTTTTTGAACATAAAACGCATTTTGTTAGGAATACGGCTACATATTTATACATGAAATTTATACCAAAAAATATGTTACGATATTTGTAATAACTTGTATTCTTTATTTTTTCAATTTTCATTATTATCGTTAAATTATCAAGAAAAAACTCGGAATTATAATAAAACCCACATAAAACCTCACCTCTTTTGCATATTTTCGACGAAAGTTGACGGTGTCAGTTCGACTCGGACGGGGGACTGTACGTGCGGTTTTTTTTGCAAAATAACGCTAAAATTCACCGAATTGAATGTTTTGTTAAATTAAACCAGATTGTAATAGGTATTTACATGAGCAGTTCATGAAACGAAAGTTAAAAATAGGTATGTAAAGATATAAAAATCTGTTTGTAAATTAGTTTTGTTTTTGAAAGGCGTCATTGAATATTATCCAGTGTCGATATTTTTTGACAGAAAAATATTATCAGAAAACACATACCTACAATAAAACAGTAACAAGACTTTCCCTGTGCCTTGAATGTTTAAAAAAAAAAAGATTAATTGCTGTTCTATCGTATATTTTAAGGGTCCAAAACAATCCATAGGCCGGGAGATACTGACACAAAATTTTGGGTCATTTGTGACAGGATGTCGATCCAACAGGGGTCTTAGTATGCAATGACAAAAAGAAAAATGATGGTCAGAACGCTGGTACCGGCGAACTAGTCGCGTGGGCGTTAGTCGAACTCGTCGGATAAATTACGGAAGTCAAAACACAAAAATTTTAGGATTTACCGATAGCCCATAAAAAAGAAGTAGGTGGTAGTGTCATGCCATACTTTTCCGGTGTGACTTACAGCCCACAATACCGATGTGAATGCGTTGATTAAAAAAAAAATTCAACCATTTGTACCAGGCTAATTTTTGCACAGGTAATCATCGTCCAGTAGCCATGTACGAAAATCGCCATGCCATACTTATCAGACAGTTCCAAATGGTTGCCATACCGCCGAAAATCAGCAATATTTTTTTCGCTAAGCGATTTATGATATTGTATTGCATTTAGATTTTTGGAAAGTATTTGATAAAATATTTAATGTGTCCATTATTATATTTGCCATACTTCTTCTTCACTCGTAGGGGACAAAGTGCTTGAAAAACTTATTTATTCGACACGTATCAAAAATACGACTGTACAATACGTAAAATACTTGTTATAGTATGGGATCATTATATTCTGTTTGTTTGTGTACAATTCTACCGACACAACGTTATCCCGGATTGCAAACATGGGGCGGACGATTGTGAGACTTAAGCCAAAACGTAAAAAAAATAATAAAAAAATTGACGATTGGTAGGTACCAGTATGGCATTTAGATATTTGGAAAGTATATGATGCAATGTGACCATTATTATATTTGCCATACTTTTAATAGAGGGAAAAATAACTACGTTAAAAATAAAAAATAAAAAGATTTTATATTATTAATTACTACATATTATTTAGATGTGCTATTTATTAAATAGGTTTGATGTCGGTGCACGGGCTTAATACTAAGTGCTTAGTGCTTGGCACTTTGTTGGCACCGACTTATTTTTTAACGTAGTTATTTTTATTTAATACTTTTTAGTGAATCAAAGTTACTTGCTACATTTCAATTAAGTCATCGAGATCAGACAAAAATGCTCATAAAATAAAAAGTACTTTGCCTATCCGAATAAAATTTTTGTGGGACCAATTCGACACTATTCCGCATCAAACAAAAAAAGAATCACGTAAATCGTTTCAGAAACCTCGGAGTAATCGGTGTTCATACATAAAAAAAAACATACCGGCCGAATTGATAACCTTTCTTTTGAAGTCGGTTAAAAATTTGTGCCATACTGCTACAAATCGTTCAAAATCCGAATAAAATCTTATAATGAAAAACTTTATTATACACATTCGCCTCCTCCCATAAGTAGGTATGGCATTATCACACTTCTGTTTATGATCATTCAGGAGCTGTTGAAAATAAAATTTAAGGTGGTACAAATCGTTTAGTAAAAAAAAAAATGCTGATTTTCGGCGGTATGGCGACCATTTGGAACTGTCTGAAAAGTATGGCATAGCGATTTTCGTACATGGCTACTGGACGATGATTACCTGTGCTGTATAATTAGCCTGGTACAAATGGTTGAATTGTTTTTTTTTTTTTTAAATCATCGCATTCACGTCGGTATGGCGGGCTGTAAGTCACACCAGAAAAGTATGGCATGACACTACCGTACTTCTTTTTTATGGGTTATCGGTAAATCCTAAATTTTTTGTGTTACAGATCGTTTGACTTTCGTAATCCTTAGACTAACGCCCACGCGACTAGTCCGCTGGTACCAGCGTAATGACCATCATTTTTCTTTTTTCCATTGCGTACTAAGACCCCTGTAGAACCGCCATCCTGTTACAAATGACCCAAAATTTTGTGTCTGTATCTTCGTGCTTATAAACATACACTATAATAAAATCGTAGGAAAGTCAAAACTGACATAAATGTATAGCAACATTTTTAACCGACGGCATTATAGGACGAAATTCTCAATTCAACTGAATTTTTTGTTGGTTCCGTTACCTCCGCACTTTTAACTGGGTGAACCGATGATTTCATGATTCATAAAAATATAAATTATATAAAAATAATTCCTTTGCAGTGACTCTCCGAGGAAGAAAGAAATAGATTCGTGTTACAAATTTTAAAACCATACATAGTAGAGACAACTTAACCTCCCCTCCAGTCGGTTAGTTGTCAGTCGATCGCTTACATTTTTTAAAGAGACGATCAGCGAGCCAATTGACCTTAAACAGCCGACCAGTGCGGTCTATAAGTGCCATAGCCGTGCCTTGTGATTTATTTAAGATTTAAGAAAACTATCAAGTGACTGTACCAAGTGAAGGAATAATAAAATATTAATTGTAACGAAGGCGTTTTTATTCTACAACCCAACATTCGGGATAATATAATAATCAAATAAGGCGTCATTATAAATATCATTATAAGAAAAACGAAGGTTTTTTTCAATATTGTTTTTTTGTTAAATTTTTACTTCACGAAATATACTCTTCTGAAGACGTCAACTCTCTGGAAAATCTGTTTAATCAGAGGATTTTAATAAGATACTAGATATGTCGCAGTCATCTGGAGGAATCTGCTATTTGATTGAAGACTAGAGCGATTATTGAATGACCACATTTAATTGAATGACTAAAGAACAACTCGTCATCCAACAATATGCCGAACGTTCTATCCGCTCTGTTCAAAGGGCTATATTACGATTCGCTAACTAGTTGGACATCGTGAGTGATGCTTGTTAAATCAACGTTCGGCCTAGTCATCCAAACAAATATCAGATTTAATCAGATGACGGCGATGTCTTATAGACACAAATAATGGAAACAATGCTAAAAAACATAAATTTAAAATTACAACATCATAAAGAATAGATTTGATCGGAGCCCTCAGTGCGCGAGTCTGACTCGTACTGGGTCGGTTTTATTTCCTTCTCGAATACCTTTAATCTTCAACTGTACTATATTTTTCCTGTTGCCATAACATGGTGGTACTGATCTACACACGCCACATGCATTTTTTCCAAAGTCACAACAAAATAAATTATCCAAGTTTACGCCCTTATAAAACCAATTCCAAGTTGCCCAATTTCTTCCTTGCCCGCGCCAACATATGTAAGACTGTTTAACTATACCGTTGAACATTGTAATAGACCATAGATATCGACACAACTAACACTGTATTCTTTGAACGGAAGGTATGACCCATATCAGTCATAGCTATGGCTCTGGTAACTTCAGTTGCAGGAAAATCACTCATTTTGTAATGTGTTCAAAGATAAACAGTAGAAAGAAATAAACTCAGTTTAAAACACGTAACAATATTTTTGATTTGAAGCTGCTATAGTCGATAAATAGGCACCAAACTCTTAAAGGGGTATAATATTTTAATGTTTAAAAATCGAAACACATTTTTTTTCTCGTCATCATTTCAAAGACGTAAGGGATTTAAAAAATTAACCTCGAACTAACTACAAAATACATAACAAGTCGAAAAAAACGTGATTTCTTGTCTGTTCCCCTATTTTTTTAGGTGTGTGTAGGTTGCATGCATATATTCCTACAAGGTATGAAGAGATATACAGAGAACGCTAAATACATTAATGCCTGGTCACCATTACCATTAGATACACCATGACATGGTAGAGGCCGTTCTATAGAATTCAAATAATGTACTCCATCTTTTATATCTCTGTAGGTGAGATGTTCTCCACCCTAGTCATCATCAGGTCTCCAGAATATAGTAGAGTCCGTGTTGAATAAAATAAATTTCTAAATCGGTGTTTTCTTAACTGTTCCCCACTCTAGAACTTATAATTACTTGCTTAGTCATCTTAAGGTCTCCAGAATGGGTCATGTAGTAGAGACTTTGCTTATAACGGTTAATGTTGAAAGATGAGTCTTCCTACATTACATTTACAACATACATAGTACACAATATTTACTATTCATAAATGTAATATGTTACTGCCTCTCAGAGAAAACATAAATTAGGTAGAAACCACTAACACATTACGATACAATACGATACAGTTTACAATTCCATAATCTTTGGTCACTTTTACTTCAACAACGATGTATATTATAGAGGGCGGTTAAAAAAATAAATTCAAATGTAGTGACAGAATCATTAAGGTCGTTGAACCGTGTAATTGCCTTAACTACCATTCATAATAATAATGTAAGATTATAAACATGACATGTTTATCATCTTACATTATTATTATGCCGATCATAGACCGATCATAGGCCGATCATAGACATTGTCTATGATCGGCCGTCATTGTTGATGTTTATTCATAATCGCCGTAATGGCGGCAAGTATTGGCCATCATTTGTTGGGCCAACGTTCTTAATTGTGAAGAAGGTCCATACAGCTAAGGGCCAAACTATCTGAAAAACAAAACAAAGTTCGTGTTAATGTGTGCAAGCAAAGCTGGGTGGAGATAGTCCCATAATTTGGGAACAGTTAAAGCCGCTCCCCATTTTCCCCATTATCCCTCATTTTGCCTTCTAATCCCTAACTTTCCCGAAGTTAAACAAGACGGGGAGACTTTTTAAATCCGCGAATTTTGATGAAACATTTTTCTATGTTGGTTTTTTCTTTAATATTGTGGTTCTTGTGTCCCCTTGTGGGGACGGATGCTTTTTTCATCACTGTATGTTTTGGACATGTTTACAAAGTGGTCACTTCAAAGTTAAATTTTCCCTCTTATACCACATTGTAGATGTATTGCTTCATGATTTCCTACTGTTATTAAGTGAGATATAATTATTATCTTTCTAGCGTATGCCGTCTATATGTATATTTCATACTAATTATGTCGTGTCCATTTTATATTCACATTATATCAAATGTGTTTATTTTATTAAATGAAACGTACTTTCAAATGAAAATATATCAATAGTGAAAAAGTGTACCTAGTATAGGAATGTACGAAAAAATCAAATAAGTACTTCTTTTAAAATATAATAATCACACTCTATCTATATTTATTATCTATATGTATTAATACGGAAAAAAGCGATAATTAATCGTTTCCCCTAATATTTTGAATATCAATTTCCCGTACAATGTTCGCAATGACCCTGTTATGAGCCACAGTCGTCTCGCCGCAAAACCGCCGATTTAAACCCTGATTTATAATACACGTTAATAGATTTTACTTTTAGAAAAATTAATAATAATTTTATTTTAAAACACTTTTGTCATAATTTTCATTAGCAAATTATCAAAACGAAACACATTTCTAAGAGACTGTTTCTTTATACTTAGGTATCGATACTAATATGATATATATAAGCTGAAGAGTTTGTTTGTTTGTTTATTTGCTTGTTTGAACGCGCTAATCTCATAAACTACTGGTCCGATTTGAAAAATTCTTTCAGTGTTAGATAGCCCATTTATCGAGGAAAGCTATAGGTTATATATCATCACGCTAAGACCAACAGGAATGGAGCACTACGGGTTAAACCGCGGCAGCTAGTACCTTATAATATATTACCCTCTATTGAAGAGAGAATAAGATTAATGCACTAATTTTATAAAAGTAACCTATGGGTACAGAAAGATATTTTTTGTTTCCTACATCATAAAAAAAAAAACAATTTTGATAGCCGTAAGCTACACCTCTATATCCCAAAGTAATTTTAGTAAAAAAACTTGAATTATTTAGACACAAATATAAAATTCCGTACCAAAAAACCTAATCTAACACTTCATGCTTTAATATTTAAGAACACTCAAAGCTCATACATAAAAGCTGAGCTTTCCAAATGTGCTTGTATAACACGAAACTTCCTTTGTAATCATTTTAAATGCTAATAATACATTATGTTTATTTATCTAGAGAGAAGTGAAGTCCCATGTCCCCAAGTGGGGTAAGGGGCAGATGCATTATACATCTGTTTCACTGATAGAAAGAAAGAAAGAAAGAAAGAAAACAGTTATTCCAACACACACAACACACATATAAAATAGCATTGTAAATTTTAAATAATATGTAATAGAAGACATAAATATATATGTGTGGTTGCATGCGCTAAAAAAGGAAGCCACTCAGGATACCTGAGGCATAATACCTCAGCACTGATTTTCAGTGACCCCTTATGACATCCAGAATGTCAGCTGCTTTACTGGATAATAATAATAAATAAGGACAAAGTGATAAATAAATATAATTCGTGGAGTACACAAATAAGATACCATAATGCTTTAATGAATACGCTAATATTTTAATAAATAAACTTACATGTAATAAAAGATATGAATGGATATGTAATATGTAATTAAAGATATGAATTAATATATATGAATATATAATATGAATTAATCTAAGTAATCAAAATGGATGCTTAGGTACTATTAGTTTATTCGTTACAGACGCATCGAAAGCTGTGGAACTTGCTGTTTCAAAACAAATTGCCTATATTTTAACCGGAAAGTAGTGACGGTTTTTGTTTCCCGCAGAGGAGGTGGTAAATTGTTCCAACATTTCGTTGCGCTGTAACGAAAACTGCCTCTAAAAGCTGCGGTATGATGTTTTGGTACAGATAATTTGACAAATGTGTTTCTGGTCCTATAAGTTGAATCGATTTTCTTTTGGGACAAGTTGGTGATCAGCCTTCTGTGTCCTGCCAGACCGATTTTTTCTTCGTCTCCACTGGGAATCGAACCCAGGATTCCTCGGTTCTACGCTCACGCGTCAACCATTGTACCAAGGAGGCGACCAGAGAGAGAACATGTATTATAGTTATAGTATCTAGAGAGAGAACATGTATTATATTCCTAGGTACATATGTATTTTGCTATTTAAGAAGTTAAAACTAATATTATAAATGCGAAAGTTTGTGAGGATGTGTGTGTGTTTGTTACTCTTTCACTCAAATACTACTGAACCGATTACAATGAAATTTAGCACACATATAGAGGGCAACTTGGATTAACACATAGGATAGGTATTATCCCGGAAATCCCACGGGAACGGGAACTATGTAGGTTTTCCTTTGAAAACGCGGGCGAAGCCGCGGGCGGAAATCTAGTATATTATATTTAATTAAAAGCAGTATTCAAAACATAACAATAATAAAACAGCGTAAAAATTCATAGTATAAAATATAATCCTAACGATATCATTATTATTTGTTGAAATGAATATTCCCAACAACCATTGTTCACATATTCAAAATAATAAACTCTTTAATATTTATATTTATTAAAGCCGTATTGTGCAATTGATTAATGATGGTATTGTTAAATTCACTTCGTAAAGGCGGGAAATCTTTAATCTTTCTTTGTTTTCGCGTTGCTTAGCAAAAGAAAATTTTGTTTGGGGCCTCAGCAAAGCCCTAAACTTAACTTTCGCTATAAATTATGTACTTAGCTGTGAAGATTTGTAAAGAATATTTTGATGAGAAATATGTATAAGTAGGTTGTTTTATTATTTATATTATATGTATAAGCTTTGTTCACGGCTTCGTTCATATTATCACAGAGAAGTCGCTCCTTATATAATTCTTGAAGTGAAACTTAATTTATGCGCTTTGAGAGTAAAATTCCAAGGTCGCGTCATGACAATACTGTCACGTCATGGAGTAAGACGACGATTTTGGTATCTTTGAATCTTGCCAAAGAAGTTTCTCTTCAAGAAGTTTCAGTTCTAACACGTGTGCTCGCCACACATGCTCTTTTTTAGGCGCGGGTCAAACACAAGCGGCGCGGGCGCGGGCGTGCCATAAGCGCACCTCTTCAATCTGTTTTGCACCACGTCCTTCGTCTACATTTTGTATGAAAGAACTTTGGAAAGGCGTTGAGACGGCACGCCACGGTTGTGCCACGGTTGCGCCGCCTAAACGGGCGCGGGCGTGCCATAAGCACACCTCTTCACGGCCACGGTTGCGCCGCGCAGGCGTACATTCACATAAAAATGTGTCAATTACGTGAATTTTGCACCCGATGCGCGCCAATAGCGCACCCGATGCGCGCCCGCAGTGCGCCCGAGGCGCGCCCGCAGTGCGCCCGAGGCGCGCCGCGCCGCTTGTGTCTGTCCCGCGCCTTACGATTAAGTTTTTACAAATATCTCCTACTAGCTTACCGCCCGCGGCTTCGCCCGCTTTGTCTAAAACCTAATAAATTATATACCAAAACCTTCCTCTTGAATCACTTTATCTATAAAAAAAACCGCATCAAAATCCGTTGCGTAGTTTTAAAGATTTAAGCATACAAAGGGACAAAGGGACATAGGGACATAGGGACAGAGAAAGCGACTTTGTTTTATACTATGTAGTGATTTGTACTAAGATATTATGAAAATATCTGTTAAAATCGGATCAGGAGTTTAGTAAAATCAAATTTTCGCAGTATAATGTTACTTCGGATTAGGGTCAGACAGTTTGTTCTAAAATTAATTATATCAACATGATTAAATTATTTGCCAGAAGCGTTGTTAATAATTCCTTGTTACTTTGAAACTGAGGGACTATTGACAGGCAGTTATTTATTTATTTTATTAAGGGCCGATTTAACAATCCATGGTTAAAACTTATTCGCCCAATAAAGCATTACACGATAACATTAAAATGTCACCCGTAAACTGTCAAATACAGGCAAAGAATACATTTTTGAATTGGTAGTTTAATACGTTATTCGACGAATAAGTATTAAGCAAGGATTGAAAAATCAGCCCTCAGTGATTTTTTATTCACAATTAGTAAAGCATTTGAGCACCGCTTTATCTGACAGAAAAAAAAGTGAGGACTATAATGGAGCATGCCTAAAAAAATTATTACGATAAATGTCGATTCAAATTTATAATTATAACAGTTTCAATGTAGGTATTTACTTATCTCATGAGTGCATTATGTAACTAAATCTAAATTACGATATTAATTATTAACATAAAACGGATAGTGGCAGTAATATAAGTAATCTAGTAAATAAGTAGAAAAGTATAATATAAGAAATAATTTTGTAGGATATAAAATGTATCCTTATTTCTAGTAAAGCTAGCTAAAATTAAGACAAGTCCACAATTTTGCCAAAAGTTTTAGAAACATATACATATAACTATGT
The DNA here is from genome assembly GCA_029959065.1 of Colias behrii. Classification (NCBI taxonomy): domain Eukaryota; kingdom Metazoa; phylum Arthropoda; class Insecta; order Lepidoptera; family Pieridae; genus Colias; species Colias behrii. The sequence goes on along the minus strand of JARWMC010000008.1, from coordinate 1,493,549 downwards.
GCGAAAAATTAGGGTCACTTCTAAGAAATATAACAGGTGCGGATAAAAAATAGGAGTTAAAGGGTTCGGAAGGTTCTCGCATTTTAAACGGGATTATTTATAGCTGCCAAACGAATTTCGGATATTAAACCGTTTCATAAAATAACTCGTTTGATATTAAATTCTGATGCATGCAAATTGTGTTTGTGTCACAGTTAAGTACTTTTATATTTTCCAATGTTTTAACTTGATTGTCATTTTTGATTGTTTAAATAGTGAAGTCCCGTGTACCCCACTAGGGGAGTGGGGTAAGGGGCAGATGCATTATGCATACATCTGTTTCACTGATCCATTTCCTTTAGGGACAAGTAGGTGATCAGCCTTCTGTGTCCTACTAGACCGAGATATTTTTTTTTCTTCGTCTCCACCGGGAATCTAACCCAGGACCTCTCGGTTCTACGCTCACGCGTAACTGCGCTTTGGATTGGTTAAATAGGTATTGATTTATTATTATTGGTGCCCGTATATTGGTTATAATGCCTGTTTTTCTACACTAATTATATGACGGAAATATTATTTTTAAATCTAAACAAAAATAAACAAAAAAACTTCTGGACCGATATAATTTCTTTTTGACCTTTGAATACAACATCTTTACATGACAAGTCATAATATTATAGGCATTTTTGATATTAGCAAAATGCATCTGCCCCTTGTTCTTGGAATAGGGCAAAGAAATACACATCTATATAAAAAAAGCTGTGAAAATATATCCTTGGTATTCATGAACTTTCACCATTTTTGCCTCAGACAAGATTAATTTTAGCGAATCAAGATTTGAAGAGTTTTTCGCTTTACGACATGATGGGTTGTAAAAACTTTATTTGCAAGTAAATTGAAAGAGAAGAATATTGTACGTAATTTATGGGCATTTTATGATAAACCGGGTTTTATATTTTGTGGTTTTATATGGTTGAAATTTGCATTTATCTAATTTATGATCGCTGCATCAGTTTCAGACACTTCAACAGCTAAAAACTCGACTAATTTTTTAAATGTCTGATGAATATTTTTAAATAAATAATATATTGTTCTTTTTTTTCATATCTCATTTACTAAATTACCGGTTTCATAAATTAATATCAGGAACTATTATTTTCAACTCTATCAGCTGTAGCAACTTTATTATATTTAAATTTATTGTTAAAAACACGCTTTTGCGAATATATCAGTCATATCACAAAGGCAGCCTTTCCCCATCTACCACGTACCTGTAACAAAAGCGTACCTACTTAATAAAATTCCTGATATTTCAATAAATAATTAAATTCATAACAGAATAAATAGCTCAAACCGTCTGTCTCTCAACGATAAAAGGATTAAAGTTTCCCGTCAAATCGTTCCTCGGCAATCGTCTTTTAATGGAACCCATTTTAAAACTGGATTAATTTCACGTTGCTGAAATATGAAATGTGGCTGCATTTTAGCGATTAATTACTTATTGGCAATCCTGACGTTTTTTACATCAGCCCTTTTCTGCGGATTTTCTTGTAGTAACGGGTCGTGGTTTGAGCTTGAATAAAGTCTAAAGTTTCAAGTTTATTGACATTTATTTTTTTATTTATAAAAGAACATGAATTTTGTGTTATTATCACTTTTATTTAAAAAATTTGGTTGTCTGTAAAGTCGGTTTACTGACGATAGTTGAACGTGACAACGGCCGATTGTGCTTCTTTGTCGCTCGTTCCGCGCTCTCGCTTGCACTTCAAGCCTTACATGGAACGCCTCAGAGCGAGGTAACGCCGCATGAGTCATGTTTTTTCGTGCGTGCAGCCGGCTCTATCGAATTATAAGACGTTGTCACGTCAAAAATTATTAGCTTAGGTTCCTTTGAATGACATACATAATTTTCCAGCTTTAAAATGGTAGAAAATTGGGGTACGTACCTAAGTATTAGGTACACATTTCACAGATAACATATTTTTCATGGAATCTAAAGCTGTTCTAACCATTATCATATTATCATCTCTTCGTTGGTATAAATAAGTCCTCTAGACTCTAGAATATGGCTCATGTATTTGACATCTGATCCTTGATAAATTAAAAACAAGTAATCTTCAATTAATCAGTTTCCTAAAGTATTTATCCCCATAGCACTCTTCTTACTAACAACGAACACGTAAAGATATCGCCTTACCTTCACCAATTTGTATAGATCTCTGTGTAAATTGCAAGGAGAATGGTCCCACTTCACAGTAGGCAGCGTTGGGCAAGTAGAGGCAATCACGATAGCGTAGAGGGCCTAAATGTCTATAATCGGCCGTTATTCTAGATTCATAATCGCCGTAATGGAGGCAAACATCGACGATCATTTGTTGGGCCAACGCTGCCCATTATGAAGAGGGCCCATTATACATAAACGGATCGCCTTACCTTCACCAATTTGTATAGATCTCTGTATAAATGGCAGGGCTAACAGAGCGGGGTGAGGCAGGCTAAATCCTGTGCAAATGACAGGTCATACAAGCCAGATTGACAGATTTAAAGGGTGCGTTTATTGTTCGGCAAATATTTTTCTTGTTCGACTTTTTAGTGGAATGCTTTTGAATTTTGTTCATGCGTGACTGGTGATTTTTTTTTTGACGTGGAATTCTTGGAAACAAAAGAATATGTTGAATAAAATAAAATATTCATTGGTGTACGTATTTCTGAATATTCGTGTAAAAAGAGCAGAGCGCCGAGACAACCGTCAAAACGCTATGGAATAGAATACGCTATCGATACAAATTGACATAAGCGTATGATGTTTTGCCTAAGGATTCGGTCACCCTACCAACGACGACAACGACCACGAACAAAATTTTCATCCAGTCGAAATTAAATAAAATTGTGCAAAACACAATTTAAAATATAAGAATTTCATGTTGTAAGTATTGGTGTTTGGAAAAAATTTTTTCGAGATCGATGGATAAAAAAAAATAGGTTTTTCGTAGAAACAGTGGCTCCTAGACAAAAATGTATATAACCTTTTTTGTAGATAATTTTATGATCTACAATTATGGTTCCAGGTGATTGTATGATACACTTACCGTCTCGGCGAAAAACGCAAAAAAATCTGTTTCTTTATTAATTGACCTCGACAATTTTTTTTCCGAGTACCAGAATGACGGGAAATTTTAATATCTTATTTTGAACAAATTTCGGCAAGATTAGAATTTTAGTCGTGGTCGTCGTCGTCGTTGGTAGTGTGACCGAACCATTACCAAACGTCATAAGTTTATGTCAATAATTAGCGTTAGCAGTTTCTATTCCTTGGCGATAATGACGTTTGTCTAAAGGCCCAGGGTAGCTCGTCCAGAAATAACATTGTGTACTTTAAACCCAGCCACAAATCACTACTTAATACCTACTGATTTGATTATACTTATATTTTGATAAAAATACAGTTTCGCCAATATAAACACAAATAATAAAAAGTCACATGTTATCTCCCCTAATCATAAAAACGGAGCTAATAAAAACACAACTTTGAAAAAACTATAAAGCGCATACCCGTCTTATCTATCCCTACCTATCGTTACACACTACATTAAAACTGCCTATAAACGTGTTTCGTCCCAAACCTATCAGTGAGTTTCCAGCTATTGGCACAGTATTGGCACATTCGCATAATCATAATTTTATTGACCTTTACGCAGAATAAATTAGAAGGGTCACTGCGTATTGAAATTATTCGAAAACGTTGTTATTCGACGAAAATAGACAGTGAATGGAAAATCTTTGCGTATTTTTACAGTGGGGTTACGTGAAATGGCGAAGTATTTATAAACACGGGGCGTAGGCGTATCGATCGTTATGACGTAGTTGCAGGTTGGATCTTGAATGACGTATTTCGTAGTTGATGCTCTTTATTACAAAATGTTATTTGAATTAAAACAGAGCTTATGTGTCAGAAGTGAACCTACTTCGGCAAAATTCAAAGATACCAAAATCCTTCTTACTCCATGACGTGACGGTATTGCCATGACGCGACCTTGAAAATTTACTCTCAACGCGCCAAATGAACTTCTAAAAAATACAAAAATATATTTTAGTGGTGAAATAAGTATGAGCTCATGCCTAAAATGTCACTAATATGACTCCTATCATTCAGCTACAGTCTCATTATAATCGGTGCAGCATTAACAAAGATTACTCCTAATTAAATCAAATTTTATGAAAATAGAAAAGATTTTATATAGTACAAAGGGTTAAAGACATAATTGTATTGTACTTAATTGTAAACAAAACCGCGCTAATAAATAAGACATTTACTCAATTTTACAGTAAATGTAAGGTAATAAAGTGTAATTAATCAGCATATAGCATGTAATTAAGTAAATTATTGTGTGTTTTAACTTCACGTAATTGTTCGCTTGTGATATTTATTTGCACGTTTATATTTTAACATTTTAATTATAATTCGTGTGTTAAAATTGTATTATTTATTTAACTTTTAATGATAGTATTTTAAGTAGTAGTTCTATGATGCAGTATATGTATATTTTTTTTGTTTAAAAATTATATCTATCCGTATATATTATACTAGTTGTGCCCTGCGGTTTTACCCACATTGCTCCGGTCCTGCTGGTCTCCTCGATAAATTGGGCTATCTAACACCGAAAGAAATTTTCAAATCGGACCAGTAGGTAAGTTCCTGAGATGAGCACGTTCAAACAAACAAATAAACAAACTCTTCAGCTTTTTATAAGTAGAGATTATTATTAGATTATTATAAGTAGAGATTTTAACTAATCGATTGCCTTCGTAGGGATCGACTAAGCAACCTAAATATCACTCAAGAACCTATTTTAACTAAAACTGATATAAATACGTGTAACACATACAAAAGTCATAATAACAATGATTATTTTTCCGACCCAAATATCGACCAATAGAATTGCACCATTCGACGTCACGTGGTACAACCTACATGGTATTATACTGATAATTTTTTGAAAATTTTCTCTGGTCGTTGACGTCAAACTGACAGGTTGAATTCAATTGTGAAATTATTGGCCGACATTTGGGACGGAAAAATAATCCCCCGAATACCACACGAGCTTCAAAATTATCTGGCATTTCCCTCAAGGTTCCCTGCAAACAAATAAAGTCGTCAAGTTTTTCAGGAAAAATCACTCGCGCTTCGCGCTCGTGATTTTTTAACCTTGACTAAAAACTTGACTCCTTCATTTGTTTGCAACGAACCTATCGGAAAATACCCGATAATTTTGAAGCTCTTGTGGTATTATAAGTGATTATTTTTCCGACCCAAATATCGACCAATAGAATTGCACCATTCGACGTCACGTGGTACAACCTACATGGTATTATACTGATAATTTTTTGAAAATTTTCTCTGGTCGTTGACGTCAAACTGACAGGTTCAATTCAATTGTGAAATTATTGGCCGACATTTGGGACGGAAAAATAATCTCCCGAATACCACACGAGCTTCAAAATCATTTCCCTCAAGGTTCCCTGCAAACAAATAAAGTCGTCAAGTTTTTCAGGAAAAATCACTCGCGCTTCGCGCTCGTGATTTTTTAACCTTGACTAAAAACTTGACTCCTTCATTTGTTTGCAACGAACCTATCGGAAAATACCCGATAATTTTGAAGCTCTTGTGGTATTATAAGTGAAAAATAAATACATTACAACGAACAGAAGCGTCCGTTCAATCAATAACTCCTGTCCGATTAAGCAAAAACTGATATAAAATTGGAAACTCGCGCCATTAACTCTCGTCTCGACTTTTATTACAATGATATTCGACGTTTTAATTTTTTAATGTCGCGCGTTATATCGCCCGTTAACTTGACTTTATTTTTATGTGTTTATTAACGTGTTAAGTTTAACTGCAATTTGTTTAAATGTTATAATTAACGTACATGCTTTGTACAATATTGGGTTAAAGTATTTATTCAAACTGCTTGTTTTGATACGCTTTAATAATGATAATAAATAAAAAACTTGGGCTGAAAGTATACAATGAAAGTATGTTTTGCATTAATTTGCTTTAATTCTAATTTGAAATAATTATTTAGAGGCTAGAGCAAGTTAAACATGAATCCTACTTATATTATAAATGCGAAAGTTTGTAAGGATGTGTGTGTGTTTGTTACTCTTTCACGCAAATACTACTGAACCGAATACAATGAAATTTAGCACACATATAGAGGGAAACTTGGGACGGGAACACCCACCCACGGGAACTTCTTTGAAAACGCGGGCAAAGCCGCGGGTGGAAAGCTAGTATGCTATAAATACGAAAATAACGTACAACAATTTAAAGTCAAAAGACACGTACAAATAAAATGCGAACAACTTCAAGAATAGGGTTAATTTAGCTATTAAAGAAAAACTTTCAAACAATTGCTATAATGAGAAAACTCTGGATTTTTCTCGAAAAAAAGAATACCTTTTATTTAAAAAGTATCACTATTACATAAGATTAGAACTTTTATAACAAAGAAAAGGAATAAGTTCTACTCTCGAGGAATTTCAAAGGTATTTTAAAAGAAGCAAAAGTATAGAAAACGGGTACTGGCCTCTAGAGGTCTGTAATATGGGGATCATGGAAATAAAGACCTCTTATGTGGAGTTAAAATCAAGTGTTGTATAAATTGCCACATCTCAGCTTATTTCCCGAAAGGATTGCTGATGTCGTTAAGGTTATATGAGTCAGAGTATACTATATAATAGAAATAATAGTAAGATAAGTAAATATTGTAAATTCTTTTAAATAAATGTTTAAAACAGCTGCTTAGTTGCTGTAATGTTTGGCTCCACTTTTATGTTTTACTAATTATATTTGAAAAGCTGTTTAAATGTTTTTTTTTTTAATTTGTCAAACTGGTAACAGTTTTTAAAATTAGTTAAACTAGTAAGATAACAATGATACTTTAAAATATTATTATCTCGTGCGGCTAGCGCCAATAAACGCAGTGTTAAACCCGTGTTTTTTTCTTATACCTTTCAAAAGTCAAATAATATCTAACAAGATCATTAAAAATTAATAGGAATCAATTAAAAAATATACACAAATTAGTGAATATTGTTTTTAAGCTTATCTCCATCAATATTTAACGCAAATCGTAAATAGTGAATGAAATTAAAATGGCGCCGAGTTCACGGTGTAACGATCGTGGAGCGTAATAACCGTGGCCGTTCCATTAATGTTATTGAAAAGTAGTCGTTAGTACGAGTTGGCTAGGCTAAGAGCTGCTGAAGAAATTGAGTGCTTGAATTAATGAACAAAAATCGATGTTCAAAAAAATATGGATGAGCTATTGTGGTTTTTTTGTGTTTATGAAAATGTAGAGGCAAATTTTACGAAAAAAGTAATAAAAAGAAAGTAATATGATGCATAAGACATAGTCTTAGAAAAATAAACTAGAAACAAATCGTATAGGAGCTACCAACGTTGACAAGAGAGAATTTTAGTATAGTTGGTTCTTTGATATACTGTTCCTCTTGCTATTTCGGTTAGAGTCCGGGCTGTCTGGCTGGTCGCAGTGGTTGCGTTTATTAGTGCGCATCCTAACTGCACAGGATAATTTCCTTAATTTTAAGTCATTTTTAACGCGTAATTTTTAATCTTTTGCCTTTAGATAGATCCATCAGACATAATTTTTTTATTGCAAGACGTTTTTTTCGTTGTTAAATAGGTGCCATACGCAATTTTTTATTTCGTTTTTATAAAAAAATCAAATTATTTTAGAATGTCTGTAATTTTCATATTATGTTCTTCAAACATAATATAATCTAAAATTAATTAGCCAGACGCTAATTCGATTGTTAAGTATTAAATAATGTGTATAAATAAAAAAAGTAATGAAGCATGCAGCTCATCAGCTAGTGTATTTTAATTATGCGACAGGAAATAATTGCAAGAATACAATATTATTTACACTAGTACTTATAAATAAAAGTTAAAATGAAAAAAAAAAACATTAAAGTGAAAAATAAATTAAAGTTACCATATGTACATTCAGACTGAAAAGTTTTTGAAATTGGAAGCTTGAGACTACTAGAAAATTAGTTTCAATATTGATGTACACACATACACACACACAACACACACACACACACACACCACACACCACACACGACACACACACGACACACACACGTGAACTCACACACACTCGCATGTTTAAGTTTGTATTGAATTTAACTAAAGTAGTTATATAGTTAGCATGAATTTATATAGGTATACTTGCGGTCCGCCCCGGCTTCGCCCGTGGTACCTACATGTTTAAACTATCCTATCTCTCAAGTTGGATCGAACTGCACATGGTGTGCGAATTTTATTATAATCGGTTAAGTGGTTTAGGAGTCCATTGAGGACAAACATTGTGACACGAGATTTATATATATTAAGAATTAAGATTAATGAATTAATATTGTTATCATCATCACTATCACTACATAGTATAAAACAAAGTCGCTTTCTCTGTCCCTATGTCCCTATGTCCCTTTGTACGCTTAAATCTTTGAAACTACGCAACGGATTTTGATGCGTTTTTTTTTAATAGATAGAGTGATTCAAGAGGATGGTTTATATGTATAATAACATCCATTAAATAGTGGAAAAGTACTGTTATTTTTGATGTTTCTAATGTGATGTCGTAAAAAATTACATTTTTTCCGCTTACATTGCAAACGCAGGCTGATCCCTTCGAGTTTTATCAAAATAATGTACTAAGTATTATACACATTGAAAAGGTCTACAGAAGAGTCCGTGATGGTATATGTGTCGCAGGTTTTTCATAAAATTAGGTTTTTGATCAAAAACCTAGGTTTTTCATCAAAAACCGGAAGATGACACATTTTAAACTCAATTTCATCAAAAACCTGTAACAATCCAGATTTTTGATCAAAAACCTGAACTAGTTTGGGTTTATGATCAATCTGATTGGATTGAAGGAGGAGAATATTGATTGGATCATGGATGTAAAATTTTGTTATCAAATAAAATGTTTATTTATATAAATGATTGTTTTCTTTCTACTAAGTTGCAAATGATGATGGATTGTTTTATTTATTTCATTTAAATTTGTCATAAAACAAAGAAAACCCGTGATTTTGACAAGAACTTTATCATAAACCCAAACTAGTTCAGGTTTTTGATCAAAAATCTGGATTGTTACAGGTTTTTGATGAAATTGAGTTTAAAATGTGTCATCTTCCGGTTTTTGATGAAAAACCTAGGTTTTTGATCAAAAACCTAATTTTGTGAAAAACCTGCGACATATGTCTATATCTCTTATGGATAACCCACAATAACTTTTTTTTGTCATATACTTTTTACGACAAATAATGGCTAATTTTCGAAGCGATTTTAACCAATACAGCATTAATCCTTAACCAATTAAATACCTTGAATACATTGTTCATTTAATATAGATCTATATGGCCCTTTACACCGTATGATTTAAGTGAATATTTTCGAAGATACCTTTTACAGATTTAAAAATTGCGGGACGTAGCGTTTGCGGTGGTACCGGCCGGCCGCCCGGCTATATATTTTATACCCGTGCGAAGCCGGAGCGGGCCGCTATGTTTTTATATACAACGTTCACAGTTTTTCTGTAGTGTATTTAGTATCAGCATTGCGAACCCGTGCGAAGCCAGGGCGGGTCGCTAGTTAAGTAATAAAAAAAATTGTTTTGTATAGAAGATTGTTGATGTACCCTAATAGTTTATTTTTTAGCCTAAGGAATAAAATGTACCACTGGAAGGTACTTGTTCCCACAACACAGGGAATCCTAGAGTAGGAACAATTCAATTTCTATGCATCTTATATTTTCGAAAAAAAAAAGTTATTGTTTATTGATATTTAATTTTCGCGGCCAACCCTTTCTATCTCTCTTGCACTTTAAACTATCTCTCCATATACACAATCATCAAATTGTTATACTTACCTACTTTCACTACGTTTTTATTTGTACATATTTAATACTTAACAATCGAATTAGCGTCTGGCTAATTAATTTTAGATTATATTATGTTTGAAGAACATAATATGAAAATTACAGACATTCTAAAATAATTTGAATTTTTTATAAAAACGAAATAAAAAATTGCACATGGCACCTATTTAACAACGAAAAAAACGTCTTGCAATAAAAAAATTATGTCTCATGGATAGATCTAAAGGCAAAAGATTAAAAATTACGCGTTAAAAAATGACTTTAAATTAAGGATATTTTCCTGTGCAGATAAGATGCGCACTATTAAACGCAACCACTGCGGCCAGCCAGACAGCCCGGACTCTAACCGAAATAGCAAGAGGAACAGTATATCAAAAAACCAACTATACTAAAATGACTTTTTTTTAAACGTTACCAGCTCCCGTACCAAAATATAATATCGTATATGTTGCTAATTTGGTGTCGACTAAAAACCAGTGATTCTACTCACATGTTATACCATGCTATATTTTAATATCACTGACCCTTTTGTCATATTGTGTGTGCATAATTGTATTAATTTTGTATTCCTTTTCTTTTATTTTACGTGTGCTAAAAATAAAAACATTTTCTTTCATCCAACTAGATTTATTAAAGTATCGTTTTACAAAGAAACATTATTCATATTACGAAAAGTGTCAATCACGTCCACCTTCATTACAATAATAATATATTTTGTTTACAATTGAATTATGTCCAACCCGGGCTATACCTTCAAATATTCGGGATTTCGTTACATAAGCAGAAATTTGATTTATTCCCACTTATCCTCACTCAAAATATTGTAACTGGAAAAGGTATATCAAATAGGCTTTTCTGTAACGAAACAAAATACCTATTTCTGCTTGTTTTGTACCTTTTGTATATTTTACTAGTTAACCCAGCGGATTTTGTGACGCCTCATAAATTCTCATAATATTTTTTTATCAATATTGCCTCTTATTTCCCAGTAATGTTTTCTTATTATTCTCGTTATTGAATGGGTAAAAATAATTTCCATAACAAGGTCATTGAATCGTGTCGAGCCTTTCTCGATCTAGAAGGACCAGTAGGGGATGTAAATTACAAAATAAAATTCTTAACTTCTATAATTATATCTTAAAAATAAATCCTCATCAAAGGTAATAAATAATTGACCCCCATACAAATGATTAAAACAATTGTCTCCTAATTAAAATTCAAATGAAGGTTTTTTTACTTATATAATAAATTTAAAAATAGATAACCCGATAGGCTCTTAGACTACATCGAGTGGCTGAGCCAAGGGAGGGTTTGCGAGCTCCTCGTATGAAGTTAATTGGATTTTTCCGTTTGCACGCGAGTGTGGCGTGAATAATAAGGCCTAATAGTGTTTTGAACACCCTGTACACTGTCACTGATAAATATTCTGACTCGCACGATGCTTCTTTGCGTTATAATTTTTGCATGCCAATCAATTGGCGATTTGTGCTGAACAATGAATTATGTAACATCTTTAAATCTTCCACATTTCTTGCAAAATAAATCATTTCATTTCATTTCATAAGTATGCGCGTCTTGATGGTGATTATGATGGTACAGGGTGTTGTTTTTATTTCAACTTGTAAACTTGTTATGTGAATATAATACTAACTTTTTATACACATTAATGACACTAGCTTTACGCTCGCTTTACAAGTTTTTGTATAGGTCTCATGATTAAAACAATTTACTATGAGTATTAACTAAAAAAAAAATACTTAATGTTTTAGTTTTAAACATCAGATCCAATAAATCACATCCTTTAAATAGGCCTTAATTTATTATTTATTTTCTTAATAACAAATTATTCGTATACTCAAACGATCTCTTATATATTATATTATCTATATACAATTATATATAGAAGACAATCCTAGTGACTTGCGGTTAGGGTAGCGACCCTTACCTTCGCAGTATTAACAAAAGACTGATTAGAGGAATGCCCATCTGTTTACGTTGAAATGTGCTTTCCATGGTATTAGGTATTCTGGTATTCCATTTTGAATGATTTATTGTTAAGGGTATTTGTTTTTATGCTTTTGAAAATATAAAAACAATAGTCATAAAATTTTATGATATGATAAAATTCGGAGTAGTCAAAAATCACCCTGTAGTATGTATTGATTTTTTTATTGTTCTGTGGATTTGTGGAAGGAAATAAACGTTTAATTATTATAATAGTAATTAAGTACCTATAAATAAGAATCGCAAAAAAATAAAAATAATCTTATATAATACCTATAGGTAATCGTCCCAAAACACTAATTTGTGTAAATCCTGAATATTTTTGTGAAGTCTGGGGACAATGATTTTTGCACGTTTTACTGTTTATTTACTGATATCAATACAAAATTTCAAAGATACAGTAATAATAAATTATAATAATATTTATTAGCCGCAAATTATTGATTATGAAATGAACGGTTAAGTTACATTTCAGCTAAAAATAATCGCACTCAAGAACATCAAGAATACTAGATAGTAACTTATATAACGTTGTGGATAGAATTTAAAGACAAAAATCTCGAAAATTTAAGGGAAAAACATTTTCAATACACTCAAGAGGACATTTAATTTACTGTACATTGTGAACTTAATTGAATTCTTTATAAATCGCTATATTTCTTCGGTCCATCTATCAAGACAGTTGAGATCCACTTAATCAATCAGAAAGGACAATACAATTTAAAAGCCTGTGATTTATCACTAGTTTCTGCTTTAGTAGTTCCTTACGTTTATCTATAAAGAATTATTAATCTAATACTTTAATTCTAATACTAGTATTAGAATACAGAAGAATAATAAATAATAAAAAAATGGTGGGTCTACACAGCGAGTAGCCTCGCGAGGCAGAATAATAGCTACATGCGTTTTCCTCGGCCGAGCAACATCCACACTAACAATTGTTTCTCGAGGCTGCTCGCTGTGTGGATCTAATGGAATTTAGTGATGCATTAGTGATGAAAGCATAAATGTTGCACTTACGTCATGTTTCGACTAGTCAGGCGAGCATTTGTAGACATTCCAAATGACTTAAAATTACTTAGTATTTATTAATTACTAAGTAATTTATTAATTCATAGCTTGTTCATAGTTCATAGATTCAGTCTGAATTACATAAATCACTCATTACTCCAGATCAACTTTCTACGTCATCAAAAATGATTTTAATACCCCAGACCCACATAATAACCACCATTAGCAATTACATTTAAAGAAATAAGTCTAACAAAACTAAAAAATTCCTTTCCAGAAAATCTTACATTCTAAAGCGAAATTTCAAGATTCCCGGAGTATTATTTAATATTTTTCCCCAGTGTTTAATGTTTGGAGGAAATTTCTAGTCCTATTAGCTCAAGAATCCTCTAGAAATTCTATTATATTACTCCGGCCCCTTCTTGACCCATTTACAGGAGATTGAATACATTCAAAGACTTTTAAAAACAGCATGTAAAATGCTTTGCATTTAGCTTTTATGTTAAAATGGACAAAGAATTTTACTTTTACGCATTTAATATAAAATAACATTTATTTATTCTCACTTACATTGCATATTGCAACAAATAAATGGTATGGCATGTGATTTACAAGAAAAAAAAAAACTTGTTCAGGCTTGAAAAAGAGAGTATCGATCATTCAAACGCGTAAAATGCATCCGTTTCTTAATACCCTGGGGATGCATGTGATATTTGATTTGAATTGTTTTTTTTTGTGTTCTAGATTAAGATTGATATTACCATCAAGTTTTACCAAAATAAACCCAGTTTGCTTATACTTTAAGTAGTAGTCATAGAAATCTAAATAACAAGACACATAGAAGTGCTATAATGTCATACAGGTAAATTATCTTGGAGAAATTTTTGCGTTTGTAGTAGTGTATGGTCAGCAAATAAAAAAAAACAACATTTTATTTTTAGTTTTTAATATATATATATATATTAAAAACTATTTAATATATATTAAAAAGAGAATCTTGGAACTGTTTAAATTGTGTACTAAAGTTAGTAAATTAAACTTTAAATGTCGTTTCTTTTTCAGGTTAGTAAATTTTTCATTTTAGTAACATTGTTAATGTAAAAGTTATACGTATGTTAAATGTGCAAATATTAAAATAAAGTCTCATCTTTTTCAGAGGAGAAACACATATAGTTTAATTTAAAATCCCAAATATATATATATATATATATATATATATCAAATATATATATATATATATATATATATATATATATATATATATTTGGGATTTTAAATTAAACTATATGTGTTTCTCCTCTGAAAAAGATGAGACTTTATTTTAATATTTGCACATTTAACATACGTATAACTTTTACATTAACAATGTTACTAAAATGAAAAATTTACTAACCTGAAAAAGAAACGACATTTAAAGTTTAATTTACTAACTTTAGTACACAATTTAAACAGTTCCAAGATTCTCTTTTTAATTTTAATTCAAAACTCAAAAATCAAACATTTATTTATTCAATTAGACTTCTTCTAGAAGCACTTTTGAAACGTCATTAGGTACATATTTTTAACATTTACCACCGATTCGGAAAGCAGTATCTACGGAGAAGAACCGGCAAGAAACTCCATAGTTGCTCTTTTTAATCATGTCAGTTTTAATTTTACAAAACATATATGTAACATCATATTATATTATAGTAATATGCCAAAGAACTGTCCTGTGGTTTTTACGCGACAACCCTCCATGGGTTTTTATCGTCCATATATTCCTTAATACTGTAATAGGCTCTCTGAACTAATTTTTATATAAGTTTTAAATTTAGACCAAATCGACCAAAAACAAAACCAATCAGAATTCTAATTTTGAAATTGAAATTTAGAATGCGCTCTGATTAAGAAAAATAATGCGCCGGCTTGTACACAATATGATAATATATATATACTCTATGCATGTCTCCCATAAACAATATAAAGTTACAACACTTACACACAAATTAAACCCTTCAACAAATATTATAACAATAATAACAAATAATAACAACAATCAACAAATACAAAATTTAACAATTAAACTACGTAATAATTATAATTTTTGAATTAAATGTGTGCTTTATGTTCTAACGGTACCAAACGACTGCACGTGGCACCTGCGGACAGCGTAAACTGGTTTATTCTGGTTTTGTGCGTGTTTCCACTTTCCACTATCAAGTGACGATTTATTTATTTGTTTTGTTTCGTAATTATTATGGTCAAATATTAACTATGAAACAAATT